>LPNX010222494.1:102276-170584 GCA_001517045.1 Pseudotsuga menziesii | reverse complement strand
GGAAAATCCTCCCTTAAACATGGACTGTAAAACAAAATTTGGAAATCTTGTCTTCACTCATGCTTCATAGCATGATCAGAAATCCCCAGTAGTGATTTGAGATTGCTGAAGGTATTCTCACAAAATGCTTTGGTGAAGATATCAGCTACTTGTTCTAAAGATGAACAGAAGAGTAGGTGAATGGTCCCATCATGCACAAGTTCTCTGATGTACTGCATATGGATCTCAATGTGTTTGGTTCTCTGCTTCTGAATTGGATCATTGCATATTCGAATGGTACTCTAGTTATGACAGTAGATGGTAGTTGAGTACTCTGATTCGAAGCCACACTCTCCAAGTAACCCCTGCAACCATAAACATTGAGTTGATGCATTGACAACTCCTCTGTACTCTGCTTCTGTAGATGAGAGTGCAATGGCACTCTGTTTCTTGCTTGACCAACTAATTGGCCCTTCTACAAGCATGAACACATATCCATATGTGGACTTTCTTTCTATGCTATCACCTGCCCAATCACTGTCAGTAAACCCAATCAAATAAAGATCAGATTTTTCTTTATAGAAGATCTCATGTGTCCTTGTTCCCTGAACAAAGTTAAGGATCCTTTTGGCTGCTTTCCAATGGATCTCATGAGGCTGATCCATGTATCTAGAAGCCACAGTTACTGCATAGGAAAGATCAGTTCTAGTATGTGTAAGATACAGTAAACATCCAATCAATTGCCTATACAGTGTATTGTTTACCATAGGTGAAGAATCAGCTTCTTCAAGCTTCACTCCTGAAAGGAAAGGACTCTTGCTTGGCTTGCAATCCTTCATTTTGAATTTGTTCAGCAAATCCAAGGCATACTTGGACTGGTGCACCTTGATTCCAGCTTTGGTTTGAGCAATCTCAAGCCCTAAGAATTGGCTTAAGAGCCCCAAATCTGTCATGGCACTACTACATTTCGACCAAAAATCCGACGGCCGTATTGTCAGATTTTCGACACTTTCCTGTCGCATGTACGACACTATGATTTTTTTTTAAGCATCGGATAAGTGTCGTCGGTTATCCGAGATATTACTAATCCATCGGTTAAGCAACACCATAGTTTACCGTCAGTTATATGCAAGCGTCGATTAAGCAACATGAAGAACCGTCGGTTAAGCAACGGAGATAAAGACTAAGCATCAGTTAAGCGACATGAAGAACCGTCGCTTAAACGACGGAGATAAAGAGTAAGCGTCGGATAAGAGACATTAATAATCATCACTTAAACGACAGATTTAAAGAGTAGGTGTCGAATAAGCGACATGAAGAACCGTCGCTTAAGTGACGGATATAAAGAGTAAGTGTCGGATAAGCAACATCTAGTCAAAAGCAGGCTTACTAAAATTAAGCAATTCCCCCATAGGTGCATAAAGTAGTTTCCAAATCAGCTAAGGAGCTCACGAATTGGAAAAAGCACTTAGGAAAGCTAAAAGGTGATGGAAGGACAACTCATACATGCTTTTCATAGGAGAAAAGAGTGGAGGATGTGGAGGACAAAAAACTAGTTAACCTCACCTAGTCAAACTTTCCCAATTGCCTTAAAGCACTGAAAAAGCAGGCGATAAAGCAGAAAAAGCAGAAGGGCACCTAGGAGGCTAGGAATAAAGTATATTTTATTCCTTTAGGTTTCCCAAGTGCTCCATGAGTCAAAATAGGCAAGTTTGACCACTGTGGATAGGTAGATGACAACTTGCATAAGGTGGAATCATGAAACTAGGCAAATAAGACAAAAATGATTAATTTAATGTCTAAGGTAGCTAACTATGGGTTGATTATTCTAACACCCCCCCTTAAGCCTGACTTATGAGTAATATATCATAAAATTATAGGGCCTAGCAACAAGGCTTAGTCACCCTTTACATACTGCATATCCATTTAAACAAGGAAAGAGGCAAAAACCACATGGGAAAATCCTCCCTTAAACATGGACTGTAAAACAAAATTTGGAAATATTGTCTTCACTCATGCTTCACAGCATGATCAGAAATCCCCTACAGTGATTTGAGATTGCTGAAGGTCTTCTCACAAAATGCTTTGGTGAAGATATCAGCTACTTGTTCTGAAGATGAACAGAAGAGTAGGTGAATGGTGCCATCATGCACAAGTTCTCTGATGTAGTGCATATGGATCTCAATGTGTTTGGTTCTCTGCTTTTGAACTGGATCATTGCATATTCGAATGGTACTCTGGTTATCACAGTAGATGGTAGTTGAGTACTCTTATTCGAAGCCACACTCTCCAAGTAACCCCTGCAACCATAAACATTGAGTTGCTGCATTGACAACTCCTCTGTACTCTGCTTCTGTAGATGAGAGTGCAATGGCACTCTATTTCTTGCTTGACGAGGTGATTGGACCTTCTATAAGCATGAACACATATCCTGATGTGGACTTTCTATCTATGCTATCACCTTCCCAATCACTGTCAGTAAACCCAATCAAATCAAGATCAGATTTTGCTTTATAGAATATCTCATGTGTCCTTGTTCCCTGAAAAAAGTTAAGGATCCTTTTGGCTGCTTTCCAATGGATCTCATGAGGCTGATCCATGTATCTAGAAGCCATACTTACTGCATAGGAAATATCAGGTCTAGTATGTGTAAGATATAGTAAACATCCAAGCAATTTCCTATACAGTGTATTGTTTACCATAGGTGAAGAATCAGCTTCTTCAAGCTTCACTCCTGAAAGGAAAGGACTCTTGCTTGGCTTGCAATCCTTCATTTTGAATTTGTTCAGAAAATACAAGGAATACTTGGACTGGTGCACCTTGATTCTAGATTTCGTTTGAGCAATCTCAAGCCCCAAGAATTGGCTTAAGAGCCCCAAATCTGTCATGGCACTACTACATTTCGACCAAAAATCCGACGACCGTATTGTCGGATTTTCAACACTTTCCTGTCGCATGTACGACACTATGATTTTTTTTTAAGCATCATATAAGTGTCGTCGGTTATCCGACATCTTACTAATCTGTCAGTTAAACGACACCGTAGTTTACCTTCGGTTATATGCAAGCGTCGGTTAAGCGACATGAAGAACCGTCGGTTAAGCGACATGAAGAACCGTCGCTTAAACGACCGAGATAAAGAGTAAGCATCGAATAAGCGACATTAATAACCATCGCTTAAATGACGGATTTAAAGAGTAGGCATCAAATAAGCGACATGAAGAACCGTCGCTTAAGCAACGGATATAAAGAGTAAGCATCGGATAAGCGACATCTAGAACCATCACTTAAGCGACGGCAGTGAATTTTTTTTTTTTAAATACCTCAAAAATACGTAGCTTCTCTTCCATGTTCCAGTTTAACTCAACCCGAATCCAAAACTACGTCCACTCACCCGCATGCCTATGTAAACCAAGAACAGGGTTGATCCCAATGCTTGCAACGACAACTTTATTTTTAATCTCATTACAATTTAAACAAATTCACGAGTACATACATATTATTATTTCCTTAACTGGGACAAACTTTGAAGGCATTCCCAGGTTTCATAGAAAATATACAGATGATTTCCCTATAGAACACAAGAAAGCTATCAACATCTAACACCCAACACTGAACAGTAGTGTTATCGAGACATCTCATGCCATTAGAATCATATACATAGATAGTGTTACAGAGAGACCTTGCAACATCTAGCCAACACTGCCTTCAAGCTTCAAACTCATCAACTAATTTACTTCAGCTGCAAATTCTAGTGGGATCTCGTTAAATACAACCCTACAAAATCCATTAATAATAGCTGCCACTGCCTTCTCTGGATCAATCCCCCTTTGCTGGAAATAGAATAACTGATCTTCCCCAATTTTTGAGGTACTTGCTTCATGTTCAACACGGGCTGTTGGGTTCTTCACCTGAAAAAGTTTGTAAATATTAGAGACATAAGGGAAAAAAATGCAAATCAATATTGTTACTAAATCCTTTTGCATGAATTATACAATAAAATTAAACACCATATACTTAAAACGTGTCATATGGTTGGTAGGAGAAATGCACCCGATCCCAGTTCAGATTTCAAACTTACTGCAAAACTAGGTCAAATCTAACCAGAACAAGGCAGCATTGGCTTGTTACATCAGACTTAAGTCAAAACTTGTGAAACTTGACAATCTATGCAAACATGACAAGCTGTAACCAGGTCCACTCACCCGCATGCCTATGTAAACCAAGAAATCTCCAATCTTACCCATTTTTTGCACATCTTGCAGCAAATTTTTAGACCTTCATGTAGCATCAATGGCACAGATTTTGTGTTCATCTTCTAAGCATATTATCTGTAGGTTAGGGAATAGAAATTGTACTCATTTTCTAACCAATATTCAAGCATATGGGCACAGATTTCCACCAGAGATTTTTCATAATACAATTTTCTATATATTATGCTCAATTTCTACGCAAATTTTTTATACCTTGGGCATAGATTTTCACCAATATTGCAGATACGTCGTTTATAATGCAATTATGTTCTACCATACACCTATATAGTGCTCATTTCCTGAGTAAACTTTATGGCACCACTGAACCAGGAAAGAGACAAAGATCAATAAAGTCCATGATGAAAGAAGTCACACTAGAGGAAGTTGAACCTAGAATACTTGTCTGAGTATGGGCATGCACATTATAGCGGTAGATTTAGAGTCCATTAGAGTGTCAAGTCAAGTTATGCCATGGACACAGTGCACATGGTAGGGGTAACTTTAGAGTCCATTAGTGTGACAAGTTCAGCTGTGCAAATTACTTAGGTGCAAGTGCAACAAGAATTCAAGTGCATCTAATGGCGTGGCATACTACAGTGGGGTGGATAGACTACTCAGCTTATGGATTTATGTCAAGGTTGGTCTTTGTAATGGCACATGCTGCTTCCTAGTTTTATATTGGACAAGCACCATCTCACTCTCAGTTGGTTCAGAGTCAATATTTTGCACAGCAATTTCATCCTTCTTGTCCTTGCATTTTCACATATTCATCCATCATTGATGCGTTTTGCAAGCAAGGTAATGTGGAAGCTGTTGCGGCGCTGCAGGGCCAGATGGTGAAGAAGGGTCTGGCATTCAATGTTGTGACCTGAGGCTTTGGCATTCTAGGAAGAACTGCAAAGACGTGGTGTTATGCCCAACATTTCTAATTACAATTCAGTTATCAATGCCTTTTGTAAGAAAGGTAGGATATCGGTTGCAAGCAACCTCCTTAAAGATGCCTTGGACAAAGGTTTAATTCCAGATGTGATTACCTACATGGCTTTGATTAAGGCACATTCTGAGGCAGGAAATATACAGGAGGCCTCTGAACTTCTTGATAACATGATAGGTTGTGGAATTGTGCCAGACGACTCTCTCTATAACACTGTCATTGACAGACTTTGCAATCAATGGAAATTTGATACTGGTATGAAACACTACAATGAAATAGAAAGGAAAGGCATGCTCCCAAGTATTAGCAGTTACATGTCACTTATTAGAGTACTCTTAAAAAATTGCAGAAAGGAGGAGTTTAATGAGATTCTGAACAGCACATATGTAAAAGAATTGGCTTCTGATGTCAGAACTTGCAATATGCTGACTGATTGTTTATGCATGGAAGATGCAGATTTTGTCATGAATTTGTATGACAGAATGGAGGTGAAAGGTGTTGCACCTAATGCTTCTACATACAATGCTGTCATTGGTGGACTTTGCAAAGTAGGAAAGGTAGATATGGCATTGAAGATGCATTTGAGAATGCAGAAATTGGGTTTTCTTCCTGTTATTGAAAGCTTCAGCACCCTTATGCAATCAATACCTCACAATAAGTCTTTTGAGACAAGCCACCAACAAGTGTATTGTCATGTCCACTTAAAAATGGTTAATGAGAGTGGTACCATGGCAATCAGAGCTACACAAGGAATCTTTTGAGATAGGTCTCTTGCAAGGGTATTGTCATGACCCAAAACTCTTTAGTCCTATAGGAATACTGCTCCTAGTTGAGCAATATTGCACTAATGGAACCCCCAAATTATTGACATGACACCAACATAAATGGAGATCCAAGATATTTCCGAAATAAAAAATAGTATTTTCTATGTTTCATGGTATTTGTTGTGCAAATATATTTTTATATGTATATATAAATGTCGTAGCTAGCTATATGGAAAATTTCTAAAAATTGACAAATCCCTGTCCGTCCTTGTATCTATAATCATATCCTGGAAACATAGTTTGATTGAATGATCAAAAACAGGTGTTCATGGATAATTTGCTACTGCACAGTGCAGAATATTGGTTAATGAATATGCTCATGTCTTTTTCAATTTCAGCATTTGTGTAAAGCGTAAACAAAAGCAAAGCTCAGCACCATAAAAAATAGGAAATACGGGATACCCTGCATCATTAAAAATGTTTCACTGGCAAACAAATAAAAGAAAGTGACTCTGGGTAACACATAAAAATCAAGATAGTTGTTCATCATAGAATTCCCAAGATAAATTGCAAGGGAGACATTCTATTGTGTATAATTCCAATCCATAGAGTCTCAAAGGGTGAGGTCTAAAGTGAACAAATCTAAAGAATTTATATAAGGAAACCAAACAAAAATATCTCGTCACATGCATGGTACCTGAGCCAGGCCAGAACTTGGATGTATATGTACAATTCGTGGGTTCTTGACTGTGCGATAGGATCCATTTTTCTGCAGCTTGGAAGTGTGGTAAAAATATCCTATCAAAGCAAGAAACCCTTGATTGTCAGGAAACCTTTGACTGTGCGATAGGATCCATTTTTCTGCAGGATAGTTGGATATTGGCACTAGGCTTTGATGGCGCGAGGGATGAAGTGCCAAGGCCTTCAACTGAAGATGAGCCCTTATGTATAGTGATCTATTTTTGCTGAAGAACATGGAAAGCCTGGTAAAAGAAATGAACTCAAGCAAGGAGGTTAACTTATCTATTAAAGAGCATCTACTTACAAGTGCAACTGATATGGTGGAATGCCTGAGAATGGATCCTAGTAAAGTCATTTTGCTTAAGTTTTATTTGGGGAACACTGAGGACTCATTGATGTTGAACCAATCCAACAAGTTCCGAGAATTTCTTGGAGGCAATGGTAACTTTTTTCCTTTAATTGATGCTTTGGATGGATGCCATAATGATTCAGTGAATACAAAGGTGCTACAGCTGTTTGTTAATATTTTAACAGGTGATCCGAGTTATATTAACTTGAAACACACCTTGCAAGAAAAGTTCTTATTGATGGATTCATCTACTTTGGCTTCATGGCTGGAAAAAATGCTGCTAGGATATACTGCTCAATCAGCTGTAGGTAATTTCATAAAGTTAGTGTTACATAAGAATTTATCCCTTACCCTTGACTTATTTTGGACATTTCAAGGGCATGCTTTTGTGTGTTGATCAATTGGATTTATTACACAGATTCATTAGCTTAAGAACAGCATAAAACCCCTAGGGACACCACCTTGAGATATATACAGATTTGGCAGGTATAAAGACTTCCCTTCCTTCATACTTTAAATTATCTGCCAGTTTTGCGAAACGCTGTTATTGCAAATGGATGATTATTGACCTTCAAAGTGATAAGTGCATGATTGCAGACCTTATTAGTTATTTCAGAACTTACCTATACAATATCTAATGTCTGCTACAAGTTTACTGTGTTTTGAATGCAAACTTTATCTTTATTTAAATGCTGACAGTGATTGCTATATCTGATCTTGTATTGATTTAGATTCTGGACTAGCACTTTGCTATTTAAAGGATTGACTTGGCCTAATATAGCACTAATAATGGACTATTGCTGATTGTTTTTTGCACACTTTATTTATAAGAGAAAATCAATATTAACAGCTGGTGTAATAACCAACAGCAATCTATATTGCATCTATACTTACACTAGAAGTTTACTACATTATTGACACTTGTCTTTGGTATCTGCGGAATTGGACAAGTAGCAAGTTGAATTAACTCCTTGGCAGATCTAGTTGTCTTTCTTTTATTTATTGTTTGACTCTACATAAGGCACTGACCTATGTCATAAAGGTTGTAGGAAGGTATCTGTTGGTTGTGTTGACAGTTATCTCAAGAGGGCTCTCCCTTGGATTTAGGAATTACCCAAAGTAGTTGAGAGACTGCGCTGAAATGATATTGGCTTTAGATCTCTCCAATGCATGAGAAGCCATTAAGGAGTCGTAGGTCATGGAATTCACCAAAGTAGAGGAGGTGCCTCCCAAAGTTGTAAGGGGGCCCGCAACATCATTTGAAACCTTTTGAAGGCCCACTATGTCAAGACTCGAGACCAATCTCCAGAAGCCAAAAAGTGTCCTCTAACCTACCATGAATTAGTACTTATAAAGACCTGATTCAAACATTGAAGTCACCAAGAAGGATGACATACCCCCTAGAATACTGGGATTTGTCAAGGTAAAGGTGCAGGAAGGTGTCCCATCAAACTCATAGTGAAGTGCAAAGCTCGAGGAAGCTGAAGAAATGTAACAAACTGCAATTAAAATGTCTCAAGACAGAGGAGCACTCCCACAAACTCGAACCCACATAATTCTAGCAAGCACATCAAAGACAACCACTAAAACTCTGTCCTTAATGGAATTGCAAATGAGGCATGCCACACCCCCAAATCCCTAGACTTCGAGTGAGTGATAGGCTCCTATCTAGAGGTGGATGTATAATGGTAACCTGTAATAGAAAAGAGATTACACTCAAGACCGTCACGGGTCTTTGTAAGGAAGAGGATGTCATATGGGACATATATATCTCGGAAGGTCCCTGGAAAAAATCACACTAAGCCATCACATATCTAATAAGCAACAGAGATGGATAACAACCTAGCCCCACCTAGAGGAGGGTGTCATTTGGCTCAAGGCCAACCATGGGGGAGGAGAGTTGGGAATCATTGCTATGAGGTGGAAAATAATATCCCATTTCCCTTCCTAACTGTGATTTGATTGGCTCTCTTTTTGTCCCTGAGGAAATACGATTAGTTTGTGATTTCTTTGTGTTATATTTTTTAAATTTCTTGCCATTCCTTCTCAACATTTTGTTTCGTTAACAAAACACAATGTTTATGCTTGATTGTTGTTTGTTTGCTTTTTAATTACCTATACAACCACCTCAACTGTGTTAAAGTATTATTTTTCCAGCATTAGGTTGGGAAATTTAAAATTTATTCCTACTTCACACAAATATTTTAACATCATTGAATTTTGTTGGTGTTGATGTTCAAATTTGTAATCACTAATCTGTTATCCTCATTTATGGCTTTCTTTCGTATTGGAAAATCTTCCCATGTGGCAGGGAACATAGTACCCTATACTAACTTCATAATTTAGCCAGCTCTCACTGTTTTTCTTTACAGTTCACTTGGTAAGTGAAGATGCCTCAATAATGCCCATTATGACACCATTCCCATCAGACATGTCAAATGATAGTTACCGATAATATTTTTATCTGTCATGGTTATACATATTTCAAATTAGACACCATGTCGACACTTCATATCGTTCTTCTATGTCATTGTTCAAAGTACAACCCATATAATTGTCTCAAAACGCTAGACACCCTATCCTATCTTGTGTTTTTAATTTTTATCTTTTTCCTTTTAATAAAATCTATGATTCCTCAACTTCAACAATTAGAGTCTTTGTCTATTTGGCCCATTGCTCAGATAGGCCATCGTTTTAATAATACATATCAGCCCCCCCTTCCAAAATAAAGGGTGAAAAAACATAGGACTCATGTTTCTTTGTTTGCTTTTGGAATGCTTCTAATCATACATTAGATGTCAATGCATCTTATCCTCAATGTTCAGTAGTGACACTCACGTAAATGCTTGTGCATTTCATGTGGGTAGGAGTTACTGCATTCCATACCTCCAGTTTAGCAAGGGTTACTTGTAGGTGGCCATTATTATCTCAAATTATCTCAAGATTCCATAATTGAGTTTCTTGAGAAGCTTTTACAATAGTGGAAAATGATTATGCATTCTGAAAACTAATCATTTCCATAGCTAATACCAATTGGACCACCAATCATGATATTTGTGCCCAAATTCCATGTTAAGTTGCACCATGTTATTGTCTGGTAATGTAAGGAATCGGGATCAATGAAGACCCACAGGATGAAGTATTTGATTTATGGTCAGACCGTTGGGTCAAAAGAACAAGAAGGCCACAAATGATGGAATCGACACAAAGTATCATCCAACGGATACAGGTTATGTTAGTGGTCAGGTTGATCGAGTGTTCAATACAGTTCTGCAATATTATCAATGCCCAACCCTTTACATAGTCATGCATACCCAGTAAGCCCAGAGTATGAATTTGGTTCTGACTTTTGAAAATATCACAAAGGTCTGGTCTGGACAAAATGAAAGGTCAAACCTTCGAAGAGTTGTGCCTAAAAGGCCAGAATCCTGTCAGACTAGGGTTCCCATGCTAGAAGAGGTCCAACTTTGTCCAGATCATCAAATATATATCCATAGGATGGCCTCTGGCCTCTGACAGAAGTTTGCTAACATCAGCTTCATCCAAATCACCAATATGTAGCCAAAGGGATGGCCTCTGGGCTCAGACAGAAGTGGGCTAAAACCTGAGCACCCAAAGTGGGCCTACCAATCCACAGGGAGAACATGGACACCTGATGAGCATAGAGTTTTGGTTTTTGGTTGAACAGCCAGATCAAAATTTTAAAAACAAAAAGTTTACCAGATCACCAATATGTAGCCAAAGGGATGGCCTCTGGGCTCTGACAGAAGTGTGCTAACACCTAAGCAGCCAAAGTGGGCCTACCAATCCACAGTGAGAACATGGATACCTAATAAGCATAGAGTTTTGATTTTTGGTTTAACAGTCAAGTTAAAAAAAAAAAATTAAAAAGGATAAAAAAGAAATGCAGCAAAGTTTTTGCTAGTAGCGCTTGGACACAAGCAATTTCACAACAAAAACACATTCTCTATTTTTGGTATTGTCTACATGACAACCCTCAATAACTATTATCACTTCAGATGGGTTGGACACAGATCTTAAAATACACATCAAATGGGTCCGAGAGCTCCATTCCAATAGGGATGATCATGGAGAACTGTTCAAAATGAAATAAACAAAGAATGGAAAAACAAAATGCCATGGAGCTTTGGTGAAATGTTTAATGGTCACCTGACCTTTGACGCCACGCCATGGTGAGAATGCGCGTTCATTAATGATTGGAAGGCCAACATTTACATAATGGTCTTCGCAACACCCCGACACTGTTGACTTACACATCGATTCAAAATCTCTAGCAATGTAGCATATACTGTTTTGGAGAATATATTGCCATGGGTATTGAAAGAAACTTATCAGAATATCGGAGAATATTAGAAAATATTGTTAGAAGGAAACCTGAAAAAACTATGAAAACTTTCTAGGTGAACCAAAATCCTGGTTTTGGAAGAAAATGGCCCATATACGCTGAAAACTTAATGTGAAATAGCAAAAAAATTTAAAAGAGGAAATAGAAAGGACCTAGTAACAAGCTTAGCTAAACGCCCCACCAACATCATTCACCAGAATTGTAGACCCTGCATTGATAATTTGCAGCCGTTGGAGAAACCCCACCCTGTCAAATCTGCGAGCAGGCTTAGCTAAACGCCCCACCAACATCATTCACCAAAATCGTAGACCCTGCATTGATAATGTGCAGCCGTTGGAGAAACCCTACCCTGTCAAATCTGCGAGCAGGTAGGCATAGGTGAACAAACCCCAAGCCATCGAATCTAGGAGTAGGCAAGTGTAGGTGAGAAAACCCCAGTCCATTGGATCGATGAGTAGGTGTGCTAATTCTGAAAACCCCAATCACCCAAGTCGATTATGGTCCGAAGAGGGCCTGCAAATACAACCAACATTCCATGGGTGGTGCCATGGGAGAAGGTGGATGTCAACAATGATAATGAAGTTTTTTAAATACTTTTTAATGAAGTGTTTTAAAGAATTCAATTGTAAGTAGGATAAAATGGATTCCTTCCCCACGTACGAAAGATTACCTACATAGGTCTCATATTTTGGTTCAAATTCCATTAATGGAATATTGTTCAAAGTAGGTATTTACATACTTGCAAGAGCTATAGAGGGGAAATTCAACATATTAGAGGAATATTAGCGTATTTTTAAGGATTGGGTGTAGAATTGATGGATCTTGGGGCTTAAGCAATGGTCAAAATTAAAAAATAGTGTTTCAAAGCCTCACTTCTATTTTCATGGAGAAAAATATTTGCATGCATCCCTAACCATGACATAATCCCTAAATATGAAAGTTTTGGAAGATGAGAATGATTATGATGAAAATATGAAAAAGGGATGGGTTGCATGGCTCGAGACTTGGTTTTGTTCCAAACATTATGGATTTAGGCCTAAACCATTTCTTTTAAGACTTACAAGTCATGCATGGGGAAAATTATTTTCCTATGTAAGAAATCCTCATCCTATCATATGAATGTGGCCTTGATTTTGGGGATTAGACACCCATGAAATGTATTTTGTGTCTAAATCCATAATTTGGGATAAAAGGACTGATTTAGGTTGTAATACTCATTATTAAGGCTCATAATCCATGAATATAACCTCATACCATGACACATAATTTATAGAAGAAATATTTGAAGTTTCCACTCAAGGTGTCGTCGCTTAAGCGACGCTTATGAGGCTAGACGTCGCTTAAGCGACGCTTATGAGACTAGACGTCGCTTAAGCGACGCTTATGGCCACATTTTCAAAAAAAAAATTTATCTTTGTGATTTTTGGTAGGTTTAAAAAAATAAATCCATGCGCCGTCGGATTTTGGATCAAAATGTAGTAGTGTGGAGAAGGCTTGGTTCATTGCACCCTTCAAGGAAGCAATCTCATCCTTTGAGCTTCCTGTAATGAGAAGTTCATCAACATATAACACAATGATCATTAATGAACCATTAATTAACTTCAAATAGACATTTGGATCTGATTTGCACCGAACAAAATTCAGTGATAGCAAGAAGCTATCAATCTTGGCATACCAAGCCCTGGGGGCTTGTTTTAGCCCATACAATGACTTTCTCAACCTGCACACAAGAGATGGGTTAGTAGAAAATCCTTGAGGCTGCTGCATGTATATCTCTTTAGTGAGATCTCCATTCAGGAAGGCACACTTTACATCCATGTGATGTACCTCCCATTGCTTTGAAGTTGCAATGGCTAAGGCTAGCCTGATGGAGTCCATCTTTGCCACTGGTGCAAAGGTCTCATTGTAATCTATGCCATGAACCTGTGAGTAGCCCTTGGCTACCAATCTAGCCTTGTAATTTAGAGGTGAACCATCAGCAGCAAATTTGGTCTTATACACCCACTTACACTGAACTAGCTTCCTCCCTGGGGGAAGATCCACTAACTCCCAAGTGTTGCTCTTCTGGAGTGAGCTGAACTCTTCCTTCATGGATGCTTGCCATCTTGGATCTCCTGTTGCATCTTCATATGTCTGAGGATCTGATTCCACCATCAGATAGCATTTCTCAGCAAACATAGGATCCTTCATGCACAGAGCACTCTCAAATTCAGATCTAGTCCTCCTAGGGTCATTAGGATTTCCAGCTAGCTCTCCTGCTGCATGAATGGTCTTGGCTGCCCACTTTGGCCTTGTAGGTCTGTTAGGATATGCAATAAACTCATCACTATCATACATATCAGAATCAGCATGTTCAACAATATCTTCACTTACTTTCAGAGGATCTGGTGGTGAAGAGGCTTCTCCAACTTCCACTGCTGCTAGGGGTTCTTCTTGAAACTGAACACACCTTTCAATGAAGGATTTGTTTGTGCTCAAATTTATCAGCTTGTACCCTTTTGAATCTTCATAGTACCCAACAAACAGGCACTCTTGGATTTGGGGCTGCAAATCCTTTCTCTTTTCTGTTGGAATTCTAGCCCAAGCCCTTGAGCCAAAAATCCTGAAATGGGTCACATCTGGCTTGTGCCCACTCCATGCTTTGAAAGGAGTCATACCATCAAGTTTTTTATGAGGCACCCTATTTTGGATATAGGCTGCACATTTGATAGCTTCGGCCCAGTACATTGGTGGCAAAGTTTTGGCCTCCATCATGCATGTTGCCATCTCCTTCAGTGATCTGTTCTTCCTCTCAGCAACACCATTTTGCTATGGTGTGTAAGGGATAGAATGTTGCATCTGAATACCTGCATCTGCACAATATTGAATAAACTCAGACTTGACATACTCACCGCCATTGTTAGATCTGAGGACCTTGATTTTCCTCCTAGACTGGTTTTCAACCAAAGCCTTAAAGACTTTGAAGAGGCCAAAAACTTCAGACTTGTGTTTCAGGAAGTAAACCCAGCAATACCTGGAAAATTCATCTATGAAATTCAATGCATATTTGGCCTAACTCATGGACATATGAGGGAATGGGCCAACAACATCACCGTGGATCAACTCAAGGGGTGCAGAGGTTCTCTCGTGACTAGCTCTCTCAAATTTATGCTCTGGGTGTTTTCCTAGGATACAACCTTGGCAGATTCCTTTGGAAAATTTTATCTTTGGTAACCCTATGACCATCTCTTTTTCACTAAGATCAGAAAGATACTTGTAATTTAGGTGGCCAAATCTTTCATGCCAAAGCTTGCTTGCCTCATTAGCATGAATCAGAAGAGCAGAGGGGTTTGAGTAAGGTAGGAAGTGTGAGAACATGTATACCTTCGAAGTATGATTTGCAACTCCTTTTGCAATGACTTTACCACTTGAGATCTCTGTGATCTAAAATTCATTAGGGGATAATATGACCTTCTTTTGAGACCCAGTGTGAGTCATCTGATACACTGATAAGAGGTTGGAGGCAAGACCAGGAACATACAACACATTGTTGAACTGACCATGATCAAGATCAATCCTCCCTTTGCCCAAACTTTCAGTGAGAGAGTCATCTCCCAGTACTATTGGTGGACCTTTCGACATGTCAAGTGAGGAGAATGCCTCCTTGGTCGAAACCATATGTCTTGAAGCTCCAGAATCAATGATGAAACTAGGTGAGCTTGATGTGCCAGCAACCAATGCATGAACTCTCTCTCTCTGTCTTCTGAACTTGATCCTCCTTCTCTCTTCTTGTCTGGAAGGGAGATGCCATTATTCTCCAGGAGTTGGGTCAGCATGTCTATTTGCTTCTTCATACAGGAGCTTTCAGTGTGATTTCCCTTATTGCAGTATGCACACTTTCTCATTTCTCCTTTATTCTTCTTCTTCTGGTAGTTCTTCTTGGAACCTTGTGGCTCCTCTGGAGACTTGTTCTTGTCTCTCTTTTGCTCAAGTGGCTTTTTAGCTTTATTTTTGATTTTTGAAACCACCCTCGAATCTCTAGCAACCAGAGCTTGGTCTTTGGATGGTTTGATGGTGCCCATCATCACCAGTTTGTCTTGTTCTTGTGTGAGAGATTCCATGAAATCTGCAAGGCTAGGCATCTTCCAGGTTCAAGCTGTCAATTTTGTGGCATAGAAGGTTGAAACAAACATTGAATAGTCAGGGCCAAGCTTCGAGAGTATGACCAAGACCATTTTGTCATCCTTCTTTTCGATCCCACATTGTTTTAGCTGCAAAACAAGTGCTTTGAACTTGGATAAATAGAGTTGCAGGGATTCAAAGCTATTTGGACTCGGGGAGATCAGTTCATTTTCAATTTGATGTCCCCTCATCTCATCTATATTTCCAAAAAGATCAACAAGCTTCTCCCATACTTCATTCGGTGATGTCAATCCATCGATATGGAAAAGGAGGTCTCTGGAAATACTCAGACACAAGAGACCATAGGCCTCATTCCTCTTGTTGTGCCATTTTATCTTCTCTACAGCTGCATTGGGCTCTGCTTCTGTTGCCATAGTCACCCTGTAGAGGCCTTTCACTCTCAACAGTATCTCCATCTCTGCTTTCCATTCAAATAAATTGAAGGGAGTCAAGATGATCTTCTGAGATTGATCCATAGCTCAGAAATTATCCCGGCTGTCAGTAGAAGGCTCCCAGTCACTGATGTTGAACCTGCAAAACAAATTTGAAGGAGAGAAATCGATCTACAATGGCTCTGATACCATGTGTAAATTGAATCCAGTGATAGAACAATTTTACTCACAACAATTATCAATTGTACATGCAAAATCACTCACAAAAGAGACTGAATATGGAGCTGAACACTAAACTGTATTAACTCAGTGTAAAATAGCCAACCCTATAATAACATAGGTTTCTGCATTAAATAATTACATAAGGGATTTGAATGCATGAGGAGGCAATTCAAATCTAGTCAAAAGCAGGCTTACTAAAATTAAGCAATTCCCCCATAGGTGCATAAAGTAGTTTCCAAACCAGCTAAGGAGCTCAGGAATTGGCAAAAGCACTTAGGCAAGCTAAAAGGTGATGGAAGGACAACTCATACATGCTTTTCATAGGAGAAAAGAGTGGAGGATGTGGAGGACAAAAAACTAGTTAACCTCACCTAGTCAAACTTTCCCAATTGCCTTAAAGCACTGAAAAAGCAAGCAATAAAGCAGAAAAAGAAGAAGGGCACCTAGGAGGCCAGGAATAAAGAATATTTGATTCCTTGAGGTTTCCCAAGTGCTCCATGAGTCAAAATAGGCAAGTTTGACCACTATGGATAGGTAGATGACAACTTGCATAAGGTGGAATCATGAAACTAGACAAATAAGACAAAAATGATTAATTTAATGTCTAAGGTAGCTAACTATGGGTTGATTATTCTAACAGAACTTATAATACAATGGGTTTAATTTACAACGTTCTATGGAGATTATCAGTGGTGGTGAAGGCAATGTTGGTCCCAGTGACCAAACCTCTCCACGTACACCACATACTGCTCCCATATTGTCCACTGAACAATCGGCAACATGCTCTGCGACACTGCCGAGGGCAGTGGAGGGTGCAGCCGATGTTGCCCCACCCACAACAGATGCTGCAGAAGAAGGGGTGGATGCAGGGCTAGATAGAGATGTGGAAGCATTTCCTAGATCTTCTCGTGTGACTAGCACTAGTTCAATAAAGTGCACATTTTTGGTGAATGAAGAACTGGTTCCAATAAAGATAGAGAGGATTCCAGGTCGTTATATATTGTTCAATTTATTTTTTATAATTTGTGTCTAATATACCGATAATATTTTCTAATTTTGACTAATGATGGCAATAATGTTTTGTAGGAAATGATATATTTTATAAACACGTGAATGATTTGGCATTGGAGATCTTCGGGCCCACCATCCGCACAATGTGGAATAAGCAGCCAAAAGCTTTAAAGGATGATCTGACTAATCACTTGGTTAGTCTCTTCAGAAAAGACACCTTTGATACATCAAAGGTACTACAGAAGGATGGAAAACATCTAAAGATTGTCTGAGACCAATATAGGGTTCATCTAGAAAAGAACCCTAGGTATAAGTGTCCTCCAATGATTCCATCTATGGAGTGGAAATCCCTGGTGGAATATGGAAAAGAGAAGGGCCTAAGAAAATCAGGAAAGATACCACCAGGTGGAACAGGGAGGTATGCAATACATTCCAAAACGTAGTGGTAAGCCTTATTATTACTAGTTTTTATATCAATTTTGGTACATACATTAATGTATTTAAAAACTTAATTAGGCTCTTGGACACATCTAAGGAAACAAAGTCAAGAATTGAAAAATTTGGCCAACACAAGCTTGGGCCTGGTGGTTACTCCAAATTAGCAGCTCGATATGTAAGTATCGCAAAACCTGAATCCACATACAAATATCATACAGATTATTATTCTTGTTTTGTTCTGACAAAAGTCTTTAAAATTAATAACATCATGCAAATATGAAGGCCGACCGGTTCAAAGAATTGCCCAGTGCGGATTACATGAAGCTTGGCTTCAAACATGGATTTGACACCGTTGTTGAACACCGGAGAAGCTTGTCTGTGAATACTGCACGATCTTCTGCTGATCCATCTGGTACCTAGGTATGTGAAAACTGTATAGTTTAATGATAATTTATTAATGCTCATGCAATTTGTTCCTTATAAACAAACTAACGTAAATTATTTATTCCTTATTGTGCAGGAAAGTAATGATCCCGTTCATGTCGAGGATGTACATGACCAACCAAACGAAGATCATGCTTCTCATCCTAGTAATGAATTTATTAATGTGCTATTGTTTTGTATAGACCATTGCAGATGATGAACATTAATTCTAATTCTACACAATTCAACTACAGAGCATGTAGATGCAGTTCATAACACGGAACAGGTTGGGCCAGTACGAGATAATGTTGAACATGTTGATGTGCACATGGCAGGTAAATACACACATTCATAATGTTTTTTAAATGAATTACTCGTATTTAGCAAAATATAAATATATTAATGAAATATTTTGACATTATTGCATAAATTCATCGCCCCTCACCTGAAGTTCAACCTTGCGAGCAGACTAGTAGGGATACCGATGATCAGATTCCTGAAGATGTGACTCTAACTAAATATTTAAAGAGAAGAAAAGTAAAAAGGAAGTGACTAAACAAATTTTGAGTAATTCTTATTTATAAAAAAAAAATTAATGTTTTTTTCCTCTGTTTTATAATGAATGCTTTACTGAATTGTTTACTGATTTTTTTTTCTGCCATTGACTAAATTAATGTTTTAATGAATGAGTTAATGAATGGTTTTTTCAGCTGTTGAATGATTGAATGTTTTAATGAATGTTTTAAAGAATGATTTAATGAAAACATTTTTCAACTATTGAGAGAAATAATTTGCATTGTAGATGCATTGTTATGTGCATTGTGAAATAGTGAAATAAATTGTTATTTGCAAGTATAGGCATTGGGTTTGGGGAGTTGAGAGTGATGTGAGGGTGGGGAGGGGCCATAAGAGCTTCCACCTTCACGTGGTTGGTCCTATTTAGTAGAGAATATTAAATTATTCTTGAAACATAGAGGAGCTCAATGAATGGTAAGGAAGAATACATTAAAAAACATCTATTTCTATATTTTTACTGTGTAATTTTCACTATTGATATTTGACTCCTCCATTGGAACTTGTTACAGATAGCGTTGCGAAACATTTCCATAGTTAAGAGGAAAGAAAATGATTTTTGATTAGATTGATGGCCTTATATACATAGTATTTTTGGTTATCCATGTTTTATCAGGTGATATATTCTTAACAATTAATTTACTTGAATAGTTGAATAGTATTGTAATTTACATTGTAATAGAATTGTATTTATTTAGATTTTTTTTGTTATTTTCATGAACAAACATAAATATATTTGATGGGTCCTAACATGAAACTATTGCAACAAGACAAAAAATGAAGTATGTTGAATGATGTTTTGAAAGGTAAAGCATACGAAGACAGTGTGAAGATTCAGAAATCAAGGTATAAATATGTTTTCTTTTGTTTGATTGAGCTGTGTATTGGGTATTTATGCATGTGCACACACATACATTTAGTTGATGATGATGATTACCATACATAGAGGCGAACTTTGTTATATCTGATCTAAAAAATTACCTTAAATATATTGATTTATCATGATAACTGGCCCCTTGGTAATACTTTACCAATACCATATAGCTAGGACAACAAAACTTTAACAATACCATATACCTATCTCTCTCTCTCTCATGTATGTCCATTGTTTCGTTGGTGACTTGTCTCCTAAGAGACAAAGTGTGATCGTATTATAAATCTGAGTATAGAAATTAAGGAATGTCTAAACCACATTGTTTTCTTCTATTTATGCCAGGATAAGAGGAGCATCCAAGATAATTGGTATTGACACAAACTCAAATAAGTTTTCTAAAGGTAAATTCTCTCTTTATTAGAATAATTGTTAAAATTTACCTAAAATTTAATATGCGAATCTTAGGCTCTTAGCCTGTTAAGGTGGGTTGATGTAGCTCTTGCCGAGAATTGTTAAGTTGCTTTTGCTTACCTCTAGTGCTAGTTGGGTCCTGAAAGGAATTACATTTCAAAGATAAGGTGTTGGTCCTGAAAGGCCTTACCTTTGCAGGTACTGGTCCTGAGCCAAGGGTTGGTCTTGAAAGGCAGTAAAGTCCTAGTAGAAGTTTGAAGGGTTGGCCATGAAAGACAGTAAAGTTCTGAAAGGTCTTACCTTTGAAAAAGTAAGGTACTGGTCCTGAGCCAAGGGTTGGTCTTGAAAGGCAGTAAATTCCTATTAGAAGTTTGAAGGGTTGGCCCTGAAAGGCAGTAAAGTCCTGAAAGGTCTTACCTTTGCAAAAGTAAGGTACTGGTCCTGAGCCAAGGGTTGGTCTTGAAAGGTGGTAAAGTCCTGGTAGAAGTTTGAATGGTTGTCCCTGAAAGGCAGTAAAGTCCTGGTAAAATGGTTGTCTTGAATTGTCTTAGAAATGTTGTAAGAAGGGTTGTAAGCACAAGACGTAGTATGCTTGCTAGAAATGTTGCTTCTGACTGAAATTTCAACCCTACTCAATCAAGTAAATGTTCTAGGAAAGTTACCCTTAACATTTTATTTGTTAATGGAAATGTAATCGCAGACCACAATTTATGAGCCTAACTCACTAGGATAGTAGCATGGAATTTCTATGGAAGTAATTATTCAGGAATAGAATGCACTATCAGTTAGATATACCAAAATATATAATGTTCGCATCCCTTAGATAAAGGGTTTCATTGTTTGCATTACATACACTGCATCCAAAACCCTGGGAGTGACAAACTGCATCAACCCAAAAGAGCACGAGAAGCCCATTCAAGAGGTACTACTACTTCAGATTATGGTTGTATATAATAACTATCTCTCTAACACAATTAGCTCAAAGCTCGGATTATGGTTGTATATAATAGTCATCTCTCTAACACCTATTAGCTACAAAGCTCATGGGAAGATAAACACTTTGGCAGGTGATAAGAGACATGGTGGATGGCGATGTGGATTACAGCTTTGAATGCATTGGAAATACAGATATATTGTACCAGGCCTTTTTGGCCACCCATGATGTAAAACACCCTTTATACTCTTTTTTCAACTTTATTGTGACTCATACAAAAAGAATTAGCTATTTAGGAAACTGATAATAGAGAGATCCTGGATATGAAATAAACAAGCTCCAGTAGTAAGGTCTATTAAGGATATGAATAAAAGAAAAAACTTTAAAGCTTCATTATGGTTCAAGGGTTTTTACACTATTTTTTCAACTTCAATGTGACTCATACAAAAGAATTAGCTATTTAGGAAACTGATAATAGAGAGATCCTGGATCTGCTATAATCAAGCTCTAGTAGTAAGGTCTGTTAGGGATATGCATAAAATTTTAAAGCTGCATTATGGTTCAAGTATCCTCATGGTTAATGTCTTGGAAAACTAGATGTGATTCTAGGTCTGGGGCTTGACAGTGTTGTTGGATTTTGATTCTAGTGAAAGAAGGTTTGGCCTTCTTCCAATGGAGATGTTCATGGGCAGGAGGATAGTGGATAACTTTAACAATACCATATACCTATCTCTCTCTCTCTCAAGTATGTCCATTTTTTCGTTAGTGACTTGTCTCCTAAGAGACAAAGTGTGATCATATTATAAATATGAGTAGATAAATTAAGGAATGTCTAAACCACATTGTTTTCTTCTATTTTTCCATTTATAATATTTTTGCATGTGCTTGACTAATTATGTTCATACATATCCTAGGTAACTGTAATTGATGGATGTACATAGTGCTGATATGTAGTAATCCTGGCTTGGTTTGGAGCAAAATGGGTCATAGCATCAACTGAATGGATATTTAGTTTTGACATTGAGGAATCATGCAAAAATGAGTAAACAGAGCTCTGTAATTGAATCACATATCTTGAATCACATAGACTTGGAGAAGGCTCAATTAGGTCTTGGGCACAGCTACAGCAGAGCCAACGTGAAATTCAATGTCAATAGAGTGGATAACATGGTTATACAGGCTATTAGTCTTCTCAAAACCTTGGACAAGGACATCATGAACACCTTCTGCATGAGAGTAAGGTATTGCAAGTTTAAACTTAGTATTGTTTTTACATTTTTTTGGGTTTTATATGAAACAACATTTAAGATAGTTCATTCAGGGTCAATTCTAACAGCTGTCAAGTTGAGGTCAATTTCCCATAAGTGTCTTTTAACTCTTTAGTTAGGACTCATGAATCATATTTATACTGAAAGGTAAAAGGATTTGTTTATTAACTTAGATTTATATCAGATCCATGATTTCTTTGTTCTCTGAGATGTGTTTTAAAATCACTATATTTGATATTCCCAAGGAATAAATAAAAATATACATTTGACTAGTCCTGCGAGGACTCAAGTGTGTTGTATACTATTTTGTTGTCCATCATTCAAAAACAAAGAAATTTAAGAAAACTATTAAAAGTATTCCTTAAGTATTCTCTAGGATACTCAATTTGTCATCAATACAGAATCATCAAAAGAGTCCTAATATCTAAACCAGCAATACAACAAGACGAGCATAACCAGTGTCTACATCCCTCAGCTATGACTCCGAGCTAATTTTCCCTTAAGTGGTTGTTAGTACAAGTCTTTTCTGAATCAGATAGGAAGTGACTTTTCTAAATTCTTGTTTGGTTTAGGTACCCTTCTATAACAACAAAGTATATTTAGAAAGCTTGTCTGCCATTGAGTTGAAATCACATAGACTTGGAGAATGCTCAATTGGGTCTTGGGCACAGCTACAACAGAGCCAACGTGAAATTCAATGTCAATAGAGTGGATAACATGGTTATACAGGATATTAGTCTTCTCAATACCTTGGACAAGGACATCCACACCTTCTGCAAGAGAGTAAGGTATTGAAAGTTTAAACTTAGTTTTGTTTTTAATTTTTTGGGGGTTTTATATGAAACAACATTTAAGATAGTTCAGTCAGGGTCAATTCTAACAGCTGTCTTTTATACAGGGAAAAATATCAGAATAATGGTGAGGTACCATTACTGGAACAGGCCCCAATCATGGGAACATACTCAACATACTTGTTTTCTGCAGGCCTACAATCCATGACTGAGGAGGAATTGAACGCAAACAATGAACCATGTTGCTCCAATAAATTTGAAAAAATTGGCAATTCTGTAGTGTTTTCTCTCAAATCCATCACTGACTGTTCAAAAACTTGTTGATTCTTCTTGCCTGTAATCTCAAACTCAGGTTTGTTCTCACTTGTATTCTCAAACTCAGCTCCCAAAATGTCTAACAATTTTGAATGTAAAGACTCTCTCTTTGAGCCCTTTGACACACTCCACATATTAACCTCTGCTCAACCATCTGAGCTGCTTGTCAACTCACCAATGTCTGGTCCAAACAAGTTTCCTTCAGTGGTCAAATTCTAGGTTGAAACCAATGTCTATTAATTAAAATTGTCATGGATAATGTTTGAATATGAATGGTAGGAAGCCATTGAGCAATCCATGACTATGGAATTATAAGCTAGGATAAAGGATCAAGATGGAGGATAATTCCATACCCTTGTTACTCTTGTTATTTTTCTTGCATTTCCCTAGTAAGAGGAAACTACTTGCATGAAGGATAAGCATGTGATTGATGTTGTTTTCTTTTCATAAGTGATTAGAACATGAAAATGACATTGTACATGTAAGTGAATGAATTATTGGAGATTGCATGAATTAGTGATCATATTGAGACATATTATGTTAGGTATTGAGCGATGATAGTGCCACATAAGGCATATGAATAGCTTATTTCCTATACTCAATTATTATTACCTGATAATATAATCTGGTTGTTGATGTACTTATGAAACCAAGACTGATGATGTTGATGATATTGTTGCTATAATGATCTACCCATGAACAAGGGTATTGCCAACAACCATCAAATGTAACAACAAGGGTATCGATGGAAACCATGAAAGGTATGAGTTGGTTATGTTAATTTTCATAAGTACTGAAATGGGATTTGGTAGGAGTCCCTCAACCATGTTTAATTATATGAATTGATCTATTTATGCTAGCTTTGGGAATGTTGAATGCATGTATGAGTATCTTATTTCTAGGTAGAGCACGGACCAAGTTGTGAATCTTTGATTCAATAAAGTTTGTTAAATTCTTTCATGTATTCATATGAGTGTGTGTCATAGTTGAACTGGTTAATAATAATAACCAAGGATTAATGAGCGGTATACTCATGTTGTGGATGTGATGCCATGTGTGAGACCATGAGGATGTTGGGTTATGATTCCTTTAATGTTGCATAAGAAACCCATGAAACTTTTATTGATGGTGTCCTAGCATGAGACCTCTTTTCCATCATGAAGGGAGAAAGTGAACTCTTGATGTTGCAATCGGGTGAAGAAGGGAGACACCTTGAAAATGAACAATTAAAGAAAGTAATAATCATAATATAATGACAATACAGATGTGTAATGATTGATGTGTCGATGCATGATTTGAGTTAGCATAACCTTTGGAAATCATTTTAAGAATGTTGTTTTTGCTATTGTTACATGCATAAGTGATACTTCATTGCATAGAAATTCCAACAAGTGATTTTATATTTGAGTTATTGTGTGTAATTCTAGATTCATTTCATACTATTGAGGTTATCCAATGAAGAAATTAAGTGAGGAAGTTTCCATTGACTGCTAGATGTTTGAGATCTATGTTAGAATGACATGTTGTAGGTGGATTTATGTGATGATGGAAGCGACAATAGGACCATGAAACGATACAAAATACTATTACCTACAAAGATTCAGTCAACATGAGGGTAGCCTCACAGTTAACTAAAATTCTGATTCTTTGTGGAAGACAGTTGAAATTTTAGAATTGCAATTTTAGATTTAGGTTTTGCTAATGAATTTTGATGGTTTCTTTGGTTGATTTAGATTTTTTATCAAGAGGACACACCATAGGAATATTATGTGTTGATTCCTACAAGAGACAAAATATATGAGCATGAACTCATAGTTAATCTTTGGGAATTTTTTTTTAAATCCATCAACAGGCATCGCTTTTCCGACGTGCTTCCGACACTCCAATAAACACATCCGACCATCGTGTCATGACTCCGACGCTTCCCCCATCGGACGATCGACGAGTAAAGTGTCAGACCACATCGAAAGGCCGACTCTTCCAATGTCGGATGACGTCGGTTATCCGACACTTGCTAGATAAAAAACCAACGACGTCGTCATTCCTTCGACACTTCTGTCCATCAGAATGCTGACGCTTCAAGGGTCGAAGGACGTCGGATTTTCGACACTTTATGGATAAAAAAATGACGATGTCGCCATTCCTCCAACACTTCTGTCCATTGGACGGCCGACGTTTCAAGGGTCGGAAGACGTTGTATTTTCAATGGTTTATGCAATTTTGATTGGCATTTTGGAAGGAAAAATGGTCGAATATGTGACACAATGGTCTGTTGGATCTTCGACCCACATTAGTAGAATGTAAAAGATCCGACGTTATGGCACTGATGGCAAAAAAAAGTGTATGTGTTGAAAATGCGACAGATAAGTGTCAAATTTCAGACATGCAAGGTGTCGGATTTTGGGTTGAAATTCTGTTGTGATGTAGAAACATTTTTAGTAATAATGACATGACCTGGATAAGTAGTAATAGGTATTCTGACATTTGATGTAAATATTTTGTTCTTGAAAGGCATTTTGGAAGTAAACATATACATGTATTTTCTCAAAGGATAAGTTCACAAGGGAGGGAAGAAAAAGATGTGAAACATGAAGAAAGAACTTAATGAGATGAAGGAATCATCTTGAGATTGGTACTAGTGGATAGATGGGCATTTGAATAGAGATGGTCTTCTACATCATTAATATGGAAACAAGAATGTGTGCATCAAGTGGGTTGGTAAGAACATTTCTAATCTTAAAACTATATGTAGATGAAGTGATTGTCTTAATCCATGTTGAGTGTTTTCAAAACAAAAATACCTAAGATGAAAAAACATGGGGAGATCCATTATTCTCTAGGAGTTCAAGTATAAAGAGATAAAAGGAGGAGGATAATTCAATAAATGAAGGTAGATATGAAACTATAATGAGGATATATATAATGAGTTAATGTTATCCCATATCCACACCAATGGAAGTTAGCATAAAATTGTCGAGACATGCATGTTTAAAGATAGAGGATGAAATAGTAGTGATGAAAACAGTTCCATACGAGAGTGCCTTTGGAACCCTAATAAATCCAACGGTTACTATGAGTGCTAATATAGCCCATGTTGTGAACATTATTATTATTATCCATTATGTAGTGGTTTTAAGTATATTTGCAAGTATGTTATAAATACAACAAAACTTGGCATCGAATTTAGTGGGGAGTAAGAAGGATGCACGAGATGTGCTTGTTCAATATGGTGTGGGTTGGGAAGGAGACATAGATGAACATAAATCAACATTCAATGATATTTGATATTTGATGTAGAGGGTCGTTGATCTAAGATAAGCACTCAAGATTAAATCCCTTTTTGCCCCTAATTTATGAATATTTTGTGTGTTTTAAGTATCCACACATGTTCTATCATCTATGTGCCAAGCTTATAAAATAATTTATATATAAACTGTGTATTTGGGGTTTCCAAATAGTGTCTCTGAATAACTAAGAATTTTACTATACCCATGATTGGATAGACACTAAATGAATTTTGATGAGAACCGTGTAATTGTATTGTACTTGGACATCAATAAGATCTTTATCTTCTTCTCTTATAGTTGAGCATATATGTGTCATGCATATGATTGGGCATTTCACATTCTAAAATTAACACAATGATTACCTTATTGTTCTAGCTTATACCAAAAATCTATTTATTGATTTATAGGTGTGATGATGATGATGATGATGATGACGAAGAATAAGATGATGATGGTGATGATGGTGATGACAATGACGATGATGATGATGATGATGATGACGATGACTAGGATGAGGATGATGATGATGACGATGATTAGGATGAGGATAATGATGATGATGATTAGGATGATGATGATGATGATGATGATGATGGTGATGGTGATGGTGATGGTGATGGTGATGAATATGCTGATGAAGATGATGATGATGATGAAGATGTGATGACAAGATCTTTACCTTGGTCTTCACTAAATTGTTCTAAGCTTCGCCAAAATTATAATAGAATGATTATGAGTGATTATTAACTCCTATAAAGAATGCACTTTATGGAACTACCAAACTGCTCAGTTTGGATCTTCCTCTTTTAAGACACCAGACTAGGTCCATAACCCTTGATTCTTAATGTGCACAAATCTAAGAATGGGGGGCTTCATAGAGCTCAAAAAGTTTTATTTTTTTACTACTTCCTCGGATCATATTGAATTGTTATATTAGTCCTTGGAATGGGTGTTAGGAGCAATCCTTAATTTTTCACTCAACTAGCTTCTACCCCTATCATCTAGACGTCTTCATTCACTGAGCTCCCCCTAAAATTGGGATGATGATGATGATGACGACGGATATGATGATGATGATGAAGATGATGATGATGATAATGAAAATGATGATGATGATGATGATGATGATGATGATGATGATGATGAATATGATGATCATGATAATGGAGATGTTGATGAATTGGATGACGATGATGTTGATGATGAATACGATGATGAAGATGAAGATGTTGATGATGATGACGACGAATATGATGATGATGATCAAGATGATGATGGTGATAACGAAGATGTTGATGATGAAGATAATGATTATGATGATGATGATAAGGAAGATGATGATGAAGAAGAAGATCATGATGACGATAATGATGATTATGAAGATGATGATGATGATATTGATGAAGACGACGAAGATGATGGTGATGACGATGACAAGGATGATGATGAGGATAATGATGATGATCATCATCATCGTTGTTGTTTTCATCACCATCATATTCTTCATCTTCATCGTCGTTGTCATCATCATCATCGTCGTCGTCGTCGTCGTCGTCATCAGCATCATCATGTTCATCCTTGAAGGGACTTATGTATAGGATCCCACTATAAGAAATGCAGCTAATACACATTATGACAAAATCCTAGTTAAATTAAATTAAATTAAATTAAACTACACTAAATTAAAAACATAGGGTTTTTTAAGTATAATTAATTTAAAATGCAACAAAATATAAAATATGCAAATAAACAAGCAAAAAAACATAGAATTCAAAAACACCCGCGCACTAGCTCATTAGCAAAACAACAACGAACAAGTTCACTCTCGTGCACTAGTTCATTAGCAGCATCCAGAGCACTAGTAATTTGATGACAAGAGTAGTGGTAAATGGAGGAGAAGGGGATACCAATCCATAGGATATTGTCGTTCCTAGTGGAGGGAATCCGTCCACAGTCCAGAGGATACAGGCGTTCCCAAGAGAGGAAATCCAGTCACAGCCCAGAGGATAAAAAAGGCCCCAATGAATTATGTAAGCCCATTAACCCTAGCAGCATAGGAATTTGGGAAAAATAAGTCAAATTTCCAAACCAATACGGATTCGGTACAGTCATACTCAAATTATAATTTTTTTTTGTGTTACCATCACTTCTATTATCGGTGGATCTAGTAAGGGTTTTCTTATGCATTCTTTGGGACATCTGGGTCTTGGTATTTGACCAGTATACAGGATGTGTGTTGGAATTATCCATTTGATCACTGTTAAAGCCAGCATGCACTCTAAGTTTCGGCAGGTTTTTCCTCCCATGGTAGTTAGTGTGGTCGCCTCTGTTTGGCATATCTCAAAGAGTCTGAAGGTTATCAAGAATATTTAATTAATCAAGGTTAATGTGGTCACCTCTGTTTGGCATATGGATTGTTTAATTAATCAATTAATTCATAAACCAACTTCAAATATATGGGCTTGGCATCTCTGCGGTCTTCCTTTATTTTTAAATCACAGGCTCCCTTAATGTACAACCTATGTCTTCATTAAACCCTCTATGAGCATTTCTTCCTTAAATATATTGCGTGTAATTTTGATCACATCATATCTTCCAAAATACTATCCTTAAATCCTTCTCAACATATGTAGAATTCCCTTTATAAATTTGTGTTTATTAATTTCCTGTAGCTTACTCTTTTATTTCACCAAGACTATACAGGAATACCTTTCTAACTTTTAGCAAACTTATATTTTTCACATCTTAACCATCTTTAAACAAACTGAGGGTATGGCTAGGTATCCACCTCAACTAAGAAAAAGACCATGTCACCTTAAAACCTTACTGACAAACACACAGTCTCTGGTAGCCACTTTAAAATGGTCTTTCAAACTACTCAATTCAACACTTGGTCAATTTTTTCAGAGCCTAGTCATTATTGTGCTAGGAGGCATTTTGGCAGACTCATATCTCACACATGTGAACACCCAGAGGGAAACTGAGATCATGAGTGGATGCCCAGATCATCAAAGAATGGACCCATAACATATGATGAATATATCAGTTAAAGAGTTGACTCTGGCGTGCATTTCCAAGTGGGCTCTCAACCTCCTATTTTCAACACTGGGACAATTTTTCATATTTTTGGATATGCAAGCTAATGTTTTTACCTCTTTTGGAAGGATGATACTTTTCTCATGTGGTCATCATAAGAAAAACTAAGAACATGGATGGATATCCATTTCATTAAAGAACATGCCTATACCTTCTGATGAATTTATCATCACTAAGACAGGCTTTTGCAGGCATTTCCAAATGCCTCTTCAACCTTGTTATTTGACACTTAGTCAATTTCTTTAAACCCTAGGTCTCAAAGGTGATTTCAACTTTTCATCAAACTTGGAGTGTAAGACATCCAATGGATGGAGAACAACCAGATGAATCCATTAAGACCAATTTCATCTTCTGGAACTACTTTCTCTCTCCTCGGTGGGCATTTTACTAAAGTATGATGTAAAAGTTGCTTAAGACCCTGTTTTGGCAGATCCATAATTTCTTCCTTAGGTACTTTCAGGTCAAAGTAAGAACATGGTAAGGTAGAAAAAATAGCCACCTGCAGGATTCCCATATGGTGTAGGCATTTATTTCAACTCACAAATTATGGCGGGCATTATCCTAGAGAAACTTGTCTAATTTGACCAAAAAGAACTTCTTTTGGGAGGCATGTATCTTCTTCCTCAAAGATTTGTTCTGAAAACTGGTGCCATGCGGATAGATACTTCAACTAACTATGGGATGACAGGACATGGTGGGAATTTTCTCCTTCTTATGAAATATGGTGGGCATTTTCATAAGACTACTGCTTTAGGACAATTTTTCACCACTTAGTCTTTTTCCAACTTTATCATACATGCCTATGCCCATCAACAGTTATTTTTTCATTAGTGAACATCTCTAGGATATGTCTATCCACAATCATCAATTCACCAAATGTCACCAATTCTCCACTCACATATTGACATCAATGCCAACACATTCATCTGCCATATTGCCAACAATGATTCCCAAGAGGATGGAGATGAGAGGTTACCCATAATCATCTCAACCTAAATATGTAACTTAGTCATTTCTAAAGCCTTAGATATTGCTAGGTCATCATTAGTCCAAATCTACCATTGAAGTGATAAGGATTTGAATAACATAACCTTTTTATGGGGTCCAATGAGCCCTTACTTATCCCGGATCGAAACTGGAGATTCTTTTCCATATATTATACCTTTTTCCTGTTGTTTCCCTTAGCTTTGAGGTTGAAACTATAGAGATAGGAAAGTTGTGGGTCTCATCCATTGTCACAAGAAATCAATACTTAGTTACTACTTGTGTTAGTTACTAATGAATCATGAATGACATGTTACACTTTGGAATGTTAGTTCCTAATGAATAATGAATGGCATGTTACACTTTGGAATGATGATCGTATAATATATTTTTTTAATTAAAATTGCATGTTTTTGTATTTATAAGATGCCTATTCCCGTATTTTAGTCGTACTTTATTTTTTTGTTATTGATTTTTTCTGTATCGTATTCAAATCCGTACTCAAATATTGCTACTATGGTTTTGACTATTTACTTCATATTTTCTAAGGATTTATATGAAATATAGGTTGTATTTGAGGTGCAAAATGACCCATGATGAGCATTTTTCCTATCAAATTCCAGCCTTGAACCCATCCATCACCCGTTTGATAGAGAACGGGCCTGAACCATACCACCACAACCAAACAAATTCAGGATTTCCCTGTTGCAGAACACCGTAGAAATGGTAAGAAAATGGTATTGGGTAGTGTAAGATGATTGACGGTTGTGATAAGAAGATTCCGGATCCAACATCACCCTATCCACGTCCATGTGAAAAACCACTCAAAACTACCTACAATTGGACTGAATTTGGTGACATTACACAATGTTACCTATTTAAAAAAATCAGGCACATAGTTAGAGAAGGAGTACCTTGCATGAGGAAACCTGCATATCAAACCACTGTGGAAGAGGGAGTGTTAGACTAAAGTCGTCGAGTTTCGTTGCCAAAATCCATGAATGAAGCAATATGACCACCGCCCATTCCAAATTGAATCCGCAACATGATCTATATGAGGGGGAACCCCATATATACCTCTTTGCATGCATTAACTAGTCAAGTGGCCCAAGAAACACACTTCTATATCCGTGTTGTGAACAAATTCCAAACCAAATCAAATAGTGTCTTATACTAAAAAATAATTCAAATATAAATAACTCTAAAGAAATTACACCATTGAGAGAAAAATAGCTTTGGGTAAAGTTTTTGGGAAGAAAAAAATTTTGATATTAAAACATTACAAGTAAATATATTTGCACGCTAAATTATATCCGCTTGGTAGCTTATATTCTTGTTTTATCGAGTGTTGGTACCACCAAATAGCTATCTATCAGATCTATCTTCCTTGAGTGATGGCGAAGATATACTCAAAGAGGTTGAAAGTGATACGTGTTGTACTAGATCTATCGGTTCTATATCAACTAGATCCGAAAAGGTAAGGAAAATATTTCATAGATGCATCCAATATTTTATTTCCAACGGAGGGTCATGTAATTATGATGTTGAGAGCATAGGTGACATTGAGTTTCCCTTGAGGTATAAACATCTAGTGCAACGATCGATGGGTACCTAATAAGCTACCTCAAGTGGACACAGATTTCTTCACCAATGGGAGGATGTATTGCATTGCTCCTTTGTCCTTACATGGATTGGGGCTATTTTCCATGGATGGCATAAAGGTCGGCTATGGCACTATAACTGAATTGATGGAGTATGTCGGACCATTATACAGATACAATAACTGGTTGATCTTAGTCCAATATACTCGAAGTATGAGGAGATTCGGAGTTGCCGCAAATTATATACAACTAGCATAACACAATAAAAACAAAGGGGCGATTATGTATATTGGTGGGAGACCAAAAGCCTCCGGAAACGTTGTTGGATTTATAAATAGTACACGGATAGTGACAACAACTAAGTAACTGAATTGCGAATTTGAGGGATGCAAAGAACATTGTATATTTGTATGTGCAACAAAAACAATACTTCCAAGTGAAGAGTTGTTGATCGAATACAACTTAAATCGAATAGATGTGGCTTCCACAGTCCAGGGTAACCGTGGAAGGTCACACGTTATGCCTTATCAGGTAAATGCTAAAAATAGTAACTAAAGATGACTACAATAACTAAATGTTTCGATTTTTTCTATAAACATTCGATTTCCACCATTGACATTCGCTTTTTTCATGCATATTATGAATATTTCCATGTGATAACATGCTTATTACACTGTTATGCTTATCTCATTTTTTTTATGTTACAATTATTGACTCAACTTTTATTGATTTATTTATTTTGTCAAGGTTGCAACAGTGGAAAGCCACATGTTGCTTCCACGATCCAGGGTGACTGTGGAAGGTCACAATCTATGCCTCGCGAGGTAAATGTTAAATATAGTAAATACATATGACGTTTGAATAACAAAATGTTTCGATTTTTTCAGTTAACATTCGATTTTCACTGTTACCATTCTCTTTTGTCGTGCTTATTGTGAATGTTTCCATATGATAACATGCTTATTACATTGTGGCAGGGTCTGCTCATCCCCATGGAGCAGAACATGTATCTCCTCCTTCGGAGGTAAAAGTAAATATTATTGCAATATCTCATTTTTGTTTATGTTACAATTATTGACTCAACTAAATATAGTAACTAAATATCACTACAATAACTAGAAACTCCAACCCCATAATATTTACATGTGACAACATGCTTATTACACTGTGGCAGGGATTTTACCATGGTCGTCATGGAACAGAACGTGTTTCCTCTACAACCATGGTCCAGGGTGACCGTGGAAGGTCACACTCAGTGCCCCATCAAGTAAGTGTTAAATATAATAACTAAATGTTGAGATTTTTTCTGTTAACATTCAACTTCCACTATTACCATTCGCTTTTTTAATGCTTATTGTGAATATTTCCATATGATAACATGCTTATTACATTGTGGCAGGGGTCTACTCATCGCCATGGAGTAGAACATGTATCTTCTCCATCGGAGGTAAAAGTAAATATTATTGCAATATCTCATTTTTGTTGATGTTACAATTATTGACTCAACTAAATATGACTATAATAACTAGAAACTCCAACCCCAAAATATTTCCATGTGACAACATGCTTATTACACTGTAGCAGGGGTCTACCCATCTTCGTCATGGAACAGAACATGTGTCCTCTACTTCTGAGGTAAAAATAAATATTATTGCAATATCTCACTTTTTATTATGTTACAATTATTTTCATAACGTTTATTTATTGATTTATTGTGTCACGGTTGCGTCGGTGGAAAGGCACCTACTGCTTCCATGATCTAGGGTGATCGTGGAAGGTCACACTCTGTGCCCCGTCAGGTAAGTGTTAAATATAATAACTAAATGTTTCAATTTTTTTTGTTAGCATTCAATTTCCACTGTTGACATTTGCATTTTTCTTTGCTTATGGTGAATTATTGATTGATTTATCGTGTCAGGGTGGGGACCGTGGAAAGGCACCTGCTGCTTCCACGGTCCAGGGTGACCATGGACAATCACCCACTAGAAGTAGATCAATACGAGGTGACCGTGGGAAGTCACCGGACACAACAGCGCATCAGGTAAGTGTTAGTTCTTAATAGTAACTAAATTTCATTACAATAACGATGTTTGAATGATGTTAAAATTATTTTTTCTAATTTTATTGTTTGATGAATTTAGTCCAGTGCACTTGGTCTGGGTGATGAGGAGCTTGAGGATGAAATTTACTATTCCATAGACCCTATGGATACTATAAAGAAGGCCCTGAAAAAGGAAAAGATAGAAATGATTTCCTTGGCTTGCATAAGGCCCATGACACAGGAGATTAGGGCAAGGATGGAAGAGCTGAAAGAACAAATAAAATCTTATGGGGTAAGTGCATCTTCACATATTTTTTTAAGCTATGACATGATTTCATATCTGATATTATGTTTTCTATTTTTCCAAGTGATCTGATAAAGTAAAGTTTTTCGTTTGTAAGAGTTTTTACAACCCGTGACTAGAGAAACTACCGAGACATGTATAGGTAGCAGTGATGCTCCAATGCAGCAACAACACCGACAAAGCAAAGTAATTTATGATGAATTTTTTTCTACATGAGATCATTCCTAGTAATAGAATAGAAATAAGTTGTCAATTTTTTGTTGACTAACATGTCTCTTTCCCATCATGTGCTTAGGGGACTGTTTTTATCTTATGGTCATATTTGATACTAACTTGACCAATTTTGGCCATGCTTGAGGTGGTTGCATAGGAAGGATCAACTTTTCATATTCACCTCTTCCAATAATGAGCAACATCAAAACAACTTACCACCAGTTGGCACTACAAAGATCCTACACAGATTTTCCAGGTGAACAACTACTCTTTTTCCCTAGGGGTTGAGTTATTTTTTTATTATTTTTTTATTTTTCAATAAAGACGAATTCAATGCACCTTATGTTTTTTGTAGTATGATGAATTATCACTAGTAGCTCTTCACATGTAGTAGAGCAAGTGATGGTATTTCACGAGGAGTGTCTCCAAGGAAATTATGATATGGTTTCTAAACTACAAATTGCATGCTCAATCGTGCAACCTGCTTCTGATCAATGCCAAAAGTTGATCTATGATGAATTTTTGTTATATGAGATCATGCATATAAGTTGTCAATTTTTTGTTGATTAACATGTATCTTTCTTATCATGTGCTAAAGGGACTTTTTTTTCTTTCGGGCATATTTGGTACTAACTTTGATCGATTTCGGCCATGCTTGAGGTGGTTGCATAAGAAGGATCAGTTTTTCATTTTCATCTCTTCTAGAAATTGCAGGCTTGACCTTCTTTGGATTCATTTACACCTGCGGGATTCCTCAGTATTCAAAGCTCGGGTTCCCTTCAACTTCAAAACATGGGATTCCTTTACTTCTGACTTGTGGGCTTCTTTAAGCTTCTGCGGGTATCTACAAGCCTCTGTGGGCTTCTTCCAAGCTCTGTGGGAATCCTTCCAAGTCCTTCTGGGATATTTAAGCCCCAGTGGGTTTAACCTAGTTTTGGATCAAAATAAGTTGATCTGAGCCCAATGGTGCCTACGTATTTTATCGATGTTATTCTTTATAGATGTACCCCCATACCTTATCATAGAAATCATCTCTCAGTGGTGCCTAGAATATCATTTAATTAATGTTTATACAATCCCTGTGGTGCTTATAATGTATTTTATCGATGGTATTTTTATATATGTACCCTCCTACCTTGTCATAGAATCCGCTATAAGAGGTGCCACTTTATCCTCTAATTATGTACTTTATCCAATTATTATGAATTTGTGCATCCTAATTGGAAAACAGCTTTTGAGGCAATAATTAGGGTGCTTAGGGCCACTTTGGGTACTTTTGGGCACTTTTTAAATCATTATGCCTTATTTTTAAGAGTCAGTTAACACTTTTTGACCTCCCCCGTGAACTTCCCATTTATTTTTTTCCCTTTTACTTCAATATGTTTTTTCCCATATCTTACTTTCTCGGTATATTTATTTTCTATAAATCACCTTTAATGTGTTATATTTTATCCATTTCTTTGTCTTTAAAATATAGTATTTATTTTTTCAGAAGTACTTATTGAAGATCCAAAACCGTGGAAAGAAAGTTGCCTTTCCACAGCTTTTTATATTTTTTTTAAAACCTCCAGGTTTCGTCGCAATATCGACAAACTTTCATCGTGGGTATTGCAAAACCGTTGAAACCTCGGGTGGCTTTCCATGAATATCGTTGATATAGCAACGAAGTTTCATGGAAAAATTACCATTCAAATTGCATATTTCGTCGATAGAGATTGGTTTTCCACAGTTTGGCGTGGAAGAAATTTCTGTTCAAATTCCAGAATTCGTCGCTAGAGAGAGAAACATTTGTTGAACATGTTCCACAATTTTGCATGGAAACAAAATTTTTCCTATTAGTTTTTCGCCATATTTTCGTCGTTATAGAGACAACAACTTTGTCGATAGAGTGACGAAATGTAGAAAATGAATTAAAAAAATCAATTTCAAGGCCACCGTATAGAAGACACGTGGCGGCTAGTTTTTGTCTCTATATCGACGGCTTATAAAGTTTGTTGTTATATCCATGAAATAAGTGCCACGAAACATCGTGACCGTTATTGTCGCAATTGAGATGAAGAAATGTGGAAATAGCAACAAAAAACCATTTTGATATTATGTATTAGTGAGTGGTGAATTATTTTAGGTATGCATTTTCCTCTACCTATCCTTTTGAGGGTTGTTTTTTTAGGGGGGAATATCAGAACAGATGGTCATGCTCATGGAATCTTTGATAGAGAAATAGAACATGCTCATAGTCCATTGTCCATATCCGTTCTAAATCTTGGTAACTTAAGAAAATCAAATCAGGCAAAGATTTTGGCATGTCACATATACACATAGATTTTAACATATGATGTATACTTCCCTTGTTTTGTTCTGTCTGCGGCCTTTACAAAGGATTCCAGCATGTTTTCCTTTGAGGGGGTGACACCTCCTCCTCTTCGCAAGTTCAGAGCACCCTTGAAGGAGGGGGTAGATCTCCCTCTCCCCTCTAAGGCTATCGAGGATTTACTTAGAATTGTTGCAACCCTTTGAAAACCCTACCATCCATCCTCGTCTCACTCTCTTTATATGTCCTTCATAAAATTATTGTTATTAATATAAAATATTGTAATTTTTTATTGAAAAAAAATATTCTAATCAATATAAAAATAAATTGAGTGATATTCTTATTCTAATTAGAATGTAGAATATTACTATACAATAATATCTCGTACCCTTATAAGACCTCATAAGGACCGGAATTGATTTAAGTGAATGTTAACTATCCTCGTCATACAATAATAATTTCCATTTTCATCAATATAAAATAATCTTTATCCAATTTAAATTAAAATAAACTAGTTTTTAAAGCAAATTCTTAAAAAAAATCAAAATAGGCTATATATATATACATATTATATTTTGCTTCACCTACCCCCCAACGGGACTTATTACATCCACAGGAACAACACATAGGGATGTCTAATGGGAGTTTGGTAGGCATGGGAGGCCATAAGGGGTCATGCCAGATGGGGCCATTCGTCAACCATGCCAAATCAAGCAGGTTGATACTAGCCATAAATGGTAGACTATGACTGGGACTAGATCATGGAGGGCCAAAAATGGTGCTTGGAACAACGGGCATGTAGTTGTCGTGTGCAAACAGGGGTTGGTATGGCTGAATTTTGACAATAGGAGTAGTCACTAGAATGGTGTGATTAGTCAAAATGGTGGTAGAAGGGCTAATTCCCCCATGCATAAATGAAGGTACGGTATGAACCATGGTGGCTAGAGTGGGGCCACCACTAGTGGGTAGAGGAATAGCAGCAGTGTGTGTGGTGGTAAGGAGCCCACTAGGACCAGGACCTATAGGTCCAGTAGAAGGGATACCCGATATGATGGGTGGAGCGGTTATGAGTCCATTATCGACCATCCCCCCCTGAAAAGGGGTTTGGAGGTGCACCAACCATGGGGTTAGATGGGTTGGTTAACAAGGTAGGTTCAGATTGATAGGAATCTGAATCAGACTCAGATTTAGTGTATGGCTCTGAAGGTGGTGAACAACGTCGAATATGGATCCGACGCTGACGGTTCAAGGAACCGAACTAAGGGGTATACCCCCTAATTCTCTGCGAGTGGCGTGATGGTGTGTTATGTGATGAATGAAGGCTCAAGGGTGTCAAATGCAAGTTCAAAATTCCAACTACAGCTGAGTGTGCAGAAGGAGAGCTAGTAAACGGTGGCACACAGGCCAAAAAGAAAGCTCTAAAACCGAACTACAACAGCATGTCACAGCAGTCGAGTCTACAACAAAGTTGCTAGGAAGATAATAAGCAGCACTTCCTAGAAATAAAATTATGCACTAACCTATGGGGTATAAATGCAATCAAACTGCTAGCTACAAGATGGAAGCCCCTCACAAATCGTATCCTCTGCTTGGTGATGAAATCTAGAGTCAAACAATATGAAATGGAAGAACCAGAGGCTAAGAGAATCCCACTACCAAGAGGGACCTCAGGTAAAATATCCCTAAGACACTGGAAACTAGGCTACCTCGTCCATGACACATCTAAGATGGTTTCTTGGCACTTCATCCCTTTGGTCCTTGTATTGCATGAGGAGGACTATGAAGGGTTAACCTTTAGTACATAATGGAGTGAAGTATTCCACCCTGAATTCAAGAACCCCTTCGTGGTGGCTTACTTTTATAGAGCGAGGGGCCTCCCGAAAAATTGGTCATGACCGTGTCAACAAGAACTAGAGGATTAAGGTACCCTGGAGGGAAAAAATTATGTCTCAGATGTAAGTGACAAAGGGGAGTTATTTGGATGCCTATCCCTAGTGTCCTAAATTAAATACAATATTGTTTTGGCCCTCAAATGAGGTTACAATAATGGTTGAGTTAAATTAAATTTTAGGCTCATCTTGGGGTCATGAACCAAGTGTTTTACTTTAGGGTGTGAGATGTGTTCACAAGTGATGTCTACTATCTAAACCCAAACAATCTCACTACCAAGACGCAAATGCAAAGAAATAAATAACAGTAAATGACAATAAATATCTTTCAAAACAACTAATTCTTCTAGAAAATAAAATGTACACAACTAAATGAGCACATAAGGAACTTAACAGGTTGTAGGAAACACACAGGGGGTCTCAACTACCAAGCTCAACTAATGGGGCTCACATATAAGGAAAACAGGACCACACCACAAACCAAGGGGCTGTAAGTAATCAGATTGGGAAGAAAATAGTCAAGGAAGGGGTAGAACATAAACAAGGGGTCTAGAAAAGGGTCTCAAACACCGAAATGACTGAAAAAACTGTAGGTCGCACATGTCGACGGAACAGGTGTGATCGGGGTCGCACAGAACTGTAAAACAGTCACGATCAGGATAGAAAATTAGTAGAAAGACTCAGGTCGCACAAAACAGGGGTTTATGCACGACAAATCGCACAAAAATGGGTCACAATAACATTCGGGATCGCTTTGGAAGCCTGGACAAGTGCGATTTGGATTTTTGGTCTAGGTCACACCTATCAAGGTAGAAGGTGTGACCTAGGTCGCACTTACCAAGCAAAAAGGTGCAATTTGGGTCACATCTTTTTGTCAGATATGTGTGATCTGACCGTAACTGAGGGTTTTTTAAGGAAAACCCATCGGCTTGGGCCAAGGGAGACGGCACTGTGACCGAACTAGTTCGGATCTGTCACACGGGGATCAGATATGTCACGAATGAATTTACCCAAGCAGAACAAACCAGTAAGGACACCTGCAAAAACAGAGATCCAAGGGGATTGATACAATGGAGTCGACAAAACTGTAGTGGGGATTTCTCCCCTACTATGTGCAAAATCACCTACCCTAGATCAGCCGGATCATATGGCAGAGTTCATGGTGCTAGGGATTTATCAACCTCGACTTGCAATAATAAGCAATAACGACAACAATAATGTTTAATATAACTAATGCAATAAAACAAAATATACCTTTAAAATGGGCCATTGCAACCATTTGAGAAAATGGTACGTAGGATTCCCATGATCCTGGTCTCTCTGTGTGTTCTCCAACAAAGGGTTGTCACTATGAAAGGGATTAAGGGTTGCACTAGGAGAACTCGATGTGCAACGAGGGATAGTGTGGCTAAAGGTGTGGAACGTACAAAAGTAGGGAATGTGATGAAAAGTTGAAAAGTTTCAAGAATTAAGGAATGATTGTGGGGAGACCTTCACAATGTATTTATAGGGTGATCCAAGGTTTTTTGACCCATGGTATTTTATTGTGCATGGTATTTATCCATGGTTTTTTACTCTTCTCATTTTAGGATTTTTTGGTCCTCTTTGGAGAGAGTCGGGTTATGTCACAATAAATGCCCAACTTCCCTGTACTTATGGGGGAAGGAATAATAATGTTTTGGACCATTTTTGTGGAATTTTAGTTGTGAAGGTCAAAATGGAGGGAATAATGGTGGGATAATGATGTATAATTATGGTTTGGACCATAGAGAGCTAGGTGAACAATTTTGGTGTTAACACTCAAGAAAGGACTAGATCTACGATTCTAATGCATAAGAGAGCATAATAACAATACAATGGAGGGGGGAATCATGTAGATCTATATTAAAATAATGAATAACATTACAACCATTAAGATATAGCTTGAGTCATGTTGCAATCTCCTCTTGGTCTCTTGTTCCAAATCCTTCATCTTAACCCTCACCTAAGCAAGGATAAGTTAGATCTCATGAAGGATATGGCTATTGAAATCTCCTTCCTTATATGAATTGATGGAGAATATGGTAGGATGGATTTATAATCCTATAAATTAGTCAAATATGAGTCATGTGCAAATTCCCAAGCTCATGATGTGAAGGAACCACCTCATTTTAGGCTCATCTTAAAAAATTCTCATTCTAGAAAGGTTAAGTCTTGGTCTCTCCCTAGCAGTTGTGCAAGGTGTGACTAGGAGAGATATGGTTGCACCATGCTAGGAATGAAAGGAGTGACCATGATATTATGGTCCCTCCTTACTAGGCATGCAAGGAGCGACCAAGGCCTAAAGCATGAGAATACAAAGCCTAAAGGTCGTGTTTCTGCAAGATCACATTAGTATGTCCTCGATGAGTTTCATGGGTGACAAGGGCATGAGAAATATAGCTATAACACACTAGTTATGCTAAAATGTTTTTTGAAATAAAATTAATTTTAACTATTAAAAAATAAAAAAATTTGTTTAATAGATTGTGTGTGTGTGTGACGCGCGCGCACACACACACACACACACACGCCTAACAAATGTTTCCTATGAATCAGAGACAACATTGATTACATTGGAAACAACAATGATTTTACCTATACAACTTTGTATAAGAGATGGGGAGGCATAACAAAGGGAGATGGATTTGTACCCTCAACCTAATATAGTAGAGGATCATGCCATCTAGAGGAATGTTGGCCTCATCAAGTTTTATGAGGACGATACACCCCTTAAGAAGAACTCATGCTTATTAGTGCAGTTAATCCATGATTGGGATCACACAAGGATATCATTTAAGGGGAGCCCTGCTCTATGGTACTAGACCACAAAGAAGGACATATGTTTTATTATTCATTTCTATAGGAGAGGGGAAAATTTTCTCCATTTCCCCAATATCCCACTAGGATTTGTTCAAGAGATCCAACTTGCACATGCTCAATGATATATTAGGAAGGGCATCATTAACTCTAGTGACTTCCATATTACTAGTGGCTAGTTTCGTTTTGTTGCATTTTATGCAGAGGAGAATAGGTGTCTTTGTCTTATGGTCATTATAGTGGACCACTTTACCTCATATGTGCAACACATTATTTTTCATCTATTGTAATATGTATATTCATTGGTGCAAAGACCAGATCAATTAGGTGGTCCGCCATTTTTTGTGATAGTTTTGTTTAGCTCTATATCAATGTCATTATTTGTTTGATTGGAGTATGGGACTCCCTTTTGGATCATAGTTATTTTGTTTATTTTTTTGAAACTAGAGTGTCATTCAAATTCCATGCTCTTAGGTCGAGGATTGAGGCATGGATGCATATGTGGGTACATATGATTCCCAAGAGAGGCCAAGTAGAGTTCCTTTCTAGGATCAATTGAAAGGTACTGGAGATGCTTGCAAGTGAGGATGATCACACCATGGATCTTATGTAGTGAAAATAAACAAGAATGGATTGGCAAGGGTGTATGAACATCCTTTTATCCTAGGATGAGGCACGAGATGATAGAGGTAACATTAGCATTATGTTTTGGTTAATTGTCTAGTTTTATTTGTTTCTCTTATTTAATGCACATGTAATTTATTGTAATATTTTCTTTAAAATGCCTAACTAGTATTGTTTACTTATTTGCAGATATTGGAATGTATGTTGGGGATATATTCCTTTCCAAAATTACGAGGGTATAGTTTAGTTTGAGGAGCTTCCTGAATTACAAATACTTATCTTGTGTCATAGGTCATACCATAGATTCTACAAGTAGGTGTCTGACACATATCTAGACTATTGGCTCAATAGGGGTTGCACCCTATACAAATTAACCAGATATTAGAGGTACTTGAGCTCACAAGTATATGGGAAATCCTTCCTCATGATATGATGCTATTGATGCATCGTATTGTCAAGGTGGCTAGGCCTCTCTAGAGGAGGGGTCCTCCAAATCCCCCATATCCTTATCCCGGTCTTCTTCCACCCTCTCCTCCACATATCAAGTCATAGCCCTCCCTTATGCACCAAGTCGATCGAGCACCCTCTACTAATATATAGATTAATTGGCCACCCTCTCCTCCTCATTGAGTCAACCGACCACCCTATTCTCCCTCCTACATAGGCCGGTCATGTTAGGAATAGGATCACAAAGAAATGAAAATAAAAATGAATGTGGAAATAAAACATAGAAGACCACAATATAAGAGAGACACCAGCATACATGGTTCACCTAATATGGACTACATCCATGGAGAAACAACTAGTCCTTCCATTATTTTGTCCAAAAAATGAAGAGATAAAACCTACAACACTTTTGATGCAACCTCATATTCACTCTCTCACAGTCTCTCTCACACACTACATAGCTGTAATACAATGCCCTCAAAAAAAGAGGGTTACCTTCTATAGAAAAAAGCAAAAGCATAACTTCTATTGTTTGATATATGACCTAATGATGAATGGTCCATATTAACTACAAACATACAATATTTTACAAGGAATTTTTTCCAAAAAATATCTTTGGGGGTGCTACCCCCAAACCCCTACAATGGGCGATCCAAAAAAGGTTGTCGTCATGCCCCTATACCCTTAGAAACATTAGTGGGGGGAATCCCCCACACACCCCCGCATTAGGAACTGAGATCCAAACATGAGTAAAAAATACCTCTAAATCATGAATATAATTGGGCTACAACTACTAGGTCGAACATCCTCTCATCCTCCCCAAACTGACCGACCGCCATCTCCTCTTCCACTAGTCAATTTAAGACCCTCTCCTCCTCACTAAGACAGTTGACCACCCTCTTCCTCTTCATGACTAATCCGACCAATTAGCTATAACACCCATTGATACATTCACCAAAGATATAGTTGTGATAGTTCAATGCTTCAATTAATGTTTCAATTCATCGATCAATGGTTGTAGGTAGACATTTATAATATTCTTCACTTATCTTCTATCATGAATTTTAAGATCCAACATAAGACGTTCATTCTTCATGGTCAACTATTGTGGAATATTGTTATTAATCACTACTACTATATAAATAGAATAGTTGGTGTTTTGGAGGGAATATGGGTGAACTCCATCCATGGATATGCTCATTCAAAGGATTAACACTTCATCCTTGATTTTTTTGGGCCACGTATCCTCTATATTCTTCATGGATGTTGAATCTGTTGTGATTCACATAAATTCTGACTCACTTTTATGCAAGGCATGCCACACTTGCAACTTGTCTAATTATTTGCAATGAAAGAGATTTTAAATTGTTGGGATTATATACATGTGTCAATTCAATGTATTATGAGGAGGACCATGCGATTTACCTCTATTATTTTAATTAATGGAACTTGTCATCCCCGCATTATGGACATATCTCATTATCTACATATTTGTCTCTATATAAAATACAATCATTTGGGCACACATGATATGATATGTAGTTAACATCCAACCTTTTCAACATTTTTCTTTACCTCTTCACAGTTGTTGGGAAAGAAATTGTCACTTAGAAGTACCTTATCTTTGAATAACCTGCAATTAGCAAGCAACATAAATGTACACTATCATTAAGCATTCAAAAAATTAGGAATTCTTAAAGTTGATTGTGTGATAAGATTCCTTAAAATATAGGGAATTAATGGTTAGTTATCTCAAAAGTTTTAAGAAACACATGTATGACATATCATACATTTCTTTCAAGTTGTACAATAACATTGGTGTCCCTAGTTGGGTAGACTTTAACCCATGTCCAACGAGAGGAGTGGTGGAAGCAAATTTTAGGCTTTTGAAGAAGGCATCGATGATATGAGCATCATCCCTTGGATCATCTTGATGGAATTCATGTAACAATATTCCCTCCATGGAACTCATATCCTGTAAAAATCATCCATACCAACCTCTATTTCATCCCCAACATTTAAAGAACTAGTGCTATTGTAGACATTCTAAATTAGTGACTCAGAATGTAGTGGGAATTGAATAGGTGGTTGATTCAACCATGATTGGTCAGCTTCCTCTTATAGCTATGCCCATTAGCATCCTTCTCTCAATTTGACATCGAAGTGGGGTGTTATGGAAGATGGTGACATGCCATTTGTTTTCTAATTCTTAATTGCAAAAACATTGGATATTACATCGATGATATTGGTAAACACAATGCATTTAGTTCTTTCAAACATTATACCAAACAATTATTAGAAGCATGGATTTCTTTTTATAGTACGTGTGCAAGCAATCACTTTACAAAATAAAATTTCAAATTAAAAGTATGTTTATATTATTTCCATCGACAAAAAATACAATTAATCAATGATATTTTCTACACTCCAAGGGGACATCTAAATGTAGTCCTAATGCAATCCATATTTGACGAGTGGCTAGTGGTATAGAAAGTATAGTCTATCAACAACTTGTCACCAATAGACAAAATATGTATTGCATGCACAAAAACAAATTTGGATGATCTTCTTTTCATAAAGAACTCTTCGCCATTGAAGTGTTCCTCAAATGAACAATTCACACTAAATAAATTTGAGCACGTACATCTAAATAATGCACATACTATTCATGGAAACATTGTGTTTCTATTTAACAATATTCACACTAAATAATTCACATACTATACATGGAAACATTGTGTTTCTATTTAACAATATTCAAGTAATCGGAACGGCTATAAATAGTACCACAAAATGGCATAAATGTTATTGATTGTTTGGGAGGAATGAATACATGTGAGAGGATAAACATATAAACATGCGTAGCATCTATTTTGTACTATAGAATCATATAATTATTACCACAGAAGGAGAATTCGGTCCCAAGATCAGGCATAGGTAGAGAAGATGACCAAGAACCATACAAAGAATGGTTGTAATAAGTTTGGTATTTACTTTGTAGATGGATAGAAAGAGAGAAGTCATTGCTACCCTCCAACAATTGAATTGACCTAGGTGTATAATTGGACATTATTTCTCTTAGCTTATACAACTTTTTGGATCTTGTTGTGGAAACATGGCTCAATGGTAAGATGAATATCCTTTCCTAGCAGGTTGTAACCAAGGAAAGAGTACATGGGTTGGTTAGTATGACCAATACTATGATGTTGAAGCTATGAAATAAATAATAACACATACAAGAGCTACTTCTAGATGAAACTCGCCGCATTAATATGAAACACAACAAAAATATGAGTTTCAATATTGTCCAATGGAAGATATTTGAATACAATAGTATCACCTTGACGAGTGTAGTGTCTAAGAAGACACTAACACTCCCTTTGGAAGGTTCCTTTGAATTCCCTCTAATTGTTCTCCAACTAACTTGGAATGGTGAAGTAAAGCACTTGCTTCTTGAGGAAGAAGTCAAGGGAGCTTGATATGCTAATGAATGGTAAGAATGTGGATGTAAGAGATGTCCTCCAAGAAGATTCTTGCAACATAACCTTGCTCTAAATTTTTCTTATGGAATGCAATCTCATGGCTTGCTTTTATAACTAATTTGGAGGTGTTCAAAGAACTAGCTCAATATATGAATCATTCTTCTCCATGAAGTGGTTTCTATGTACAAAGATGGGGTTATTGAATGCCCAAATACCTGGAAGAAGCCACTTTAAATCTCTTTGGTACTCAAAATGCAACTGGGGAGCTTCGAATGTTACATGAAATTTATGAGTCTGCATGTATGCACAATAACATGGGTTTTGAAGGATTTTATGTGTGATGAAGAGTGGGCTTGTATGAAGCTACATGGATCAACATAAGTTTGACTATTACAAAACAATATTATTCCACATGTTGATATTTTATGAAAAGGAATTTGTGCTTATAGTGTTTTCAATAGTGAGATCATATGCTTAAAATAACATTTAACTTTAATCCCATACATCAGACCAAATATTATCATGGTTGTAGTAGTTTAATATCATAGTCAAGAAAATATTATAATTTTATTTATATTTTATGCTTTATTGATTATATTTTGCTACCTTTAGTTAAAAACACTATAAAAAATTACATATTTTTTAATTAATATATGTTATATATTTTGGTGAGTAAGCAACTTGTATGAACATATATTATTTGACATTTGCAACATGTGTAGTTGAGGAAAATAATTAACTACTAAAATACATATACATAACAGTAAAGCATTGTATTTAAAATTATTAATTTAATTAAGATATGTACATTTTATATTATCCTTAAAATTGCTCATATTTTTTTTTTGTTTTTTTTTTCTTGAAATTCACAACCCTACTATTCCTCCCCCTGGAATCAAAGGTGATCCATAAGAATTCCTAGGACTAGATCCAAACACCTGCGAGGCCCCAACCACCACCCAATGCCATTAGACTACAACCCCTTGCCTATATTTATTTTTTGATAAAGATATAAGACAAGGTACGAATATTCAATTAAATGGATTTATTTCTATAAAAATATAAGATAAAGTAAGGATATTCAATTAAATGGTTTTAGGGATTAATGACTAGTTTGGGAATACATAAAAATAACTTTGCATGTAGCATATTAGTCACTAAAAAAATTGTTATTGGCCTATACTACTTGGAATAAGGTCCACTCTTTGCTACACTAAATAAAAAAGAACTTTTATGTTAAACAGGACATGAGTACCCTCTTGACATTATATTAAATGAGACACTAAGAAATAGGAGTCTTTGAAACAATTTACATAAACATAAGGCATAGAACTCTTTGAAACAATTTAAAAAAACATACGATTCGTTGAAACAATTTATAAAATTGAAAGGCAGACTATGTATTAGAAGTATAAAAATTAAAAATTGAAAAATGTTGATTGACAATGGAGTTTATTTGGTAAAGTGGATAGGGAGCGTGCTAGGGTGTTTTTGTTATTTTTTATTCATGAGAATATATTTGATTTTGATAATAATAACAATAAAATTAGACATCTAAATTCTTTAGAATTCATTATTGAATTAATAATTGATTTTAATAAAATAAAAATCAAATTAGACATCGAAATTCTTTAGAATTCATTATTAAATTTAAATGTTGGCAAGGAAGTTTCCAAATATTATGAAACAAACTAAAAACAAAAAGAAGACATAGTACACCCATTGGATAATTCACAAGACAAACTATGTTATGTTCATAATTTCAATATTAAAATTTTGTTTTGTGTCCATTCTATAATTTGCAAGGCAAACTATGTTCTGTTCTTAACTTCAAGAATAAAATTGTGTTGTGTGTTCTATGTATTGTTAGAGTGGGTGGAGGGTATATATATAGCTTATAGCCTATAAGGATTTGCATCTTATTTTTTCAATCTTTAAAAAAAAATACCCTATTCATGAATGTTAAATTTAAGAGAGTACACCATACCAACACTAATAAACAATTAATACATCTATGTTTTAGCATACTATTATATACTATAAAGATTTCAAAAGAAAGCCTACTTTAAGAAAAGATCTGAACCTGAAGATAAAGAAAAATGTTTCATCTGCGGTAAAAAGGGTCACTGGGCTAACAAATGCCCAAATAAAAATAAAAATCCTAGACTTGCTGCCATGTTTTTGGAAGACCTGGATCCAGCCTGGTGGGATTTAGCTTGGTGTGCAGCAGGAGACTACCCTGAAGGTGAAATCGTCTTCTTACCATAAGAAGGAGATTCCACTAATTCCAACCCTGCCTAAGATAAATTTGCTCCAGACTCATCCGACTCCTCTTCTTTCGATTTTGATGAAGAAGCAAATTTAGGAGGTTGCTCTAGTCCTCCTGATTTCAGTTTTTATACGTTCTCTTCCAACCAGCCTAAGGTCTCCTCAAAATTTAGGATTGTTGAAATTGACAAAGAATTGTCTAAGCCCCAGTCTATCAATATATGAAAAGGCAAGATCTGAAAGATGAAAAAAGAAAGCTTTTAACAAGAAGAAAAGAAAAAGAAAAAGTTTCAGAAGAAAAAGAGAAATCTGTCTCTCCAGAAATTAGCAAGAATCCAGCATTCTACCAGCCTGCAGATTTATACAAAGGCTATCCTGATCATCATGAGGATAGAAAAAGGTTTAGAAAAGATAAAGAAAATATGCTAAGACTAAAGATCAAAGATAAGCATAATTCCCTAAAGAAGCTAGTAAAAGAAATAGAGGAATTGAAAAGAATGCTTGAAATAACAATAAGAGAAAGATATCAGTCCTCTGATGAAGAAATGTGTAGAGCTTATGCCGAAGCATTATAGTCACCAAAAACTGCTGAAAGTCCAAAAAATTCTCATCACACTAGTGATCCAGTAACAGAAGACTGCCATAATGATGAACCATCACTAGGATCTCTAGGGCTATTCACTGGTCCTAAATATTTCATTAAAATAAAGTTTTGTCCATCTGAATTCAAATCTTATGAGCTTGATTGTTTGATAGATTCAGGTTGGCAAATGAATTTGGAAAAAGGAAATGCTATACCATCTTTTTACTGGGAAAAAACAAACGAACATGGTGTAGCCATTGAAGAAACTCTTATACAGCTCAACGGACGAGTTCCATATTTTCCAATAATTATCAGTGGAATAAAAGAAGTTCTGCATCTTAATAGGCTAGACGACCTAAAAGAAGATTGCATCATAGGATCACCCTTCTTGCATAAAGTCAGCCCCATTACAGTTGATGAGCCCAATATGAATTTTTCTTGTACAATAAATGGCAGAAGAGTTTCCACCCCTCTATACTAGTCTGCTTCTTTCAAATGTAAGAATTTTGTTCCCCAATCTAACCCCACTCTCAGTCTTGCAGAACTGTTCAAAATGGAAAGGTGCATCGCCTATGCAGAAATGCATAAAGATATTGCCCTCTCCGAAATTTCCTCTAAACTAGAGAAGGATTGCACCTCAGAGTCACCTAATGCATTTTGGACCAGGGAAAAATACTTTGTCTCCTTACCTTTTAACCCCCTAGAAAAACCAAAAGCTCAAAAAGCCTCTACTGCCCTTATGTCTCCCTCAAAAAGAGAATTATGTGCAAATGAAATCAAAGAACTCTTAGACAAAGGCCTTATAGAACCTTCTAAGAGCCCTTGGGCATGTCGAGCATTTGTTGTCAATAAACACTCTGAGATAAAAAGAGCAAAACCCAGACTGGTTGTAAATTTTAAACCCTTGAACAAAATCCTTGAACCAGCCCGTTACCCTCTGCCTGATAAATCTAGTATGTTGCAAAGAATAGCAGGATACACAATTTTCAGCAAGTTTGACTGAAGTCCAATTTTTACCAGATTGGAATTGAAGCAAAAGACAGGTACAAAACTGCATTTGTTGTTCCTCATGGGCAGTATCAGTGGAAGGTCCTTCCACTTGGCATTAATAATGCACCATCAGAATTCCAAAAAAGAATGGAAGATATCTTCAAAGAAAAGAAATGGGCATTAGTGTACATAGATGATATTCTTATTTGTTCCAACAATTTGAAGGAACATTTGAAACATCTTCAAGAATTTTATTCTTTGGTTTTCAAACATGGATTGGTTTTGTCAAAATCCAAAATGGAAATTGGCAAAAAGGACATTGGATTTTTAGGATATAAAATAAGTAAAAGACAGGTGATCCTTCAAGAACATGTCCTGAAAGTTTTTGCTCACTTTCCTGATCAGATCTTAGAAAAAGTTCAATTGTAGAGATTTTTGAGAAGCCTAAATTATATTAGGTCATTCTACAAAGGACAGGCAGATGACATTCATCTGCTGCAGCAACGACTGAAGAAAAATCCCCCAGGATGGAATAAAGAAATGACAGATGCAGTAAAGCAAATCAAAGAAAAAGTAAAACAACTTCCTCCACTCTCACTACCACAAGGTTCGGGTCAAATGGTGATTGAAACAGACACCTCCAATAAAGCTTGGGGAGGTATTCTCATAGAAAAACATGGAGATCAAGAAGAAATCTGTGGCTATGCATTAGGAGCATTCAAAAATGTAGAAATCAATTATCCGTCAAGTCACAAGGAAATCCTCACTGTCAAAAAGACTGTAAACCATTTCAAGCTTTCTCTAAAACCTGTCAAATTTATTGTTAGAACAGATCTGAAAATAATGCCTGGTATATTCAAGAATGAAAATCTTATGGCAGAAAATAGTTCTAGGATTCTAAAATGGTTTCTTTGGTTGCAAAACTTTGATTTTAAAATTGTATATAAACCAGGATATTTGAATTGTGTTGTTGATATGCTAACCAGAAAAGAACTACAGGAGAAACCTAGCCTCAACATGTTTGGCTATGGAGCATCTAGCTCGTCAAACAAAAAATCTAAGCTTCGAATCTTCAATGATGCCTTGTCAGGGGAAGAAAGATACGATTTTTTTGAATTGCGCTAGCAAAAAGGAAGCAAATAAGTATCTTGCCCTTTCCTTGATCCAATAAGTAAATGCCTCTCCTCTGAAAACACAAATATTGGAGAGATGGGAAAAACAAGCCTTTAAAGGCTTAGAAAATGCCATGCACGAGCTTCAACAGCTTAATCACGTTTGGGTTGATACAGCTTATACAAATGGACGAGAATTGTATTATGTGGATATCGGTTCAGGGTTTTTAACATGGAATAGTTATAACCTCATATTGCAGTTCTGCAGAGAACAGGGAGAATAATAATTTGTTGAGATCCTTCTACACTGGTGCAACAACAATGGTCTGGATGGACAGAAGTTTTACTTGATAAATTATGTCCAAGAAAAGATTGGGTTCAACAACATGCAAATTTCATCGTACACCTTCAAGCAGACATGATTGTAGCACACCACAATCATATGTGGTTTAAATTTAAACTGTGACATCCTGGAGGAGCTTACTCTCCTCTTGAACCCCCTGTTTTCACTCAGCAGAAATTCAGAAGAATGGACAAAAATGGCCGCCTCTTGGATCATAAAATTAATACAAGAATATTTCTTTTTAACCTTAAAGTTGAATCCATTTTTCAAGGAGAATTATGTCATATTCCTAATGAAGTCATGATCAGATCCGATGTGGAACAATGTTTCTCAAATTGCTTATTTTCGGATACCGAATTTGGTTTAGATAGCGACTCTGACTCTGATAGATTCGTTGGTGGTACATGTGGGGAAAACCCATGTATTTGTAATCATGACAATGAATAATGGAAAGCGTCGTGGACCACTAACAGTAGCTCCACTGTGGAAAAAATCCAGTCTGTTGTCAGTCCATAGATTCTTTCACATGGTTTGGGTGACTTACCCAACAAAAGGTGCAATTTGATCCACTACCATGAAATCCGAATCAAGTCTTTTTACCGTTAGGTGTAAGTTTTGGGTCATCGGTTTACGGGCTAAAATTGTATAAATAAGGTGTTCCTCCTCTTATTTGGACACCGTGTGCTTCTGAGTCTAGTAAGCTTTCTGCATTTTGTTAGTGTGTCGAGCACTGTGTATGCTCTCCCTCTGCGCCTCGAGCGATCAACTGGGATCAAAAGCAGTGACCTCAATTGTAATGAGCCTATAAAACCAGTAGTGTATGCTATCCCTCTGCACTTAGTGTGATCAACTGGGATCAGAAGCTCTGGTTAAATCAAGTCTGCGCTTGTGATGATCTTCGCTCTTCGAAAACGAACAAGTAATATTTGAGTCTGTATTGAAAGAACTGCATCATCCGAAGTTTGGTGTTCGCGCATTTCGGTCTTGGCGTATTATATACTATCTTGAATGTTAATAAACATTTCAACCATTTTAGAATTATCCAAATTGGTAGGATTTATTCGAAGTTATAGATAGGAAGTACAAACAAAAGTAGAACTTTGCTTACATGTTAACTAATGTAATTAACTATCCAATATTCTCAAGTATTGATCCTATAAGATTCCTTCCTAACAAATTGTTGCAGCAAGATGATCATAGTAAGGTGATACATCTGAAACTAATGACACAATTTCATTAGTGAAGGGTAAACAAATCTAAGGATTGAACTTACAAATTGCTAAATAGGTGTTATAACAACTAATTCCTTCCCATGGAATGAAATAACAAGGATTAGATATCCAATTTTTATAATATCACTAATTGTAATTATAGTATAAAAAATTTAGTCATAACATTGTTATTACCTTGTGAAAATGTTGCATGGTATATATCATGTGTTTTTCATTTGTAGGTGGGTTGCAAATATGTATTGGTAATGATTCTTTTTCTTTTTCTTTTCTAAAGATGAAAAAATTATCTTAACTTAGTTGTCAAAATGACAATGAGGATAGCCATCATAGATTGCTATAGCAAATGTGAGTTGTCTCGTCACCTTTATTCAAGGAAAACCACACCTCTTGAAATAACATGTTGATGGTTTGAAAAGGAGTAGACTTCCACTCTTACCAAATGTCAATAAACTATTTCCTTACATCCCAGAAAGACAAGCTCTTAGCGAGTTAAAAACAATTTTAGCTCTTACATCTCAAGTATCCACTAGGATTTAGCTCATACATGAAGCCATGATACTATACCTAGTTGCAGTTTTACCTCGTGCCTAAGAAGAACTCTTGTAGTAAGCGTTTTTTAATAGAAATAATGGTTCTTTTAAAATATAATTATCCAGATATGTATATTTATATTTTAGAATTTGGGGTGGAGTAGCAAGTATGTTTTACCTAGATTACAGGAAGATGAGACAATTGCACTCCCCAAATTGATTTTATGGATGTCCTTCCAAATTCGAAATAAACAATTATATATATAACTGGTAGTTGATATTTGATGCATGGATAATTGATACTTGATGCATGGATATGGACAGTGGTAGACAACCCTTTTAACTGAAAAAAACAGGTGATAACATATAGTTGAGACATAGACAACATTTGATTACAACTGCTTATGAAAACTTGTGACCGGTACACATCTCGTCATCGAATAAAATAAAATAAAATAAAGTACATGACAACTGAACCGTGTAAAAATAACATATTTTTCCCGCGTTACCAAATCCGGATTACAGTTATGTTTATTTAAGGTAGCCTCCAACACATGGAGCGATATCAGATTCGTACTCTATAAAAGCGGTTTTTGTGCCTAGGAGAGAGTGGATTCCGTGACACGTGGAATGATACCAGAAATTTGACTAGATGTAGTGAACTTCAAAACAGTTTACCTGCATATCAAAGGCGGCGCAAGCCATCTAATTTTAGGGCTATAGCTTTTTATGTTCTATATTTTTCAACAATCCAAAAAAAATTACAAGATTTGCGGTTTAGAAAGCTCGGCTCGAAAACTTTTCACATAATCACATATATGAACACATGTAATTTCAAAATAAAAAGACCATGTTTTTTCTTAATTTAATTGAATGACATGAATTCTCCCTGCCCTACAAATATAAAGTTTTCTTCTCCACGTTTCTATAGTTAATATAAACATTTCTCTATTTAATTGCGTTACATATAAATTCTCGTTTGGCTGTAATTAGCTTTTCTTCTCCCACGTTCAATTTCTAAAGGAGACAAACTTTGGAATACTGATTTTTTTATTGAATAATCATCCCATCAATTTGAGATAACTTGCTTTGGTCTTCTTTCAAGTTATGGCTTAAAGTAAGACAAATTGAAGGTTAATTTAAAGTGAACATTTCTTAAGAGAATATTTAAATACTAAATCAAAACACCAAAAATATTTATTTCTACTCTTCTTTCACCAGTCACGACTTCATTTTCAGTGGATAAGTTGCTTCATTTATGTGAAGGATTTTATCACCGTGTACTTCTTTTATAACCCTGGCCTCATGTCCACCGTTATTTTTCAAAAATAATCCTTCAAAGATTTTACCACAATGCACTTTTATCATCCTTGCCTCGAAGATATTACCACCGTTGTTTCCTTCGGATTTTACCACCGTGTACTTCTTTTATAACCCTTGCCTCATGTCCACCATTATTATCAAAAACATTCCTTAAGAAAACAAATTGCAAGTTGTTTGGTCAATCCACTGATTTTACCACCGTGTATTTCTTTTATAACCCTTGCCTCATGTCCACCATTATTATGAAAAACATTCCTTGAGAACAAATTGCAAGTTGTTTGGTCAACAGTGGATTGGCACTTCTTGGTCCTTTCGTTTGCTAGGTTCCCTTTCATATTGTAAGATGACCCATGCCTTCTTGGGCTAATAGATGAGAGCCTGGGCTATTAAATGAGACAGAATTTTGTATCTTTGATTTTGAAAATAGCTAATAAACGAGACAGACTTCTGTACGTTTGATTTAAATTTTTAAAACAAATCGATCACCGTTCAGCCCAATTTGTGATACCAAGGTGTGATGGTGGCCTGATTTCTTTCCATTCACAAAAAGGTCAAAAGTTGAATACTTAAGCGTATCCATCCATACTCTTACGTACAATAATTGCGAGTTACATTAACCAAAAGGTTCTATAACTTGCATATCATACATACTTTCATGTACAATAATTCCAAATTATGTTAAAAAACGCAATGGCACCTCAAGACTATCCTCAATTAAACTTCAGCGATAAAAACGAAAAATATTCAATGAGATGAGCTTTCCATAAGTTTGAGGTTTGCTTGGATCGTGGGAATAAAAATGTCACCTAGTCACTATGTATGTTTGAGGTTTAGTTGGATCGTGAGAATAAAAATGCCACCTAGTCACTATGTATGTTTGAGGTGTAGTTGGATCGTGAGAATAAAAATGTCACCTAATCACTATGTATGCCAAAACAAGAGGTCTTCTGTGGAAGAGTACCTTTTATAGAAACAATATTATTTGGTTAATTGAACTATAAGAGTATGTAACAGATATGAAAAACAAAGGATGGACTGGAATACAAAATGATGTGCAAAAATTTATATTTCTATTATCATAAAAGAATTGGGATGATGTACATATTTCACAATGATACAAATAACTTTTTACCAGCTGAAAACTAACTAATGAGAAGTCAATTTAAAACTGGATTTCTTTTATATATTGGCATTCTTCCTCTGTGATATATAAGTAAACAGTTCACAATGAATGAGAAATTTGAGTCAACTATTTGAAGTATTTTTTTTAATATTCTCTCCTTTTGATTTGAATTCACTGGCAGGGTTATGTACAGGCTGCGAGTACGGATCAATCCAGCACTTGTCTTCACGGATAGCTTTGGCCCACCTCCGGTTGAAAATATCCAGCTCAGTGTAAGATTGCCTGCGCACCTGTAAAACATATGAAAAGCAACGGGAAATTACAGACAATGCAAGTAACATGAATGATGATAACATGCTTTCCCTTTATCTGGTAAAGAGTGATAATGGTCGTTTCCACCCAACGGAAATCATGTGGTACTAACCTCTGCTCTTTCACTAAATGCAGATTCAGCTGGAGTCTGCATACAATAAAATCAACATATTTACCAACTGCGGACAAAATGGCTGCATCGCTTGTCAGCTCATTCATAAACCTAGAAGTCACAGTTTAATAATTTTGAGGTGAAGATTTCTTACCGAAATGGAGGAACCAGATGAACTGTTTAATGGTAAATGGCTATCAGGTGTTCCTAACGTCGTCTGCACGTCAAATTTACAGACTCACTAAACCAAATTTAAAGAAGTATTTTTCATTTTCTTTTTATATATGAATGCATAAATATAGCTACAAATTTAATAATTACAATTTGAAAATTGATACTAATGAGGAAATGTCTTATACCTTAGAATCATCTAATCCTCCCAAAGACGGTATTCCTTTATGCACTATATATTCACTGTCTATAACTCCAACTTTCTTGCTTCGATCTCCCTACAAAACAGATAAAATCTTTGTAAGACATAATCAAATTTTAAGATCAATGTAGGCACGATTGACTAGCCAAGAAAAGTTTTTTTTTCATTTGACAATGAACGTTATTATAAGTTATAACTTATAACTTATCTGGACGCTTGTTAGTGGTAGAAGTAACTTATCCCCGTCATATTCTCCAAAAATAGGGTGGAGAATTCAAAATTAAAGAATACAAGTGTGACTAACAAGTGATTATGGTTTAAGAATTTCTGGATTAAAATTAAACTGTATTATATTTAGAGACATGGCCAGATGGACCAAAATCAACATTTTATTATTGTCAGGTCTGAAATTATTTATAAAAAAAACTTACCATACGATGACAGATTTCTCTCTAATGCTGACTGAAAAGTTCATTTATTTGAACAGAATTAACCCAAAACCCAGGCAAGCTTCTTTCGAATTCATTTAAATCCAGAAAATCTTCTGGAATTTATGCATTTACAGGCTTCATGTTACTTAAAACACAGAAATCATGTAAGACTGGATTTTTGGCTCTGATTTATTCAACTGCTTTATTATCTCAACAGGACCGACTTTGGCTAATATTGGTTCTCAATGCTTATAATGCGTACTAATTGGGAACAATTAACTCCATAACAGGTAGAGAAAGAATCATAGTTATAATTATGACAGTTAGGTATAATAGATAGAATAGCCCCATGGGTTAGTTCAACCAGTCATAGCCAATGTTGTTGCGCATTTGGTTAGTTCCATGCCAACAGGTGCCCCACTTGAATCCTGGAAAAAGGCCTAAGAAGGCCTAAGAGATTTGTTTTTCTGACACAGGGAACCAAAATTGGAAATTGTGATTTTTTATGTAATCGAGGATAGCAAAGGGACCCTGACAGAGATATTTGACGATATAAGTCTATTGTGGTGAGACTGCTATAGGGTAAAGAGTCTGGACATTGTTGGAACTTTGGATCCCAAGGGTACATCTGGTCACAATTTCAGCTTAGCCTTTCTATTAATGACAGCCTCCTATCAGTAACGGTTATCCTCATGTTAATAATGATTATAAAAAGCAAATTAGATTATTCTAGTTTAATTGAAGTTTTGCAAAGAAGTTGATTTTGATTAACTAGTAGCTACGCTCCAATACAAAAACTGATACGAGGACAAGATGAGAAGATGATATCATAAATTCCTCTTCAGCATGGTGATGCTTTTTCTTGTATAATACATGCTCAAAATAAAATAAAAGATTAATCCCCTAACTGCAATCAAAGGAAAAAATAACTTACTCTTGAAAGTGAACCATGTAACCTCCATTTAACATTATAAAAAAAAACCCAGCTTATATATTTCCAAAACATGGAAACCTTAAAAAGGATGTGCCAGCTAACATGTAATATTATGGCTGTTGTCATTCCTGTTCGCCACACAATGAAGATTTTGTAACCCCAACCCAGTTTCAGTTTCAGTTCACTGCATATGGTTTAATGCCCAACCCCAGTATGCATTTTCATAAAAATTAAAATTTTTAACTTGAAAACATGAAACACATGAGATAACTTAACTTTTGCAAACTCAGAAATTTATGGCAACCCTACTTTTTCCTACTCGGGAAAATATTTCAGCCAACACACATGAAATTTTTAGACTCAGAATTTTGACCAAAATGGTCTAGGAAAAAACCCGAAGGGAAAACTTGTACGAGAGAAATTTTATTTCTTCAGAGACAATTTTATCAACAAATTACAGCAGTACTTATCTCATTTTTCATCTCGAAAAATGTGCCAGAACTTGCTAACAGCCTGCTGTACGAACTCCTCAAAAAGCATGCCGTGTGACTGTACGGCCTCAATTTCTGTGCCTGTACACTGCCTCGAAATCTGTGCATGTACAGACTGTTGTATGGACAGCATTAATTGTTGTACCTGCCTTGAAAATCGTGTTGTACAGACTGCCTGTAATCTGCCTCGAAAACACTGCCCATCCTCGATTTATGTGTCTGTACGGACTACAATAAATGCTGGTACAGCTGCCTTGGAATTCATGCCACTTCCGAAATAGATGTCTAGAAATTGGTGCCCTTCATCCTCTTCCTGTCTCTTGGAATTTGTGCAAGGGTTTTTCTCTCTGTTTCTCTCTTTTCTTTTGCTCCTCTTCTCTCCAAAAATTCTCTCTTTAGAATGTAAACAATGAATTAGGTTGAGCCTTTCCCTAGCCTTTTTGTTTGAGCAACCACCATCTCAAATCCAATGGTCAAGATTAAAAATAACTTAGATGAAATCTAGGGCCAAGATCACATCTCACTTTTCTCATTAAAAAGCATTTAATGACTTTTTAAATAATAAATGTGAGACATTAATTACACACCCACCTTTCAATCTCACTAAAGTCACAAATAAACTTTTATAACTCAACATTAATTTATAAAGTGACTATCATTATAGAGTCAATCTCACTTTACAAACATAAGCTAGGGACCACATTCATAGTGTCCTTGTCCACCCCAAGGCACAAATGAATGGACAAACACTTCCTTGGTAAAATCTCAACACATATGAGGCAGTAGACTAAGTCACATGGTTCAGGTTTGAATTTGAATTTATTGATGAGATTCGGATAAGATTTGTCATTAGGTTGGTCCATACACCTATTTCAAGATTTTCAAAATTTTTGTTTTCCGTTCCCATTAAAAACGCATAGTTAATGAATAGAAATGTTAGACTTTTTTAAAATTCACCTTGAAAATTGTCTTAAGGTTTGTATTCGTCTTTAGATTCACATTAAAATTCACCTTGAAGTCGCATTTGCCTATTCGCATTAAAATTCCTCTTAAATTCGCATTTTCCTTTGAAATAAGGCAAACTCCAATGTATTTCATTTTTAAAAGATTGATGATTTTTGAACCTCGTCAATAAAACTCGCAGATCCTTGTGACTTAGGCAGTGGACACACTAAATACAAAATTTACACATTTACAACAATCAATAATCCTAAAATTTTGAAGTACTAAACTAAAGTGCCCATTGAGCTTCATTCATTACATTCTTTGAAATCACCCCAAACAATAAACCCTAATTTAATCATGGATAAACCATGTATGTGTCTCACAAGCAAGCAACCAACCTCCATGTTTCCAGCGTGAAGAATGTCACCAAGTGATCTGAAATTTATTCTAGGATCTTTGTAACCATTATTTGCATATGAAGTTTAAAATGTTAATTACTTACAAATAATCTTTAAAATGCATATTTAAATAGCATCCATCAACACATAAACATATAACAGAGAGATGCAAACCAAAAACATAACACAAAGCTGATAACGGAGTTCACCAGACCCTCTAGCTACGTCTCCGGGCCACTTCCAAATGGGAAGGCCGATAGATAAAATCTTCAACCGCTTACAAAATGTGTGTTCTCAAGAGCACCTCTAAATTCTATCACTCAGACACGGAAACGGACTTCAATAGCAGCTTCAGAATGAAATTCTGATTCTTTGAAGTATAAACATGGATATCCTTCAATATAGCTGACAGGTTCTGTGAGCACTTTTTCGTCAGAATATATGGATGCAAAAATTGAAGTTGGATTTGGAATCCTTGCGTAAAACCGAGGCTTTTGAGTATAAACTCGATATAGTTCTAAGCCAGACCTCAGGATGCCAACTTTGGCACAACTTCCAAAACTGTCTCTAATCCGTACAGAGAGTACAGCCTTGAACTGCATGCAGACTAAAATTGCCTCAAGATGCGTGCAGACTTGCCTTGGGATGTGTGCAGAGAGTAAAAACGACCTCGATCTGCGTGTAATACCACCTCGATAAGCGTGCATGTACCTGCAAATTTTTTTCCTCGAGATCTGTGCCTGCACCTGCAACCAAAATTCTATCCTCGTGGCTGGAAAATTCATGGCTTTTTATAAGCCAAAATGGTGGTTTTGGGGGTCGCGAGCCATGGGGCCATGCGCCCATTTGGCAGCGTGATATCCACGCTAGAATAAAACAAAATCGCGCCATTCTTTAACACGAATCACTTGTATAGTGCGTTGGTTAGAGAGCGTGGCAACTGTGGAGGAGGTTGCGGGTTCAAGTCCGCGGACCTCTCCGTATACACAGCTTTTGTTACCATGTGATATGACTTGGCATGATTTGGATAAGATATATTACATGGTTATAATATATGCGGTGGCCTATAGTTATTTGAAGAACCACGTTGCATTATGGTTTAGCATATGTGGCGCATAATAATATATGGATAAGGTAAGGCTCCACATTATAATATGGTATATGGTATGGTTTTAAACATATGATGTGGTTATGTTTTAAACATACGATTCAAATGGGGTCATGGTGGCCTTATCACAAGGTTTGGGTTTGATTCCCATAGCCCCAACATTATATTATTTTTACCATTTTCACCATTTTACAACCACATTAACTATTTTTTTTTTACGAAACTTCAAACTTGAATATCTTCTGCATCTGGAGGCCTTTTTTCATGAAACAAACGTTGCTGGAAAGCTGATGATGAGCTCTTTCATTTTGTAAGCATGTATTTCCTTTTTGAAGACTTTAACTTCTATCGTCTTTGAGATGATCCACCTGGATCAAACCTCCCCACTAGAAAGCTTGTTTACCACAAAAAGCATGAAATCATCTTGCAACCAAGTGAAGACATGTTCGTCTCACTTGTCCTGTATCACTTGTCCATTCTTGGAACCTGTAGATCTAACTCAACATGACAATAATCAACACTACACAGATATTGTTAAGTACATTAACTCCTTTTTCAACAAAATCTTCATTCAATATTGTAGGGACCAACCATATAATATTGTTGATCAGTAATGAGCTGAATATCAACATTGAATATGTGAAAGAGGTTGTACTTGTATCATGCTTATGCTTTATCATAGGAACATTATCAACCATAGTAGATGTATTGTGATGCAATGACACTTCCTCTTCATGCTTAGGACTCTTTTCTTCCTTAACTTGCATAGACATAAGCGCCAAATTCTGACTTGCATTAACAACTTTTTTTAATTGTTGTGTAGTTCCCAATGATTTGTCATTTTTATATGAATGTGAGTGTACTATGTACTCAATTCCTTCCTTAAACAAATGATACCGATTATGTTCTCGATAGAATATTGCCTTTCGATCATATAAATATGGGCTTCCCAACACAATTCCACAGATATCTAGTGGAACCACATCAAATTCAACTTCATCTACAAACTTGGATGTAATTGCAAACTTGAGATCACATTGTCTTGTTACTTGTAATCTTTTATCTTTGCATACCCAACATAGTGGATAAGGTTTCTTGTGTGGTTTAGTTATATATCTCAATTGCTTAACTACTTCTTAAATAAGATTAGCTTGAGATCCACTATCTATGAGTGTGTCGATCTTGGTTTTTTTAGTGATTACCCTTATATGAAATAGTGCATTTCTTTTTCTATCTTTAGAACCATCATGTTCTTTAGATGTAGAAGCACATGAAGAACCAATGTTAGAATCATTACCAACAATAGTTTTACCTTTCACACCTACGATTGATATCTTTGTTTCATCCTTAGAATCTGATCCAAGGTCCTCAACAATCATTGTAGCCTTTTGCTTCCCTTTTCGATCCTTAAACCACTTCGGTTTAAATTATGGATGTAGCTTCCAACAGTGTTCTGCATCATGTCCATCTCTCTGACAATGCGAACATGAAAGCTTCGTATCCCCTTTCTTCACGGTAGCTGCATGCTTACCTTTCCCTTTTGCCTTTCCTTCTTTTGACTGACTGGATACAGCTAAAGAAAAATCATGAACACCCTTCTCTTTTGACTCAATGTGCGTAGCTTGCACACATACCTCGTCCAGGTTAGTCGAATTAAACATCAATATCATATGACGTAAATGACTATGCAATCCTCCTATAAACTTAAGAAGAGTTTCTTGAGTGTAAAGAGGTATACCCAAAATCAAAGCTCTCTTTCTGAATTCTTGTGTACTCTTGCACATTCTGACCTTTACCTTGCTTTAAGTTTTGCCAATCCATCATGGCTTGTTGGATGTAGCCTAATGGATAAAATTGCTTCTTTAACGCTGAAGTAAACTCATACCAGGAAGAGATAATTTTACCTTCTGTAAGGAGGTCTTCCTGTGTCTTACTCTCCCACCAAATGAGTGCGGTGCCTTTAAGACGGAAAGTAGCTAACTGGATTTTGATTTGATCATCCACAAGATTTTGAATCCTGCAATACACCTCAATCTGCTTGATCCAATCATCTAGTTTATCAGCATTAAGTTCATTATATGTAGGCAATTCAAACTTAATATCAAGTTTCAAATAAGGTAAATCAGACTTAGCCTTCTCAAGTTGTTTCTTTGGATTTGAAGAAGCAGTACTAGAACTTTCAGAAGAGGATGAAGATGGAGAAGAAGGTTCAGAAGGGTCTTCTCCTTTTCCTGAAGCATTATTTGCTTTCTCCTTCTTTCTTTTCTTCTTATCCAACCTTTCTTGATAATCTGCAAACAACATTTCAACTCTATCTACCATCTGATAGAAAGCTTTGCAGAAGGCCTTTGCATCTTCTTCTCGATAATCTTCACTCGCCATTTTCTTTGTTCTTCTTGAGCCAATTTCTGGATCAAATGCTTTAAGATCTCCTTCACCACGCTGAAGCCTGGATCTTGTTAACATAAAAACTTCAAAATGCAATGGTTAAACTCGCTCTGATACCACTTGATCTGTAATTTCATTCCAGGAGCTTTGTAACCATTATTTGCATATGAAGTTTAAAATGTTAATTACTCACAAATAATCTTTAGAATGCACATTTAAATAGCATCCATCAACACATAAACATATAACAGAGAGATGCAAACAAAAAAACATAACACAAAGCTGATAACGGAGTTCACCAGACCCTCTGGCTATGTCTCCGGACCACTTCCAAATGGGAAGGCCGATAGATAAAATCTTCAATCGCTTACAAAATGTGTGTTCTCAAGAGCACCTCTGAGTTTTGTCACTCAAACGCAGAAACAGACTTCAATAGCAACTTCAGAATGAAATTCTGATTCTTTGAAGTATAAACATGGGTATCCTTCAATATAGCTGACAAATTCTGTGAGAACTTTTTCGTCAGAATGTCTGGATGCAAAAACTAAAGCTGGATTTGGAATCCTTGCGTAAAACCGAGTCTTTTGAGTATAAACTCGATATAGTTTTGAGCCAAACCTCAAGATGCCAACTTTGGCACAACCTCCAAAACTGTCTCTGATCCGTACAGTCCGTACAGCCTCAAACTGCGTGCAGACTGAAATTGTCTCGAGATGCCTGCAGAGTTGCATCGAGATGCGGGCAGACTTGCATGGGGATGCGTGCAAAGAGTAAAAACAACCTCGGTCTGCGTGCAATACCACCTCGATATACGTGCAATACCACCTCGATATACGTGCAATACCACCTCAATAAGCGTGCATGTAGCTACAAATTATTTTCCTCGGGCTCTGTGCCTGCACTTGCAACCAAAACTCTGTCTCCATGGCTGGAATATTCGTGGCTTTTTAATAAGCCAAAATGGTGGTTTTGGGGGTCGCGGGCCATGGGGCCACGCGCCCATTTGGCAGCGTGATATTCACGCTAGCATAAAACAAAATCTCGCCATTCCTTAACACGAATCACTTGTATAGCGCGTTGGTTAGAGCGCTTGGCAACTGTGGAGGAGGTTGCAGGTTCAAGTCCACGGACCTCTTCGTATACACAGCTTTTGTTACCACGTGATATGACTTGGCATGATTTGGATAAGATATATTACATGGTTATAATATATGCGGTGGCCTATATTTATTTGAACAACCACGTTACATTATGGTTTAGCATATGTGGCGCATAATAATATATGGATAAGGTAAGGCTCCACATTATAATATGGTATATGGTATGGTTTTAAACATATGTTGTGGTTATGTTTTAAACATACAATTCACATGGGGTCATGGTGGCCTTATCACAAGGTTTGGGTTCGATTCCCATAGCCCCAACATTATATTCTTTTTACCATTTTCACCATTTTTCAACCACATTAACTATTTTTTTTTTATGAAACTTCAAACTAGAATATCTCATGCATCTAGAGGCCTTTTTTCACGAAACAAACGTTGCTGGAAAGCTGATGACGAGCTCTTTCATTTTGTAAGCATGTATTTCCTTTTTGAAGACTTTAACTTCTATCGTCTTTGAGATGGTCCACCTGGATCACCAAACCATCTAAAGGTCTCCACCACAAGGAAGAAAGCCACATAAGCATCCATACGAGATCTTGCAATCCAAGAGCAAGCCACCTCCATATGTGCATGTCCATCACTAAACAATTAGGGGTGATCAATACACCATGCACTCCACATCAAATGAAGCAACCCCAAGCATAGTGCAAACACCTTCAGAGTAACCTCAAAAGCTAACCATCAGAATGTTGGCTTTTGGAGATCCAAGCCATGAGAGCATTGGAGACATTGTTGTTGAACATGAGACTGTTGGATATTGTGGGAAATTTTACTGTAATAAACTAAAGTGCTCATCGAGCTTCATTCATTACAATATTTAAAAACAACCCAAACAATAAACCCTAGTTTAATCATAGATAAACCAAGTCTGTGTCCTCACAAGCAAGCAACTGACCTCCATGTGGCCAGCGTGAAGAATGCCACCAAGTTGTCTAAAGGTGTTCAACGCTCTAAGGAAGAAAGCCAAATAAGCATGAAGACAAGATCTCGCAATCCAAGAGCAAGCCACTCCACATGTGCATGCCCATCATGGAACAACCAAGGGTGATCCATACACGATGCACTCCACATCACATGAAGCACCCCCAAGCATGGTGCAAACACTTGCAAACACTTTCAGAGTAACCTCAAAAGCTAATTGAGAGAATGTTGGCTTCTGAAGATCCAAGATAGGAGAGCATTGGAGACATTGCTATTGAACAACAATATTGTTGGATATTGTGGGAAATTTTAATATATTAAACTTTAGTGCTCATTGAGCTTCATTCATTACATTCTTTGAAATCACCCCAAACAATAATGAATAAACCCTAGTTTAATCATGGATAAACCAAGTGTTGTCTTCACAAGCAAGCAACCAACCCCTATGCAGCAAGTGTGAGAATGTCATCAAGCCATCTAAAGGTGTCCAACACTCTAAGTAAGAAAGCCACATAAGCATCTAAACAAAATCTCGCAATCTAAGAGCAAGCCACTCCACATGCATGTCCATCATGGAACAACGAGAGGTGATCCATACACCATGCACTCCACATCACATGAAGCACCCCCAAGTATGGTGCAAACACTCAAAGTAACCTCGAAAGCTAACAATGAGATTGTTGGCTTTTGGAGATTCAAGCCATGAGAGCATTGGAGACCTTGTTATGGAATAACGAGACTATTGGATATTGTGGGCCACTGGATCAATGAACATTGAATACCTTGTTGTTGGATATTGTGGCTTGTTGTTGGGCAGTGTATACCTCAAGCATTTCCCCTTAATTATTGCATATAGTACCTTCCTATTGGTTGTGACATTGTTGCTAGATGAAAATACTCAAAACAAAATCTACTAGGTATAGTTGGACCTGCTCTCTTGCTATTCTACACTGGAGACTGAGTTGTTGAGAGCACATTTGCAAATTGGAGGACATAAAACTATTGTTGGGGGTAGGGAAACACCTTCATTTATTGTTCTATTTGATATTTGAAATAAGAGCATATTTGATAGTGTTGGGCTTGTTGATTAAGAGCATCTCCCTAAATACATTCACACTTCGGTACAGGGATTACATGGCATCACACATATATTTGACACTCTTCTTCTCAACACTATGAGGGATCAAGTGATCCTTCATTGAATCCAACAAGATTTGGTTCGTTGCAACTGCCTTCTTGTTGTGTTATGCCAGATCTTTTGAACCTATAGGCCGCACAACCACCTTGTCCACAAGGTACCACAAATCTGTCATTTCCGAGAGGTTCTACAATCTTAACTTCCATGAGATAAAGTTGGAGGTTCCCTTCAACAAGTGACTCTTTCACATACTGAGAATTGCAAATCTTGCCTCTGTCTAGAAGAGGGTACACCCTACAATTGCTGAAATCACAAGTTGTTCTCATTTCACAACCCTCAACAGACCTACATGCCGATTACTGGCACTATTATGCTCCAATCACTAAAGCTTGCATATGTTGCCCACTGAAATCTTTTAATAGCTCTCCACTCCTAATAGTATGTCTCTCCATGCACAAAATCTAGAAGATTTCAAGTGCTAAACTGAAACTCTGATACCATGCTCAAATTCATCAACACATGGTAACAGTCCTCGTCTTATTACTAACCGACATACTTTGTAAAACAGAAAACTAAAATCTCTATCAAAACTACAATTTGATTTTTACTAGGAACTAAAACACATCAAGCCAAAGAAAGTAGTAGCGAGCACGCAGAGCTGAAGCTCAAACCACATCACTGTTTACTAATCTTGAAAAGAAGAATTACATTAAACACTTCAAACTCTATAACCTATAAACCTATAACTTTTCCTTCTCTTTTATAGATATAAGAAAAGTAGGTACAATGAATCTGGACACATGCACGACAATGCATCAACTAGAGATGATCTGAGGCATCAAAGCATGCATCCCCCTTGAGATTTGTGCCTTGACTACTAGGTTTCATGCACTTCACTGATTTGAGCTCTACATGTGCCTTACCTAACTGATGCATATTCTAACTGAAGCAAAACCAAAAATAACATTGAACTGCTAAATATAAAGGGCATATAAACTGGATCTAAACTAATGATGGGACATGCATGGTTTTTGCATGCATGCACTCTTTATCTCTGTCTCCTAAAATGCTCTTGTACCCTCATTACTGTTGACTGAGTTATAAAAATCGGGTGACTCAGACTCAGACAAGTTGACTGAGTTGACCCTGAGCCGAGCTGAGTTGGGTCGTAACTCAGATTGGATGACAAGTTCGGTACCTAAACGAACGAGTCGGTGTCCAACTCGGCTGGTTCAGTCCTAAACCAACCAACTCATCCAAGTTACACCTAATTCGGCCGAGTCGTCCTGCAGCTAGTGCGTGAGGGTTTGTTCAACGTGGAGTAAGAATAACACAGGCGACAATACACTTAAATATCGTGAGGGTTCTGCAGTTGCCGCATAAGTGTGAAAATGTGAATATATGGAGTCGTGGTCGCATGGAGTAGTGAATCTGTGGATTAGCACTTAGTCTGTGAGAGTTGAGCCAAGTACTGAGTCTGCTGAGTCGCGGATTGCATAGTGCATTTTGTCTCCAAGTTTCCAATCGGCCTAGATATTATTCAAATGTGCACACACATAGACACTCCAATTCCTGCGAGGTTGTATACTACAAGACGAAGGAGTGCTCGAAAAAAACTGGGTACTTCTTAGTCAAGGTCTAAGTCACACAGTTCGGGTTTGGGTTCGGGTTCGGCGAGCATTAGGTTCGGTTTGGGTTCGAATTTTTCGATGAGGTTCGGATGAGGTTCGACATTAGGTTCGAATATATATATATATATATATATATACAC
>LPNX010222494.1:52079-102125 GCA_001517045.1 Pseudotsuga menziesii | reverse complement strand
TTGTCTAAAATCGATAGGATTTGAGACTAAGGAGATCACAATAGTGAAACATTGTCTTAAGGTTTTAGGTTTCTGTGAAGGAACCTCACCCCTCCTTCATTTGGTCATGTCTATTGGCATTCCTCAAAGGATATTGCTATTGTTTGTTTCTATGAGTTCCTCCATGAGCCTAAGAAACCCGAGGGCACCTTGACAACTTTTGGGCATAGGTGAATCACTGAACCGGTGATGGGTCTGACTCTTGAAGAGGTGAACACTGTACACTGAATCGTGATGATGTTGCAGTCTTGTAAGATCGGGCGGAGTCGGACAGAGTTGCGGCGGGGTTTGTATCGGGTGCTAGGGCGGAGTCTAAAGTTGGCTACCATCAACTTCCTTCTGCTGCTGCAACACATACCCGATATGCTTCTGCAGGTTGTTATATCTACAACAAACGCGCTTGAACATAGACTTGAGCTTCTGATTCTCCTCGTCTATGCGATTTATGTTGGCCACAAGTACCATGATCTGCACGAATTATAAATCAAGCAATCTCTAAGAAAAAGAAAGGCATAGCATGACAACATGAATAAACATTGAAAGAAAAAAGACGACATCTCTGAAACTCGCTCAAAACACCTTATTCGTGTGACCATCCATTTCATTTATCTTCAATTTTCACGACCCTTCTGTGAATTTGAGGTGTAGACGTACACGTATTAATAGCAATCGTGGTGCCATTCCTAATAATTCGCTGGTAACTGCATTCTCAAATCTCGACCTCTTCTTCGCATTGACTCGGCACTTGTTTTTCCTCGCATTGACTCGGCACTTGCTTTTCCTTGAGTCGTGACAGTAGGGTCGCTTCGAGCCGTAAAGTCGGCGTTGCACGTCAAACTTTTTGGTTCTCTGTTCTTTTGTATACGAGACATTTAGACAGGTTTCTTTGGTCAAGATTGGTGGGAAGTAGAAGCACCCTCGAATGTGAGCGCGCAGTTGTATTTTACGAAGCAGTATAAGCGCTAAGTTTAAACGAGGTAAAACGATTTAGGTATCGGGTGCTAAGGTAACTTTTTTTTTAATTGTTTTTTTTTAATTAAAAATTCGAAAATCGTTTAGGTTCGTCATTAGGTTCGCCATTAGGTTCGGGTTCGCCTTGATTAGGTTCTGCATTAGGTTCGCCAAACCTGAAATTTTTTTTGAGGTTCGCCGAACCTGAAATTTTTTTTTGAGGTTCGCCGAACCTCGAACCTCAAGGATTAGGTTCGGTGAACCCTGTGACTTAGGTCAAGGTCACTCTCTTTGATGTGTGTATAATAACGTAAAGTTTTTCCTTAACTTTGCACGCTTTTCCATGTACTGAGATTATAGGTTTTGAAACTCTAGGTTAATAGGACCATATCGAAGTTTATAGTGTATAGTATATACATGAGCAGATTTTGGATATTTTGTCTCTAATGCTTTGGGATCATGAATTACAATCTTTAAAATATTGTTTTTATCTAAAATTTAAATATTTTGTGTTTTTTAGGAAACCGAGTCATTAAATTCAAATCGGCCAAGTCATTACCAATTCATTATGGATTCTGAGTCTGAGTCCGAAGCTGACTTGACTCTTGACCAATTCCGAGTCCGAACTTGAGTTTTAAAACATTGCTGCTGTATGGAATTGCAGGAGAAGGTCTGTAGGGAACTGCTGTACTGCTGTACAGCATGAGTGGGCCTAATGGTTAAGAGCATGTGTTTCCTCTTAGGAGGTCACAGGTTCAAATCCAGAGGGGGGTAGTGTATGTACACCTCTATAGACTTTAGCAGTTAAATCACTGCACAGAGGGGGTCCCCTGTCCCACAAACAAGGGGGTCTCATACACCAAATTGGTGTCTCGCTTGGCAGTGACCTTAAAAATAGATTATTATTACTATTGTACAGAACTCTGCTGGAGAATGGTTGCCTCACTGCTGTCAAGACCTGTATACCTTACCTCTACTTGCTGCTGCCATCAATAGAACTCTGTCATACACTTTCTGAGGCACTAAAAATCCAACAAGTTGTGTATAAATACATGACTCAAGCTCTCATTTGTATCATCTCATCTTTTGATCTTCTTGATCTAATATACAAAGTGTGATAAGCCTAACGGTACTTATATTTGGCAGTTTTCTCTTGGGCACATTTTTGCATTTTTGTTTTAGCACACTTATATGCTTGGCTTTTTCCCTCTCTCTGCAATGCACTTGTGAGGAGGCTATTTCAGAATTTGGGTGAGTTGGTTCCATTGACTCTATTGTTGACGGTTATAAATCTCAATGGGGATTTCCTTATGCAGTTATTTGAGTTTCAAATGTTAAAATTTGTATTTGTTTTATATTTTTGCAGGTATAATCCCTATATCATCCCTTGAAATTTGGGACATCTCTCAAATCGATCCCAAAACAGATCCCCTTGTCATTGCATCCACCCATCCTTAAACCGCTATGAAACATAGCAATAATGTCGATCTATCATTGATAATATATATTTAAGTTTACATTCATTTGGTTCTACTTCCCTTTTCCATATTTTGTACCCTTAATTAACCATTTTTATGTGTGCTGCTTGTCCTATAACATAACTGTTAAGTATTATAAAGATGCATATGTACAATTATACACACAAAGGTCTCTTTCCTTTGGCATATGTGGGCAATTCTGGACTTTTGTTAGACTCTATGCTCTTGAACAAAAAAACAACACTAATAATAATGGAGAATGAGTGGTAATTCTCATCAATTTCTTGGGTCAAGGTACATTAGAACATCTAATAACTAAGGCAGGTCAATCCACAGGACATTATGCAAGTATAACAAAAATATGATTCATGGTTAATAAATATTTAACAAGGTGGCTTCTAAAGGATGTCGACTCTCGTAGATTCAGAATAAACACATAAGATTGGCATTGAAGATGTAAGAACTTAAGAGGTTAAGAAAGATAGAATTGGGATAAAGATAAACTCTAGTGTAGATAACAAAGTTAAGTAAAAGCTCAGTCTATTTCAATAGTCCTTCAATACAGAGTTCACTTGGGTTAAATCTCGAGTATTTAGCACCAGAGACACCTAGTTATAAAACAAAAGATTGCTTTGAAGTTATGTTAAGTTCATTAAAGGTACCTGTGCACAGTAACCCAGCTTCATGTCTACACCCCATGCATGAACCAAATCATTCTGCAAAATCACAAACGGTTAAGGATAAAAGTTACCTCTAGAACAAATATCAATGACTAGTTATGTGATTATATGCTAAATACAAGATGTTATGCTCTAATATAATCTAAATGTCTTGATCTAATACACCATGTAAAATCTGATGCACACTTTACGCTGAAAATAAAAGAATATAAAATCAGAAACCTGAGAACTAACATATATACCCTGAGACTGCAATGTTTAATACTTTGTATTGGGAATTGAACACGTTATGATTGTTTATGATTATCTCGTATCATCATTCCCATTTGTAGTTCATTAGTAGGACATCAAAATTAACACACAAGATAGAAGTGGTGGCAGTTTTACATAGGAATGTATATAGTCATGCTTGATAAAACAACGCCAAAGAGGATATATTATTTAACTAGTGGTTGTGCATACAGTAACATAAAACAAGTACAAAACATGAAAAAGAAGCTCAAGAGGAAAATAGTTTGAATTTAGATAAAAATTAAAATTTATCTAGGCCAGAACTTTTCATGCCAACACATTTGAGAGAGGAAATAAGTTAATAACTGGAGCCTTTTGAAAGGAAAGCTAAAAATCAGGTCGCAGTACATTGATGGGGAGTGATTAAGCATCTCCACCAAAAAAATTCCCGATATAAGGTAAAGGAAAAACAAAAAGTTTTTAACAAGTGCTTTGATTGTAACCTAAGCACTCCACAATAAACAATAATCTTGAAAACAGCTTATAAACAAAAACAAACAGAGACCTATGTGTATCTTAGCCTCACATAACTTCCAACATAAGTTACATGGTCGGTGCTCATGTTCAGGCACAATGATGTTCAAAAAACAGCTTGCCTGTGAAAAAAATTATAACATTTACATTAAGTTTGGAAAAGAGAATTAGGTGAGTTTCATCATAACTTCACATATTCAAACAAACATCAAATTCAAACATTTCAAAACTTCAAATTTGATGAAAAACAGAACTTCAAACGTGTGTACGAGCGGTTTGGTTTTTATAATTTTAAAGTTTAACTAAACCTAGAACTTTAATGATGGATATGTGAAACAGGTGGTCTTGAATTATTAGTAATGGCAGCAACTTAATTCCCATTAACATCATAATAAGAGCAAAAACGAATGTGGTTCTAGAACCCCGTTTGCCTCTTATCTTGACAAACATTGTCTGCATGCATGCCTTTGACCTTCCAAAAGGTCCAATAAATGTGCAACTACAATAGCAAAATCCACAAGTTAAAACTTACTGATTGTAAACTGTCTGTAAAACTTTTTCAAAAGACTCAATGGTCAGAATCTAGTTTCTTAGCATTGATTATGCTCCTCCAAACAAAGGGTAGCTCAAAGGGGTTGAATGATCCCTCCATAGTTATCCTGCTTTTGTAAATAATATTTTCTTATTTTCTAAGTTGGATTGGATAATGGTTTGTGGTACTGGTTACTCATCAATGTCAGTTTACAGGTAAAAGATTAGACATTAGACCCCAGGTAAAGATTAAACATTGGAACTTTGTTAAACTAATTGCTGGGTTCTATGCTTGGTCTACCAAACTCTTGCATCAGATTCAAAGAAGTTCCTTGTTTTTAGCATTAATTTGATCACAGTTACAATTCCTCTAAATTCATATTTTTATCCAAAAGTTTGGCAAATCTCATAACTAAGATTGCTAGTGGAATGACTCGCTGGCTGGTAACTAAATCCAAAAAGATTGTTTTAGCTGTATGTTCACATCCTACCATATCTAGTTTCCACTTCTCCTAAGATCTGGAGAAAGCATGCAGCTTGACATATTTTTACCGAGAATGAAGGCAACAAATGGATTTGGGTCATATGCTCCACATTCACACTTTGACTTTCACAACAACTGGATCTACACACAACTGAGAGATCCAGATTGAAGTGTTTCTATTTTTTGCTAATTTGTAGATAGAGAATGCATGTCATAGAAACTATTTCATATTCTTTGAATCCAGAAGAAACAATCTGTAATTCCTACTAACAAAAGGTAAAACCAATGTTTCCCTCTTCCCATGGGCAAACAGGCACTCTTTCACCATTTTTCAGTTGTTGTTAAGCTATAAAGAATTCCCATAACATATCTATACTATGAGGGGTCAAATGTTCTGCCTCCTTACACCAGTTTCTTCCATAATCCTATTGGTCTGGGATAGATGAAATACAGAATGATGCTTTCTTGGAACAATTCAGTCTTACATAAAAGAAAATCTAAACATACAAATCTATTGCCCAGATTGTTATTCCGTAGAAAAGAATCAACAGATAATTAGCAGCTTCATGTTCAACAGCTTCAAAATTGCATGACATTTACCAAACTGTGATTACGGTTCTAGTTTATGGCAGTGATTACAACAACTTTTCTCCAGTCTGAAGATTTCAATACAAGCTCTCTAATGTTGATAGTAAAGTCGATAAAATGACCATTACCTGGATCATGTACCATGCACAGCGCCATGCAACTCTTGAGAACACAGGAGCCATCATTTCCACCCATCTACAAAAGAGAGCCCATTACAATGTGGTATAGTTGCATTATCCCTAACAAGAATTTATATTACCAATAAAATTCAATTAAGTTAATGAAAATCTATGCAAAATCATATTATTGCCTATTTCAGACAGGTAATCAACCAAAACAACATTATTGTAAAGGTGAACATCCTGGAAATAAGCTATTGCATGGCTAGAAAACAGTGACCCAAAGAAGAGGTAGAGGTTTCTATTTCCTTACCCTGTGCATGGAGGTCCTGTACTATTTGCATAGCACCTCCCACTACCTCGCAGTTTGTAGATCCTTCTGTAGATTGAAATAGGTCAACAATAGTAGCCATTTATAGCCATACCAAATGGCAAGGAACAAACAATAATTAGTTACGCAAATTAAAAATCAGAGCCACTTGCCTGTGAACTCTTTGCCGCGGACTGCGTACAGTAATACGATGATGCACTTCTGATTTATTGGAGTCCAACCCTGGCTGAGAGATTTCTAATCCTTCATCCTCCATGATAGCCAAGTATCTGACAATATATCAAACCACCATGAGAAATCTTAATAAATGCAAAACCAGCAGACAGTCATAACAAGTCCATCTCAAACAGGGGTTCACTTACAATAAAGCAAGAGCAATGACATAATCATAAGACATCCACTTATAGACTGGCTTTACACTAATAGCTTCTTTCCATCATCTCTAAGATACCTGATGCAAAAAGTCAGGGGAGGCATGTTTACATTAACTTAAGAAATGAAAGGATTAAAATAGGATAGTTTTAACATTTCCTTGTCCTTATACTGAGGGGCAAGAGTCAACATTTGCATAGTATGTTAGTTTCGACTATGTTACAGCTTGAACTACCATGTGTGATTAAAGTCCCAAAAAAACAAGTCCAGCTCAACTATAACCTACAGGTGTTACCCACCGTCACCTCAGTAACTACACCTCCCTACACTTTATGTTGGCTCTTCTCCAACCGGGGGGGGCTCCCTAATGATAGGATTGCCAAGGGTTTGAGCGAAGAGTAAGGTGAACAGGATGCTTAGCAAAATGGGTATTTCGTGTAGTATGAATAATAAATGGGATGATGGAAAGACGAAAAGATTAGTACCAATGTTGAAAAAGTCGGCGTCGGCAAAAAGTCAGCAAGGGTCCCGAGTACAACTTCTTGGCAACATCGGCGAAAAAATCGAGAAAAATCGACAAACCTCAACAAACATTAAAAAATGGAAAATATATTCATTTTTTTTTTAATTTTAAACATATAAAGCAATAATAACATCAGATAAACACATTGAACATAAATATGGAGAAAGCACCGATATATATAATCATCATGAAGTCATGTCAAATATAAAATGATACATCAAAGCCAGTACTATTTAAGGAGGTTTCTCCTTCTCATTTGGGTTACATACACACACACACTCTTTCATGCTCTTTCTCTCATTCTTTTTCTCTTACTCTCTAGCCCTTTCTCTTGTTTGGGCCATTGTAATTTTCAGTCATTTGGCTTTGTTAATCAAAATCTTTGGAGAAATCTTGTGTCCATTGTTCCCATTGATTATTTGCTTCCATGCTTAAGGAGCTACACAAGTTTGGTTGGCCAAAAAAACATACTTATTTGCTTTGGTAAGATTTATGGTATTTGCATTCCATAAATTTTGTGAGTTTTCGTTCTTGTTGCAAAAGAAGTTTCTATATTTTCTAGTTTGAAGTTTATGAGTTCTTTGTTCATTATTTGATTCTCACCTTCTAGAAGTTGTGTACTGAAAATCTTATAAGTTGCAGGTTATTTGGATTGAAGAGTGGGATTCCTCGGTTGGATGCCCCATCGCTTCACTTCTTGAAGAACAAAGGACCGATTTTCTCTTTCTACATACAAATTTCTGCATTTTAATTTTAGTTTGTTGAGTGTTTCAAATCTGATTTTAACTCTTATATACTCAAGTTCATTTAAAATTATTCATTTGGCAACTTTGTCTAAATTTTGTATATATATTGCACTAATACTAACTTCCCCAAAGTGATTTTGGGCACATTTTAACATTTTCTGTTTGCTGGTTTTTGGCATGTTAGTGACAAAACAAGGAAAAACTCTGTCAAATTTCAGCCATAACAAGGTGCAAAGGCCACCCCAAAGGAAGAGCTTCAAAGCCATCACAAGAAAGGGGTGAAAACACTGTTTTTCCCACTTCTTTCTTCGTTTTCTTTATGCTGAAATTTCAGCCATTGTAACAAGTCTCTTGGACTTGATTTCTTATTTTGCATTTAAGTTAAATTGAAGTTTCTCTTGTTTTCCACCCCTTGCATGCAAAAGAAGTTGGGCTTGCCCACCTTTGCATAAGCAATTGTTGATTGGCTTGGGTATTAACTTTAGTTAGAATTTCATTTTTTTTTCTTTTATTTTTTCCCATACCTTGCAAGTGACTTGGCTATGCCATCCTTGCAAAATCGTGCCGGCTAGTATTCTATTTTATTTCAATTTTATTTTTTCCCACAACTTGCAAATGAGTTGGCCAAGCCACCCTTGCAATATCGTGCTGGCTTGCATTGTTAATAATTGTTATTCTTTGTTTCGTTTAAAGCAAAATAAACCTTGCCACAATCTTCGCCCCGTATCCACTCCCCTTGCCGATTGGTCAGACCCTGGGTGACAAGAAAGGGAGAAGATTTGAGTTGGCTAGAATAATAGGCATTTCAATCTATTATTGCAAGATTGAGAAACGAGGATTAGTGTGTGGAGTTAGAGGGGTAGAGGTTGTTGGGGGCCTCATGGCACTTTGTGTCCTCCTGTTGAGCACTTGACTAGTTCTTGGGATTGATTTGTGGAGCTAGGAGAGAGCCTTGTGCTTTCTTGTTGAGCACCCAACAGTGTCTCTCAATTGAGGGATAAGGGTTGGAGGTAGACACCTTAGTTAGTTTGCATTTTCTTGTACAATACTCTAATTCCCCTAAAAGCACAAATGAGACCTAAAATTAATTAAAACATACAGGACCATTCGCAAAGCATTGCATCCTTGACTTTAATAGCACTCCATTGCAAATTCTTTATTCAACGCATTTTTTATTCCAAGTTCTTTATTTGATTCGGCACAATTACAAGCAAGTTTCACTTACCATTGGTTTTATTTGCTTAGTGTATTTTTAGTAATTTAATTTGATGATCGGATATTGTAGATTGTGAATAGTTCAAATCGATTTATGTATCTAGTAATTTTGTCAAGTTTAATTTAGTTTATTTGTGACTCCATAGCCCTAGCAAAATAGGCACTAGTTTAGCAAACAATTGATTATTATTCATTCTTACAGATTTATTTAGTTAAAATTCCAAAACAGAGTTTGCCTGTCATTTGAAATTATTGCATTTTTGCATGATTGATTGCCATAAAGCTTAAATTAATCTAATCATCTCTTAACTTCTAAAACACAACCTTTGAAACATAGTAAATAGGGACTACTCCCCTTGACCTTTTTAGGAGTTGGGTCTAAACGGAGGAGTTAGGAATCGAGGTGACATTGGGTTCTAAACTCATAGTTTCCCTTAGGAACACAGCTAGTGGTTGGAAGACTTTTCCACGGTCAAGTGTGTTTTAGGCGGCAACACTACCCTCTATATCTGGTTGGACATAAGTGAAATATATCTATTGTAATCTATATTTCAGATTCAGCCCTAAGGCTAAAAGCTCACAGGAAATAGATCTAGGGAACCTCAAGGTTGAGGTGAAATGTCTAAATCTGCATGAAAAGGCGATTGCTACAATTTTCACATGGTATTAGAGCTAATTTCACTAAGGCTATTCTCTTGGTGAAGAGGGAGTTGGGTATTTTAGTGGTTCAATATTCAAGGAAGGTGCTTGACATAATATAGGTTTCATTTTGTAAGTTTTTGCGGTGAGATATGTTAAAGTAGGGTTTTTCTGAAAATTCTGCAGTAGACATTTTTAGTCGACGTTTCGATTCCGAATCGGGAACCATCATCAAGACAAATAGTCATTTGGATGGATAAGCTGCAACTCTGGAGAATAAATAAGCTTTAGTTCGTAAGGTTACCAAAATTATTAATTGAAGCCGACTAATCTTAGGTATAGGTAGAGTATTTTTTTTAAAGTTTAATTAAAATATTTTTAATTTTTTAATTATTAATAAATTAAAAATTCTTTTATTAATAATATTTATAAAGATTTTCATTTTCTCAATTAATTTAAAGTTAAAAGTAAGGATTTTAAAAATTATTTCTTTAAAGTTTTAAATATTAAAGTTTATAGTTTAAAGCAATATTAATAAAGTTTTTTAAAATTTATATATTTAAAGTTTTAATATTAAAGTTTATAATTTATTAAAGTTTATCAATAAGTAATATTAGTAAAGATTTAATCTTAATACTAACAAAGTTTTTAATATTAATATTAATAAAGTAAAGTTTTTTTAAGTTTATAAAGTTTATTTAAAGTTATAATTAAAGTTCATATTAGGGTTTTATTTTGCTTTTAATAATAGGAATTTTTAATTAAGATACTATGGTTTTTTTTTAATTAAGATACTATTTTTTTTAATTAAGAAATTAGGTTGTTTATATTAATTAAGAAATTAGGGTTTGTTAATTAATTAGGAATTTAGAGTTCATTAATTAATTAAGAAATTAGGGTTTTTTTTAAATAATTAGGATTTTAGGGTTAATTTATTTATCTGAGATATGTTAAAACCTAGACAGTTCAGACTTGTTTTGACATTTGATAAGGGGGACCAAATTCTTGTTGACTTCAAAACCACCATCCCTATTAAGGTTATTAGGGTGTTTGATAATTTCTAGGGCTTCTCTGAATCTTCGTTTAAAGTAGTGGTTTTCTTTTGCAAGCAACGAAGAATCTTCAAGACATATGTGGTGTTTAGACTTTTCCGAGTGTTTCGCCAAGGCAAAGGTGCGGATACGCTGGTTGCGGATGTCGGCCCCATGTTCCTTTAACCTAACTTTGAGTGACCGGCCAGTTTCCCCAATGTAGTTAAGGCCACACGAACATGTGACCTTATAGACACCTTTATGTTGATGCTCATCAACCTTGTCTTTAACAATCCTCATATTATGCCTTATGGTTTCTAGAGGTTTAAAGGCTGTAAGGATTTATTTATTTTTTAAGATTTTGGAAACCTTATCCGTGACGCCTTGAATGTAAGGGAGGGAAGTCCTCTTTTTGTCAGTGTGTTGGTGGGGGTTTCTTAGTTTGTCTAAGGGGTTCCTAAAGGTTCTCTTGATGTCATTTTCTTTGTAACCAATGTTTTTGAAAACTTTAACAAGGTTACCCTGTTCTTCCTTTAGATGTTCAACATCACAAATCCTAGAGGCTCTTATAGCTAGGGTATTGATGATTCCTAGTTTCTATGTCGAATGATGGTGAGAGTCCGCATCGAGGTAACTATCAGTATGGGTTTTCTTTCTGAAGACCTTATGTCCTAGGGAACCATCAAGTCTCTTGTAGATTAAGACATCAAGGAAGGGGATGCTCTCATCCTTTTCCACTTCCATAGTGAATTTAATGTCAGTGGATTGGCTATTAAGATATGTTGCCGCCTTTCACACACCTAGGTCGCGTGGCAGAAATCTTCAAGCCACTCGGTGTGTCCTTGGGGGCAAGTCTCGAGTCAAAGCTGTCACCTTGTTCTTGACTCCTCCGTTTAAGCTCAACTCCTAACGAAGCCAAGGGGGGTAGACCCTATTAAGTTACTAAGGGGAATTACTTAGTGTTGTGATGTTTAAACTTACTGAGTTATTTAGAAGTTTACAATTTAACTATAGATAATCAAAGATGGCAAGATGTAAAAGATGAACACACGAAAGCACAATGCTGAGACACAATAGATATATAAAGTAAGAAATTAACCAGTGCCTTAGAATGGAGTCAAAAATAGAATCAATATGCTTGTATGTGCTTGGAGTGAATGTTTTACGATTGCCTATTGGTATGTTTTAAGTTAAATTTGAAGTGTGAGTTGATTAAAATTAGGCTAAGGGGGGACTCCAGATATACCCGAGAGTACTTGGAGTATGTCCAAAACTAAACCTTCACGGCTATCCGCAAAGAATATGTGGGCTGAAATGGAGTCTCTGGGGCTATTGTTCGTAACGCACCCGTTAGGGTGTGATAGAGATCGGCGCCTCGAGGTCACTTTTCAGAAGTTCCCGCTTCCTTTGGGTATTTTGCCACCGTAAAGGTTTGATCTAGGTGTTGGATTTTCACCTGATGGTTTGTCAGTTGGGGAGAGTGAGTCCTAATTATACTAGTCACCCAAGTGCTTTTGATACAGCTTGACTGATCGGACGAACCGCAGCCAAGTGCAGAGCATACACACTGGAGTCTTGTCAATTTTAGTAAGTTTTACACTGAGTGTTCTTGTTTAAAAGAAAAACCCTCTAGGAACCTCTTTCGATCCAAGTGGATCTCAATCGGGGAATAGAGGAGGGGTTAATTTTAAAATTGCTGATAGATAAAAGATGAAAAATAAAACAAATACACAATTCTGGTTTTCTAATTAGTCCTACCACGAATCTCTTTCCCCTTTCGGGTCAATCGGGAAATCGTGGGGTAAGTGTTATGATTACTTTGCAAAACAAAAGTGGAATATGAAATTAATACTAAAATCAAGTATACTACCCTGCAAATTAGATCAATACTAGGTTAAAAAAGAAATAATCAGAAAGCGACGAAAAGGACACCGACGCAAATCCCCCCAGGGGGGGTGGGGAATGGGCTCGAAAGAGCCTATTCCAAAAATGATTTTATTTATTAATGGTTACAGTATCAGCGAACTGAAATATTAGAAACTTCTTGGTCCTTATACAGGCTGAAACCAAGATCTTACAACTTTGCGAAAATTTTAAGATTTCAATGAAAAGGGAGACCCCTGTGGGGATTTGAACGCTCATGAGGCCACTTCGGACAGCAGCGTCCTTTCTTTTCTGTCAGACCTGCTTAAAGACAGCGAGCATGTTAGAATAACATACACCCAAAAGCACTTTAAGAGTACCTTTGGATCAGCCTACCTTATCTCAACAAAAATGAAGTTAAAACTAGCTAAACAGGCAAAAAAGGAACCAAGGAAAGCAAGCTTTCCTTGGGATCTTGGCTTGCTGTTTGTGCAGCCAATGAAATATGCACTGATATTGCAGAATATTAAATTTTATAACAACGAAAGGAAATCTAATGCATGCGATCTACAAGTTTTCTTTAAATTTTCATGCAAAGAGACGATTTCCCTAAAGCTAGATCTAGAATGCTTATGAAACTTTTTTAAGTGCAAGATCTAGACTATAGGCTTTGATAAGATAGATCTATGTTGGAATTACTTTTAATATGATATATCTAAGCAAAATCAAAGCTACAAACAGAGTAACCGGGTAAAAATGTTGATTTTTTGTAGAAATGAGAAGAAGAGGAGAGAAGGTCGGATCGTTGCTTGAATGGAGCAAGCTGAAAGGAGGCCCTTTTGTGGAGTGCTGAGGGACAGAGTCTTGAGCTTATTGGATAGGAATGGAGTCAATCTAGATCCACACCTTCATCCAATCAGGAACCTGCAACTAAATAACACAAGCCTGCACACACCTCGTGAGATCTGGATATAGATGCATAAAGCAACAAAAATGAAAGATTATGCAGAAATAACCTTATTTAAGCATATAACTGAAATTTTTGAGCATACATCATATGGATAAACAAGATCAAACAATCTAGCTTTCCTAGTTTAAACCCTTACTAGATTCAGTCGAATCCTTGAAGCCAGAACACAGAAGCAGCACAGAATTTGGCAAGAAATTATAGCTACCACATCAGCAGCATAACACTGAAAATCCACACATACACATGCACTACACAGTATAGCCTCCAAAGCTTCTTTATTCACAAATGATGATCAAATACAGAGTTACAATGAAAATCCCTTCAGTCCAGCTCTAACTAGCTTGGAAGAGGGAGCCTCAAGCAGGATATATACAAAACACAGGCCATCCAGCCCAAGGGGGGTGCAAATCCCAAGGAGATAGACCAAATATGCTGATGGAGAGTCCATCAATGCCTGATCTGTGTTTAGCTGAGCCAGATCTGAGTCTCACTGAGTGCAACTATCAATCGAGGGGCTGATCTGACTGACACCTCAACATGTTGACTGAATCATCCACCAAAACTCATCCAGTTGAGCCAAAAACGTGTGGAGGAGAGAGGGAGGGCGAAATTCCCCATAAAGGATGCTGAAGATCAACTCTGGATCTAATTTGATCACCTCCTTCAGTCAAGGATTTGTCAGATCCAGTGAATCTGCTTCAGATCTGACTAATTTCAATCAAATCGGCTGAGAATCCATTGATCTATGATTTTGGATTTGCTCCATTATTCATCAATTTATTAATTAAAATAATCAATAATTAATTTTTGGGGCTTTCTAACCTGAGTGATGGAAAATCACTCAAAACTAGGAAATAGTGGGTCCATGGGTTTACATGGTGCTCTTAGCTTGAAAATGAGCACCTACATGATTGAAACCGATTATTTGGCCCACTTTTATTACAAAATCAATTTTTCCAATTAAACTATTAAAAAATAGCCTAAGTTCTAGAAAAATTTAATTTTAATAAAAAACACTGAAAAAACTAAAAAATTGAAAAACACCTAAGGGGACTTAGACATGTTCATATGACTCAAAAATGATGTCTAGCTTGTTTATACATTGACACATAGACTCTAATAACCTCAATAGGCCTAAATGCCAAGCCGACCACCCCAACTTTGGAGGTATGGAGTGAAAAACTCAGAAATTATCAGTCGTTTGTTCAACAACCAATAATAACCAAGGGAAAAAACACCCTGGGCTGATCGGATTGACAAATGAAGTCTAAGAGACCGAGTCTTTTACAGACACTATCATGCTAAAACATTTATTACAATTGCCCCATGGGGTATGAACATGTGATATAGTACAACAAGCACTTCCCAGAAGTACTTCCAAAGGTCTTTTTGAAGTCCGAACAAGTTAACCATGTCCGGTTCACCAGGCTCACTTGATAAAAACCACTAAGTACAACTTAGGTGGTAACAAGATACTCAAAGAATTTGTTAAGTTCTTGTTCTCCAAAAGGCCAAATGACATTAGTGTCATCCACATATCTTTTCCACAATTTAGGTTTCAAGGGATAGGCTTCAAGCGCCTTCTTTTCAAACTTCTCCATGAAAAGATTGGCGACAATAAGCGAAAGGGGAGACCCCATTGCTACTCCACTGGTTTGTTCGTAGAATTCCCCTTGGAAACTGAAGAACGTGGAGCGGAGACAAATTTCTGCGAATTTAGCTGTCTCTGGGTCAATGACCTCGTGAATGACTTCAATGGCTTCATTTAATGGGATTTTGGTAAATAGACTCACAACATCAAAGCTTACCATGATGTCATTGGGGTCAATTTTCTCTTCTGAGATTAGACAAGCGAAATCGGTTGAGTCCTTAATGAAGGACTCTGTGTGTCCAACAAGAGGACCTAACTTTTTGGCTACAAATTTCGCAAGCTCATAGGTGGGGGAACCAATTGTATTAACGATTGGTCTTAGGGGAACCCCATCTTTATGAATCTTGGGTAAACCATAAATTCTTGGGGTGATTTCTCCTGTCGGCAAGAGGAGCTTCTTGTTTTTATCATCAAGACTAGAACCTTTGATGAGCTTTTTGACTTCTCTGAGGATTCTAGAAATCGGATTGCTCCTAAGTTTTTTATAGCTTCCGCTTGAGTTAAGATGATCAAGCATTTTGGACACATAGTCCTTGCTATTCAGGAGAACAGTCGCTCCTCCCTTGTCATCCTTGAGGACTACAATGTCCTCATTGTTCCTAAGGTTTTTTAAGGCTTCTCTTTCTACTCTCCTAAAGTTATCCTTCGGTGGTCTTGCTTTTCTCAGGATGACCGCACAGTCTTGCCTCACCTCTTCTTTGGCATCCTCAGATAAGGTGTGGATGGCGTTTTCTATGCTGCAAATAATGTTATCTACCGGGATTCTTTTGGGAGCAATAGCAAAACCTAGACCCTTCTTAAGAACACTGTATTCTTCAATGCTAAGTACGTGGTCAGAGAGATTGACTACCTGTTTGCTGGTAGTGTTTTTCAACCCACCGGGAAGTGCCTCAAGTTTACTACTTAACAGACGCGGATGCACTACATCCATATTCTTATCCTGCCGTGGTTGCTCAGCGTTGTCATGCCACCCCTGCGATTGCTCATTATCCAAAAAGCGTGGATCCTCTTCTTTTTCCATATCACAACGCAGTGGCTGCCCATCCTCCAAATGACGCCGTGACTACTCCTTCTCCTCACAATGGCGTGGCCCCTTTTCGCTTGCATTAACACAGTGCCTTGAATGCCCATCCCCCAAAAGACATCGTGAATGTTCCAACTCTAAATGGCTATTAATTTCATTATCACCATGACGTGAATGATCCTCCTCCAAATGGCGAGGATCCTCATCATTTGCCAGACGTTGTGGATCATCTTTATTTGCCGAACACTGTGGGTGGACGAGGGCCTTCTCCAATATACTTACAGTTCGCTCCAGATCACGTGGATTTTCAAACTCTCGCTGATTTCTAAAGGTATTCCTTCTCAACCCATGTGAAGATGTTAACTTGTTCTTCTCCAGCCTGCCGTTGTGAGCGATATCCACCTCCAGCTCGTTGTGAGCAATATCTTCATCTTGCGTTGTTGGATCTTTATCCACCACACACATCAGCCTGCGTGCATGATTGGGAACTATCCTATGTGTTGTGAGATCCAGTAAATTCTCAAACTCTTCCTTCTCATTAGTGCGACCTTGTACATTTTTGTTTTTTCCTTGAAGCACAGCCCTCCTTCTCAGCCTTCAATGTTGCGCATGCATCCAACGTGTTCCAAAGGTCGGCTCTGAGTAAATGGGCCAATTTAAGGTAAAGCTTCAATGCTAGGTCGGATAAATTGTTTAAAGTGGCGCGTGTTCTTCTAATTTCCCCTCTTACAATTGCAAAGCCCAAGCGATCGAATGCCTGGTTATTTCTGTAATTTCTTAAATGGTGTTTAACAATGGTGAATTTTGGAAGAATGCTGGTATCTCTGCATCTTTCGACTAAAAATGTCTACTGCGGAATTTCCGGAAAAACCCTACTTTAATAATATAGGTTGTTGGGTGTTAAACCTTAGTGCACTTCAAATTAAGCACTTGAACCCTAGAAAGGTTTTTCTACTTGAATTGTTGTTAATTGTTGCTTTAGGGTTGTTTCTCAGTATAATATAGTGATACGTTGGGTGGTGCTTCCAGTTTTACACCTTGGAAGTGCAGGTTCAAAATGCTTTATTTGGAAGAGACTAAACTTAGGCATCATATTGAGAATGAGATGGCTACACCAATTGTCTAAAACTATTGGTAGCGGATAATAAGGAGGCCAAAGCAAACACAATCAATCTTGATTTAGTGAAATATCATGTGATCCACACATTGCAAAGAAGACAATCAATGTGCACATGTATGATGTCTTGGTTGCATTATACTAGAGTGCAAATGTCTCAAGGAAGCTTCTCATGAGAATCAAGCTTTTATCCATCCTCGCAAGTAACACAAATATATCGGTGAGATGCCTAGCCTAGATCACAGAGTCGAGAGATCAGTTTGTTACATCGGAGCAAAAGTGAGAGATGCAAAGTCCGTGCCCATTACTATGAATGGGTTTGCTCCATCTTGGAACCCTTTGTCCAAGGTGTTTGTGCTCATGAGAAGTTACCTACCTTTGATAAGATTTCGGATGTCTTTAGGTTAGCATCTTATTCAACAAAGCAACAGGAAGTAGAAGACATTGCCTTCGTTGAGAGGGCAAGCAAGGGAAACAAGAGAGTACACAAGAAGGTAAGAAGGAAGAATCAAGCCAAAGTTAATAGAATTCAAGTAATGTGAGATGTTTTAGGTGTCATCAAAAGGGACATTGTGCCAGCAATTGTTCGAAGAAGAACGGGAAGGTCAAGTAGCAAAAACAAGTTGCAAGGAGTGTAGGTACTATAGCAGGAATGGAGAAATTAGCATCCCAACCTGCTGAGACCACCTTCTCCATAGTCTCTTGTTCATCTTCCAACACTATGTCAAATGTTGGATGGTATTTGTATATTGGGGCATCAAGACATATAACTTATGACGGGAAACTCCTCAACAAGCTTCATAAGCAACAAGGAGGAATTAGTGTGGAGTTGAATGATGATGCTACTAATATAGTGAAAGTAATAGGCCCATTTCGTTCCAAATACCATCAAATAATGTTCTCGAGTTGGATAATGTTTTGTTTGTTCCTAGTTTGATGATCATATTCATTAGTGGCTATGTGTGAGAATTTTTTGTGGTATCTCCTTTGTTGATAAACTCATGTTGGAGTGGTTTATAAAGCCTCTTCATCCTCTAATTGCTAAGCATATTTCCGTACAACAACCCTTGGATGAAGAGAATGGGATCCCTAAGGTCCAAGAGATGAACTTAATCTACTATCAATCAGGTTACTTATACAACATTTTATTGCATGCCCCTAGGTCTCATAATACCTATCTACCTTCTATGTAGGGGGCATCCATACAACCAATGACCTCATAGATTTAACCTAACCAATGGCTTACACCACGAATCAGTTTGACCAGTTAATTTTATGCGAAGATCCTGTCATACAGATGGCCAATTACTACTTTTGGAGTTGTCGCCTCTTATGGTCCAAAATTTCCATACACCCCTGGTGCTTCAATAGTGTTTACATATAGGCATGGGAACTTGGTCATTCCTAACACGCTGCTCCTTCAAATAATAACTTGGTTCAAACCTATGTCACAGGGTTCGGCAAACCTGAACCATCAGGTTCGAAATTCATCGAACTTCAAAACAAAACAAAAACCGTTTGGGTTCGGTGAACCTCAAAGCCAAACATTTTTCAGGGTGTTTCTGTCGTCCTCGTTGGGACACTGGTTCAATAACACTGCCGAGGCTCTGGGCTGGTCTTCTAATAACTCTTTGAGGAACCAGTGTCGAGGCTACGGACAAGTCTTCCGATAACTCTTCAAGGAATCAATGCAAAGGCTGCAAACGGTTCTTCGAGGAACTCATGCTAAGGCTGTGAATGGTTCTTCGAGGAACCGATGCTGAAGCTATGGACAGGTCTTCGAGGAACCGGTGTTGAGGCTGCGAACAGGTCTTCGACGAACAAGTGATGAGGATTTGTTTGAAATTTGTGCCAATGTTACAGATGGTTATTCAAAATCCAGAGTAGGTATAATTTTTTAGACGTTATTCAACGAATATATATTATAAAGTTATAATGTATATAATAATATATTGAATGCATAGGTTTTTTTTAGACTTAAGTGATAGTAAATAGTAAATGTTTATTTATTTATTTATATTATGCATTATATTACATAATATGTTATATTAAATATTAAATGTTTTAATATATGTATAGTAAATTGTAAATGTATTAACTGTTACTTATTATTTGAAGATTATAAAAATATATTGGATAGGTTTATTTTATAAAATATTTAAGATTTAAATATATTTATATTGACGAACCTAATGTTGAACCTCATACGAACCTCATCAGAAAATTCAAACCCGAATCAAACTTAAAGATCGCCGACTCGAACTCGAACCCAAACCTTGTGACAAAGGTTCAAACTCCTCCTTCTCTTGGCCAGAATTTGGTGCAACAATCCACTCCAGTATAACCAAGTAACCAAAAACCAAACCAAAGAAAGGAGAAAAGAAACCAAGTGCAAGGGGGCAATGACCCAAACAACATTATTAATGTTGAGGACGCCAACAATGCCTATCAGGGTCAACTGCAAGCTATACAAGGAGGTACACCAAAACTCTTTGTACTATATGTGGGAAGGATCATTACACTCATTTGCATCATGATCTTCACAAGGTCCAACAATTTAAAACCTAATTGCCTAATCAAAGCAACAACCACCAATCTACAAGGTTTCAAAATCCCTTCCCCCAACAAAACTTGATTGCATTCAAAGGAAAATCTATTGTGACTATGTTCAACGCTCCATCCCTTCACAATGGGGTGACCAATCATAGCAACATGTCTACAAGACTACCAACTAGAAGTCCCCATTTAAGGTAAATACATCTTCAAATCTATGTTGCAGGAAACGTAAGTATGGCACCCATGTCACCCCTAGAAACCTATTGAAACATTGAAACGCGTTTCCGAAAAAAACAAGTTTCTTGTACATGAAATGCGTCCGTACAGGCGAAAATGTGTTTCTGTCACAATTTCTCTCTTGTACAGCATGTTTCCTGTCAAATAAAAGCTCGTCACTTAAAAACTCGACCCGTAAAGTCTCTTTCCACCCATGGATTTCAGCAATCAAGGGTTAATACATTAAATTTTAGCATTTTCATTGTTCACAGTTTGATACATTGTACTTGTAGCCTCATACATAAAGGCTAATTTTTTATATATACTATATAGCCTCATTTATAAAGGTTGTTTTTGGATATTGTTACTTGCATGAATGAAATGATATAGACTTGGGTTCATGAGTAAAATGTGATGTTACATGTATGATTTAAATTTTATTTGTATCATTTATCATTTATCACTTAGCAATGTTGTTTGTAGCTAAATGTAATTAATAATTTGTTAGTTTATGTTTTTATAATAATTTTGTCCTTGCTCATATATATATAATTTTGTCCCCGTTTCCAAAACTTGGGGGTCACATTTCCAATGTTTACCCATTTCGTGCAACTTAGCTTCAAATCCATGTGGCACATTGCCAACACTTGCTCAATGCATCATTGTTAGAGGTGTGTCCCTATTGTCACATACATAGTAGTCGGGCTACCATTGTTCCTGAGCAGTCCTGAGCAATTCCTTGAGCCAGTCCTTTACTATGAGCTCAGCAGATGATGAGCTACTAGTTGATGATCTCTCTCTTTCAGTAGATCCAGAGCATTCAGATTGACTAGTTCTATGCCATGACTGAGCCTCATGACCTCAAATTCGGTGACTAAGTTAGCCATTTTCATGAACCAGAGCAAAGTGTATGATAGTGCCCATGATGTACAACAGCAACGGTGTTTCATTGGTTTTCATATTGTTCAGATTGGATGCAGGTATATGACCCAGGTGATCTATGGATTTGTACAAATGGATTTTGTTTTTGCTCTGTTGTCTATTTTAGTAGTGACACTTACTTGATAGTGGTTGTATGTTGGCGATGTTTTATTGATCTTATTATAATCTAAAGTATAAGTGATTTGGTTGCTATTTCTGAGAGATTCCTTTGTATACTCATTGATCATGCCCTACTTGTAGTATGGATTTGGTCATTTCCCTTAGAGGACACAGCTTGCTAGCCTTGGCACCATTTTCATTGTCTCCATCCATCTGTTGTATTTCCCTTCTTATTGTTTAACCCTAATTTGTAACTTGACTAGTGACATCTAGGATTTCCCCCACCTTCACTTCTATGTTGAAATAGGTCTCATGTTTAAATTGTGTCTCGAAGTTGGTTTGTGTGATTCTTGTCACAAAGATGGTCTTCCTATAGGTCTTGAACACAAGTAGTCTTACCAAAAGTGTCTTTAGCCACTAAGGCATCAAAACTTAAATGCTTATTCTAAATGGATGCCCAACCAGCAAAACAAAAGTGTCTTTAGACACTATTGCAAATAAAGTATAAAGTTAGCCACTTGCCAAGAGACAAGCACTCGTCCTTTGTATGATGTGAGGTCGTTTTCCTTCAAAGGGAAACAGGGTGGTCACTCCATCGCACCTATGGATGGTGGCGAGCAATGGAGGTAATACCGTGTCATTATCTGAGGCCCACAAGGCTATTCAGGGCACCTGCTCTTGGAGGATGGCAAGTTGAATGAAATAAATGTTTTAGATTGTTAATGGCCATAGGATGAGCACTCATCCATTGTATAATGTAGGCCTCATTTGCCCCTACAGAGCAACAGGGTGAGACTGACCTGTTAGGGTTATGTGTTTGTCATTTTTTGGAAGCCCAGAAGGCTTTCCAGGGAACTTGCCTATGGAGGTTAACTAGTGTCTTTTGTTGTGCAAATAAACTGCTTAAAAAGTTGCTTGTCTAGAGTCTAATGGAACCTTCTCATTATTCCACCCATTTGTGAGACATCGCCATTCCCTATTGTTCATCTAGTCCAGCTTATGTGTTGTGTGGATCCCCTTTTCCTTCATCCTAGATGTTTACAGTGTCAAGTGTCAAGTCATCCCCTTTAACCATACCTCGTTTCATTTACCTTCACCCTTGACTAGCAAACTGGCCAAATCGATAAATGAGTATACATTGGAGGATCTTGTTTAGAGCAGTTGATTACTTTGATTTAGATGTATTATTTATATATATTATGTGCTTATAATCGCCAACAAAAGCTACCTGTAATTGACTCTAACTATTAACATAGATAATTGAGCATGCATATCCATTTTGTGCTATGCAGTATCAGAGTTGAGCATTTGGGTCATCATTTGATCATTTTTTACTTGGTCAACCTTGTTTGACCAAATCAACAGCAAGGTTTGGGATGAGTTTTGACCAATGATTGTGGATGATGATTATTTATGGTCTATCAACATCTATTAGACATATTCATGCTTTATATGGTTGTTTATTATGATGGCTTGTGTTATTTTCATAATTATCAGCATTTACGGGATTTATTATTATTATTATTGTTCTGACATGGATGATGGGGCCTCTGACGTACATTTGGAGATTTTTGAGTTCATTGATGCATCCAGTTTTCAATTTGGGGACTTGTAGATGAGATATGGGTCATTTTACCATTTTGCAGCAGTTTGGCTCCGAGAAATCAAAATAAAATGCTTTTCAGTTGATGGTAAGTTCTCCTAAGGCGCCAGAGGGAAACATAGGGTGTAGCCAGTTGTTTATAGTATACCATATTGCTATGGTGCCAAGCCCATTTTTGCAGTCAGTTGGTGTCCATTTTCAGTCACTAGTGAGATATGAGCAGTTTTATGTTTGTGAGTCAGTATTTTAATGATGAAAATGGCTAATAAAATATCGATTTGGGCAATTAAGGCAAAGAAATGGAATGGAATTGGTCTAAGGCACGGTGTAGGGGTCACCTTCATCATTCGACATCAACTTCACTCTTCATGGGGTCCACACGTCCTAGCATTCTCCACTTTGAGGGTGTTTTGATGTATTTTGAGGGGGGCATCCTATTGATTTTGATCACTCCATGTTTTGATTGATCATTATACCTTGTTATTGTGCCATGGGGCCATGCTAGAGAAGGATTTGTATAACCTCTTAGCCCCACCATGTGCTATGTCATCTACCACATACTTTTTATGTGGTGCGCCCCTCCTTGGACATCTTTAGTGAGTGCGCCCCCCCTCCATTAGTGAGTGGATCCATGTATTATCTATCCGACTAATCTTAGTCATTGATTAGAGCAATTATATCTTTTGATCTTGGCCCTTGATCCTTTTAGATCTAGGTTTTGTGTATCGGAGAGATCTATATATTGAGATGCTCTCTCATTGTAAAGGGACTTTTGGTTCTTGAGCTCTTGGAATAATAGAATATTTTTGCAAAATCTCTTGGAAGCTTTGTCGAATATCTTGTATGAAGATTGGAAAGCCTTATTCTCTCTAGCATTCTTGCGGATCTATCAATTTCTAACACTTTTTGCAGGGTGTCGTCCTCTTGGGGAAGGAAGCGACTTGGTTGGGGGCGCTATTGTGACTGGGCTCCATAGCATTCTCCCAAATCGCCATTGAGTCAGGGAGTATCTTTATTGTGTCTTGTGGCCATGTTGATGTTCCATAATTCATTTTCTTCGTCATTTCATCTTTCTTTTTGCAAATCGATTATTACATTGTAGATCTCTTTTGCAGGGGGAGGGAGCGCTTAGCATCTTGGAGGGATAGCAATTTCACTTAGAGAGACATGGAAAACACTCATAATTGATCAGAGGCAAGATCATTGTCATACAAGGTTAGCAAGTATTTCCAAGTACATTTGCATCTTTTTTATTTATCTGGAGCTCAATCCAATTGTCACCATAAAACCCTCTTCTTCAAACCCTAGTTTTGCAAATCGGATAGATCAGATGCTTATTTGATGACGGCCATCAAAACCCATTTAGAGATAATTAATTAAACCCTAGATCTCAAGTTTCGTTGAAATCCAACTCCATTTTCCCTAGGATCTAGCACTAGCCTACTCTAGGTGGGACGCCCTCCTTGGGTCGGTGGTCAAACATTCAAATCTATCAGTTGAGTATGCTTGAACCCACTTCAATTTCATAAATATATCCTTCAAGCCTTGGATCTAGTCATTTCTTGTCCCGATCTAATCTCTTGGGTCCACTTTGTCCATTATTGCATAAACCCTAGGTGGATCTCATTAGGGTTTTCATTATTTAGACTAGATCTATCTAGATCTACATTCTCAAACTCTTTGTGGTATATTTCTTATCAAGTTGGGAAATTTTCGTTGTCTTAAGCCTCCCAACTTGGCTTTAACCTCATCTACCATATCCATTTCCTAGATCTAGATTTACTTATTCATTATTCACCTCTTGTACTCATTGCAAACCCCTTAGAGTGTCTTGAGTAGGTTCCCTAGCCCTCATAGGCTAGTAGGGTCTCCCCCTTGATCATTCTCCAAATGATTTAAAGTGACAAGAGCTCGTCCAGTATCTCTCATTTGTAGTGGACAAGGCCCTTACGATGTCACCAGTTAGCTACCTCACCTCTACCGTCCCAGATAGGATACCTTTAGTGGGTAGCAACACTTTGTGTGATAACAGTCCCCAAGGACTCTAGACTCGTCACCTTTGACTTGGACACACTTGCAAGACCATGTCTTCCTCCTTCCATCATTAGGAACTTCATCGGCCATCGATGTGTTGTGGATGAGGGAGCATTCTCTTGCATTTTGTCATTGGCCATTTGGCATTACATAGGCTCTCTTGGCCTTGTCCCATCAACAACCAAGTTGCATGCCTTTAATGGCCAAAACATATGAACCAGTTGAGATTTTGCTTAATCTACCAATTGAATTGGGTGGCAAAACTATCTTTGATCAATGTCATGTTTGTCCAAAGTCAAACCCATATCATTAAGAAATACATCCCACATCTCCATTCCTTTCAATCACTTGTTGCAAATCTTGTTAATAAAATGGAGGTTCAAGCACATATACACCATTGTCTTCGCTCTTGACTTCTCAAACCTACTCTCAAAAGTGTGGTGTTACATGGTACTATCACCAGCGCACCTTCAAATGTGTCCTCAGGGAGAGAGGGTCATTTTTTTCAACCCAGGAGGGGTGTTATCCAACATTTTCTAGAGGATGGTTATGGCTAAACCCTTTGGTTTTGTCTTTAGGAGTATTATGGCTTAGTGGCATTGTTGACTGCCCTTTGTTGGGGTTTTCTAACCCTAGGGTTGATGTCCGAGGCTCCTAGGGGCAGATCACTAGGTCACATAACCCCCCACTTGTTTCAATACTCCGATGACATTTCTTTCAGTTGTGAGGCTTTTGTCTCTCTTCCAAGTCACCTTAGGCACCCTCCTTGTCCCTTTGCAAACTAGCTCCCTCTCTCCTTGGGCCTCTTCCACTAATGACATCATCGTCTCCACCAAGTCATACTGCTTGTTTTGTTTTGTTTTTTTTTGGGGGGGGTGGGGGGGTTGTTGAGGGATTATCAGCACTGTTGGGGGGTTAGAAAGGGCATGACACCCCCCCTCCTCCCCCCACTGCTTACTCCAGTCTTCAGTTCGGAGTAATTTGCTTATTTTTAGCTATTTTAGTCATTTTTGGGTGAACTTTATGGAAAATGCCCCAAGTTACCCACATATTTGATTATTTTATATTATAATTTTAAGTTGACATTTTATAATTTCAAATTGACATTTTTAAGGCATGTCAGCCTGGTTTATTTGTAAAAGTAAGTGTGAGAACATATAAATAGATCTCCTCACTTCATTTTCAAATCACAACTTATGGGATAAAACTTCATTATGTTACTTTTTTACCCAAGATAGTCTCTTGGAGTGATGCGCACCTCTTGGAGGATTTAACTCTTGCTCTTGTGGATGAAGTTGGATGCACTCTTTGAATATTTCGGATACGGTTCGTTTGATTTTGGATATGGATCCGTAAAGTCTGAAACGAATCAGGATAAACGGATGCGGATCGGGCTGAAAGTGATTCATATCATTAAAATCGTGAAATGAATCAATGTGAAAAAAACGCGCGTTTGGGTTTGCTTTGAGTTTGGGTTTGCATTTGAATGTGAGTTTGGGTTTGGATCCCATTTCCAATCCCTAAAGGTTAACATTATTCAAGCAACAAATTCCAATTCGCCATCGTTCATATTCACACTCCACGGACCACACTCAAGTTTCAAAGACTCCGCCGTCGACATAGTCCGCGAACAACTTCAGCATTCCGCATTCCATTCAATCGATTGCAGCCTTCAGGCTTCAACATTTCGTTTAGGCTTCAGCATTCCGTTCAGAACTTCATTGTTCAGTTGCATTCAGCAGTCTGTTCGGTGTTCAGTCGCCTTCAGCAATCCAGACTCCACAGTCGGCTTACAATCGTCGTTCGTATTCACTGTTCAGTTAGTGTTCACAGGTTCATTCATTCACTGTTTAGTAGACTCGCAGAGGACGGACTCACGGAGGTTCAGGTTAGTTGTTTTATGTTTTTTTTTCTTTTTTAAAAATTATTTTTACTTGGCATGAGTAACACAGTTTTAACTTTAACTTTTATTGTTTTAAATTTTAAATTTCCATTATTTTTAGACTTTCAAACTAGGTTTAGTGGATGGCCCTAGAGTCTTGTCCTATTAGGCTGTTTCCCAAATCCAAAAATTGAACAACCCGCTGCCAATTAAATCCGATTTATCATTTATTTTAATTTACTAGTCTCCAGAGTCCAATGGCTTCTAACTTCTAAGTTCTAAGTCTCTGTCTGGTGTAAAAACTTGAAACTGCCCAAGTGAATTTTTGTTGCATTGTAAAACCAGTTTTAGCAAACTTTTTGCAAATATGGTTGGGTAATCAAGTTATCAACTTCAGTCTTCTCCTTATTCTAGTGATTGTCGTCATCTGTAAGGTGAGTTTTAACCTTTTTTTTTGTGGATTTGAAGTTTGAATTTTTGAAATCTCTTTTCAGCGAATCGACACTAATATTTATTATTTTGAAATTTTCGTTATCAACTTGTCAAGTGGATAAATATTAAAAAGTTAAAACTTAGTTACTTGTTAGCAAGTTAGTCACACTCCCAATCCCACAGTTCTGCAAGTTAGCAAGTTAGTCGGGAGAATGTCAATTGTCGATTTTTTGTTTTTAAATTTTTATAGCAATGTGCCCTTGATTTTTTATTTTTTACACAATTTTTCCTTGATGATTACTTTGTATATTTTTTGTCAATGCAGGTTATAGCACTAGCAACACAACTACAACCTACAGGCTACTATTCATTTGCAGACTGCGTCATGGAATCATCATCTGTGAATGTTGGGGAGCAGGAAATTGAATCTGCCCCTATAGAGAAAATCAATTCAAAGTCTCCTCTTTGGAAATATGTCACTGTTGTGGGCAAGATCCAAGGAGCAGGGTCCCTAATATGGATTTACAGTGAATGTCACAAGGAATTCAAGGCATCCTACACCTGGGTGAAAGCACATTTGCTTGGATAAAGAGCAATGGTATTCGAGTATGCAGCAGCCCACCTAAATCGGATGGAAAAGATGGAAAGGGTTTAAGCAAAGAAAAAACAGAAAAATATAAGAAAGAATAGGATGAGGCAGATGCTAAAGCAAATGAGTCAAACGTTGCCTTTCAATTCAAACAACCTACAAGAATGGGGGCATATTCATCAAAGACTCAATTTCCCTCTCATGAAATTGGTAGTCCTTCAAGTTCGAACTTCAAGCGGTCTAATTTGGGACCGCTTGAAAATAGTTTTAATAATGATGCTCGAGGCACGGCAGATGAAGCTATAGGTCGGTGCATTTATGCAAATGGCCTTCCCTTTAACCTTGTGCAATCTCCTTACTAGGCAGAGATGATTAGAGAAGTTAATAAAGCCCCAATAAGATATGTTGTCCCTGGTTATGAGAAGATCCGCACTACACTGTTAACATGTGAGAAGCTATGTTTGGAGGGTGCATTGAACCCCATTCGTCATTCATGGCGCTTATCACGAGTGTCCATCATTTCTGATGGATGGAAAGATCAAAGGAATAGACCTTTGATCAATGTGATTGCTCAAAGCCCTAAAGGAGCAATGTTTTTGAAGGGAGTGGATTGTGAGGGGCAGCAAAAAGATGCTCAATTCATTGCTAACATCTTGATTGAAGCAATTGAATTTGTGGGGGCAAAAAACATTGTCCAAGTCATAAAAGACAATGCAACAGTGTGTTGAGCAGCGAGCCTAATTATTGAAGGCAAATATCAACACATCTTTTGGACCCCTTATGTTGTTCATTCATTGAACCTAATGTTGAACAAGATGGGGACTCAAATTGAGTGGATACGACTAATTTTTGAGGAGGCAAAAGAAATACAAGCCTTCATCACAAACCACCACATGTCCCAAGGAATTTACAAGGAATTTGCGAAGTTGGAGCTTCTTAAGGTACCAAAAAACTAAAGTTTAAATTTTTAAACTTGTAAAGTTTGTTTCATAAATCTTATGACTCTAAATTTTTATTTTTAAATTTTTATTTATTGAAATCTTGTCACTTGCAGGTTGCAGAGACTCGTTTTGCCTCTCACATCATAGTCTTGACAAGGCTTATGCAAGTGAAAGAATCTTTACAATCAATGGTATGCAGTTCTCTTTGAAATCAATGGAGGCAATCCCGAACTGAAAGAGCACAAGCAGTGAAGAGGTTGGTTGTTGATGATGAATGGTGGGATAAGGTGGAATACCTCTTGGCATTTACTAAGCCAATTGTGGATTTGCTACGTATGTTTGACACAGAGAGGCCCAATTTAGGAGAGGTGTATGAGGGCATTGACTCCATCATAGAGAAGATAAGAGTGGTCATCAATGCCAAGGAGCAGGACCCAAATGAAGTCTTTTACAGAGAAGTAAAAGACATATTGACCAAAAGGTGGAACAAGATGACCACTTCATTACACATTTTGGCCTATGCAGTGAATCCTAAATATTATTCTGCAGAGTTGCTAAATGATCCAGAAAGAACTTTACCAAACAACGACCCAGAAGTCTCACAAGGGTATAAGAAAGCTTTGAGAAAGCTATTTGTAGATCCTGATATTGCCTATATGATTCGTGAAGAGTTTTCACATTTTGTGGGATCTGAGGGTTTGGGTGCAGATAATGATCCTTTATCATCTTAAGCATCAAAATCATTGTTATTTCATGTTGGTTTCTTAGATCATTTCAAATTCATTTAAGATATGAGGGTTTGAACTTTGAAATTTGGGTGCAGATATTGAGACTATGCAGGACAAGACCAGACTAAGCCCACTTAATTGGTGGAACTTCCATGGTGGGGAAATTCCAAATATCCAAAAATTGGCCGTCAAGATCTTGTCACAAGTTGCTAGTTCCTCATCAGCAGAGAGGAACTAGAGCACATATGGCTTCATCCATTAGGTGAAGCGAAACAAATTGGGATCCAAGAAGGCCGAGGAACTTGTTTATGTCCATTCCAACCTTCGCCTTCTGTCACATAAGAAGGATGAATACAAATTGGGGCCCACCAAACTATGGGATATAGAACCAGAATTCCCTGACTTAGATATGACATTGAATGCCATGTCTCATATGAATCCATTTGATGAGGAGGTACCATCAAGTGGACATGGAAGCAATGCTCCCGCTTCTACTTCTAGAGACAATCAAAGTGCTAGTGTTGATGTGGGTCTTCGTCACCTGAACGAGGACATTTTTGATGATATGTAAATGTAATTTATAATTATGTTTTGAACGTTTGAACTTTGAACAATGAACAATGAAATTATGAATATGCATTGACAATAGGTTGCCACTAAATTCGATTTGTAATTTGCATATTTGTTGATGATGAAAATTATCATATTATGTAATATGTTAAATTGTTAATATGTAGTTTTAAATTTTAATTTAAAATTTAAATGATGACTGTTAAATTTTAGTTAGATTATATATATATATATATATATATATATATATATATATATATGTCGTTTCCTTGCCGTATCGTATCTAGATTTTTTTAAAACTTGTCGTATATGTGTCCCTCCCAGTATCCGTATCCATTTTCGTATCCGTTTCAGTGCAACTTAGGTATATTGTGTAACTATTGACAGGCACATAGATAAGGGCTCTCCCCTTAGAGGTTACGACACTCAGAAGAAGTCTAAGATTTGTGATCAAGGTGACATTGGGTCACGAGTCTGTGCATGTGCTTACAGGGTACTAGCCCTGCTGGTTTGCCCAGTAACAGTGTGGAAATTCTCATATGTGGTCCAATTCCTCTCGCAATAAGAGGTTGAAGTACCCTAAGAGAGGATCCTCATGGCTAACTGTTATAGAATAGTGCACATTACCCCATGAGTTCCCCACTAAGCATAGGTCTTCTTAATTTCCCTATCTCCAAGCACATCATAACCTCTAAGTCTCACAGTGGCAATGGAAAACTCTATGAAACACTCCTCCACCTCATTAAGGGATGCTCTATCTCGATAAATCCTTCTAGATGCCTCCTTCCTCCCTTGTAAAATCTCACTATCCATGTTAGTAGGACATTTCTGTGAAGGCCCATCACTGACCCAATCATTACTATAGTACTTGGGATTCAACAAGTGAGGCAAGCAAAGCAAAGGTGTGCAATGTTTCTCCCACGTGGTGATAAGAATATCCCATATGTGGTGAACAAGATCTCTACTAATGTCCCAAATGTAGGGCACCCATTCTTGACAGTAATAGTCTTCATGAACTTGATTATGGATTCCCACCCCTAAGAAACATCTCCTGCAATGTGTTGATCCATGTATACAAACTGTAACGAAGAAATGATAAGGTACATGACGATAAGATCTTACCCTCTCCCACCAAACATCATCCAACACTAAATCCTTGAACTATTTTGAAACAATTTGATCTGTCTTCTCCAAAAAAGACCAATACTCTAAATTAACGATGGCCCCAAGAGCGGTCTTGACCTCCCTCAACCTCCCAAATATGATGAATGCGGAGACTAACTAAGTATCTGCAATCTTTGACAATGATAGCTTTGTGTACTCTTTATAAATTGAGGGCATCAGTATGGTTTTGTACAAAATTATGGATATGACATACATCATCAATGAGAGTTCTCATCCATGTCACATCTGAAGTAATGGATCTAAGTGATAAACTCAAAGAATGAAAAATACAAGGTGTCCAATATATCTATGGATATTTAGTTTCCACAATCATGCCAGCAACCTTGAAAACACGTGCATTATCTATGTTAATTTGCACACAAGAATTAACAGTAACACCTACATCTCCAATGACTTTAATGAACCCACCCATATATTGCACATCCTTGTATTTTCCAAGAGCATCCACCACTTTCGATAAGACTAGTCTCTTTTGGGATGACACCATGAAATTAATGAGCAGATGACGTGCTACATCTATCCATCCATTGAAAAAAATACCAGCGTAGATCCAAATCCTAGGTTCTATCAAGCGTCGAGATGGATCAAATCTCTCGAGGTGCAAACCTCTTCTTAGGTATCCATTGATTTGATTCACACATCTTTTTATTTAAGGTCCACATATAATTTTATTATTAATAATATTTAATATTATTTATAAAGAACATATAATATTTTTTATTATTATTTATTTTGTTAGGAACGAACATTGCATCATTTCCCCACACATGGTTTTAAAACCATATGCAAGGCCCTCCTACAATCATGGCTTGTTTAGGAGGCCTTGCACATGGTCTTAAAACCATTTGCAAGGCCCTCCTAAACCATGTACAATAAAACCATGGGTTGTTTAGGAGGCCTTGCACGTTTTAAGTTTTTCAAGTTGTCAAATTGTATTTTTGAAGAAGCTCTATTTTTGTTATCAAATGGAACCCAAAGCTTCTTGACCATTTTTTATAAAATATTCATTATCCAACTAAGTAGATTTGAAAGGACATGAGGGTTGCATTCCTAGTCCATTAAAATCCAGTAAGATATGAAAATGATCAAATTGCTTGCATGTTCCAATCCATTGTCTCACCATTGTAGTTTTCCCCAACAATTTTTTCAATATAATGAATCTGTCAAGTCTTTTCATTTTGCAGTCTGGCCCTACTCTCTTGTTTCTCAAGGCGGGCCTGTTTTAAAAACCATGTGAAAAGCCTCTTAAACCATGTACAATAAAACCATGGGTTGTTTAGAATGCCTTGCACATGGTTTTAACCCTACTCTCTTGTTTCTCAAGGCGGGCCTGTTTTAAAAACCATGTGCAAAGCCTCTTAAACCATGTACAATAAAACCATGGGTTGTTTAGAATGCCTTGCACATGGTTTTAAAACCATGTGCAAGGCCAACATTGTTTTGCGGATAATTGAATTTTGTGTTTTTTTCTTGACCCACATATTTTTTTTATGAATAATAAAAATTTTACTTTTTTATTGTTTTGTTAGGTAGGAAGATTACAACATCTCCCCCATATTAGATTTGTTTTTGTGGCCGACGTTTATTTTGGTCTATTAGAAAAATTATTTTTTATTAATAAAAAATAACGTTACGAAAGTGATATTATTTTTTATTTTGTGTTACAAAATCTCTCCCATAATATTCACTATCACTATTAATTTTTTGCCGACATGTTACAAACGTCACATCACGTTACAAGATCTCTCCCATAATATTCACTATCACTATTATTTTTTGCCGACATGTTATAAACGTTACATCACGTTACAAGATCTCTCCCATAATATTCACTATCACTATTATTTTTTGCCGACATGTTACAAATGTTCCATCATGTTGCAAAATCTCCCCCATACTAGGCTGTAGAGCGCCTCTCGGCGCAACTAACACCAAATGAGGGCCAAGATGATTTAATAAGTGCTAGGATTTTGTCCACATCCTCCTTCTTTGCCTTAACCAACATTGTTGTTTTAAGCTTCTCTAAACTGGAAGGCACATACATGGTGAGACATCTAGAAAAAGGGAGACCGTGCAACATTAAATGAAATGAAGTTGAAATAAAAAAGCATCTTAATGGTAAGATCAACCTCCTCTCACCCTCTTGTTAAAAGATCTTGTCCAATGGACTACCGCAAGGAGTTGGCCTCTTTTTTGTTGGTCGAAATGTACTCCCACTCCCACCTATGTTGAATAGCTTCCTCAAGAATGGAAGAGGATCCTCGTCCATGTGTGTCCTACTTGCTACTACCATCTTCCCCAAGCCAATAATATCTTCTCTTATCATGTTTTTTTCATTGGATAGCATTCACCAATGTACATGCTCCAAGTCCACACGTAAGGCCCAACAAATGGCCCTATACTAGATAGTAGGTTCTCTTGAATTTGGCATTGCGAAAATTACATGTCCAAATAAGATTTCATCCTCGGACAAGCATTGCTCTAAGCCCACTTGCAACAGATAGAGTAGTGACACAACAACAATAGATGGAGGAGGGAACACTAACATTGGTATTCCTCCCTTTCCTTTGACCTTTACCAACAATCCTTGATGATTGAGCCATGATTTTTGTGATATGTAAGAAGAACATTGTTGTTAGACAAATGACAAATCTAGGAAGTTAGGATGCCTTCAAATGAAACAACAAAATCGTTTCTTACACAAATACCTGGTGCAAATAATGCAAATACTCCATGAAAGGAAAACTAATATATTATATGATTGAGAAAATAATGATGATTTACAATGAGAAATGATGCTTGTATAAATACCCATGCAAGGGTTGCCTTGGTGATGAGACACCACCTTTCATAATGTGCCTCTTCATTTACCTTTTCATTTAATTATTTAATTAATTTATCAATTATTAATATTTATTAATGCATATTTATTTTCTTTTTTGTTCATTACATTGTCTTCCCCTTAAGGGAAGCTTTGTCCTCAAATATTTATTGAAGACAAGGCTTACGTCAGATTTCTTGCCTATAATGTCATCCCTCTATCTTTTGTTTTAGTAACTCTAACACTGACGAAACGCAACGATATGAGTTATGAATTCCCAAGAAAAAATGTCGCATCAAGTGTGATGTGGTCCATCCGAAATCTAGCTTCATTGGGACTATTTGTTGACCGTTGTGTTGGATAGAACTTCTTGTTTTCTCCTTAGTTTGTTGATTTTGTGTTGTTTCTTTTTTGAAATCATAACTCTTCTTTTTATGTTCATTTTGACCCTGTCCTTGGTCAAAATGATTTTTATAATTTGGGTGTCAATAAGAAGTTTTTATTGTTTGTGTTTTTACTAGATTGACTTCTTGTTCCCCAACTTGAATTTGTCTTACTAAGAGTCTGGATGCTTCCTTCAGGATTTACTCTAATTATTCTCTAATAGCTTGTTATCATATTGAATCTTTTTGAATTTTTCTTCTTGTGACTTTTCTTCGTCTCTTAACTTCTTAATATGTTCTAGCGATTCTTGATAAACTCTTTTTAAAGAAGAATTTTCTTCATCATTTCTTGATAATTTTATCTGAAGATTTTGATTATGATTTTTTAAATGGTAATTCTCTTCAATCTTTTCTTACAACTTCTTCTCAATTTCTTCGTGAGCTTGTTTTGGATTTCGATTACATTTTAATTTCTTGATTTTTGTGACTAGGGTTTTGTTATGATTTCTCAACCCGACGATTTCATCCTTGTTGTTTGAGATTGTTTCATTGATCTTTGCAGTCTCTAATTTGTGAGTGTTTTGAACGTCATCATTTTGTCGTTGAAGCTCTTTAATTTGTTGATGATGTTGGTCGACCTCTAATTCATGGCATTTAACTTCTCGTGGATTTGCACAATTTCCTTGTCTTTGTTGATGATGATTTTATTTAAACACTTTACTTCTTCTTCTAAGTCTTCATAGTTTCCATAAGTTGATCCTTCGTCTGTATTTTGTGATTGGGGAACCCCCGTTGATAGATCATGTACCATTATTTTATTCTTCCCATGGAAGAAGGTCATGAACTTCTGTTTTGCATTGACAATGAACATTCCCAATGTTTCCAACCAATTGGAACCCAACATTACGTCAACAAGATTGTCATCTATAGCTGCAACGATGAATTGAGATGCAAAATTATAATCATCGATCTGTAGAGGTAATTCACTTATTTGATCTTCATTCTACGTGTTCTTCACTATACTTGATTCTAGAACCTGTAGCTGATTAGCCAGATCAACATTAATAAAAAAATTCTTTAATGGCTGGACAAATAGAGATAGTAATTGGACTTTCATCAAAGGTTCCACAAACTTTTAACATCGCCATAGGTGTTTTGGATGGAACGTGTGAGAATCTTCCTTTTCCGTCATTCAGATTTGGCTTTTCCATTTTGACCTTCACTTGGATTATCTTTTTGACTTTATTATAATATAACCCTTTTCACTCTCTTGATAGTCTCAATATATATATATATATATTGACTTGAAAATATATATATTTTTATATACTTTCCACTTTTCACTCTAATTAATCTTCCACACGATTCACTTTTTATTTTTACTTTATTTAAAAAGTGTTTTTAACTTTTTTCACCTTTTATACAATGTGTGGTGTTGAATAATGAAATAACAAAGAATTTAATTGTTTTCCCTTAATTCACAAAGTCTTCCTTTGATAATTAATCTGGTATAATTTAATATGGATGGATGTATATAATTTTCAAAGGGTCACAACCTTTACTTGATCGCTTTGATTGCTAAACAAACTATGATGCAACCCACTATAACTCAGACCACGCAGCGAATAGAATGCAGACCATGATAACAGGGCATTGAAATGTAAAAGTGGTGTTACACTAGCACACAGTGGTCTCACTGATCGATCTTCGAGGTGTCACGTTCAACTCGATATCACACGGCAGCTGGTAATTTTTTTATAGATTATGGTGGCAGCAGTGGCGACGGGAGGTAGTTTCTTCTCGTGTTGTATTCTGATGATGGTATCTTCTGCCGCAAATTCTGTTACTTAACGTAATTTTCATAAACAGCAATTGGTAGCAGAGTAATTTTTCTTTGATAAACGTTTGAATTTTAAATGACCAAGGGCCTATGATGGTCAAAGACCCAAAAGTAGAGAACCTCTAATAGAATGAGTGTGGCCAATAGCCGATTCAGACATGGTCTGAAATTGTTTTTTGCCAAAGGCATAATCAGAGTAAATGCCAAGAAGGGGCTCCGTAACCAATGAAACGACAAAATCGTTTCTTACACAAATACCCAGTGCAAATAACGCAAATACTGCATGAAAGGAAAAATAATATATTATATGATTGATAAGATAATGATGATTTACAATAAGAAATGATGCTTGTAATACCCATGCAAAGGTTTCCTTTGTGATGAGACGCCACCTTTCATAAGGTGCCTCTTCATTTAATTATTTAATTACTTTATCAATATTATTAATATTTATTAATGCATATTTATCTATTTTTTGTTCATTACATCAAATAACCCATAATCCCTTCAAATCTAGTTTTCCTCTTCACCTGCACAACATCAGATAGTTAAGAGTATTCTCTCTATAATTGAAAGTTAAAATAGTTTTTTATCGCTTTTTTGCCCCCCCCCCACAGTTTCCCTTTCATGATTCGTTTTCCGACGCATTGAGACACTGCTAGGGCATGTGTCAGACACATGTTTGACAGATGTCCTCTTTTAGGACACAAGTCAAATTCCTGTCCAACAGTGTCCTACTGTATCATATGCTCAACACACAAGATACACAGACACAAAGTTCAAACCCTAAGGAGCTTGTCCAGTTTAATAGATTAGCATACTTTGGCAACCAATATGAATGGACTTGTGTGAGAATTCTATATATCTAACATAGCTCTTGCATATTTGAATATTTCCTTCCATGTTGATCCAATATATAAAGCAAAGAAAGTACAGAAAATAAAGGAATGGGATAGTGTGGAAAGGCCTACATGCTAGTGAATGGGTACTAGTGTTACCAGAATCATTACTCAAACCCACGATCATCCAAGTTTGAAACAAATTGCCAGTTAAACGAGTTTTCCTGCTCATTTGAGTCAAACTTGCCCATTGACCAAGTTTAACTCAGCCACCACAAGCTTGAGTCCTGACTCATGAGTAGAGTATGACTTGATTGACTGAGTTAAAGTCATTTGAAAGCCTATAAAAAACCTCCTTTAGCCCAATTTCGGTCAGTTTTGGTTAATTTAACCTCTGCTGGGCATTTTCTTGTGTGAAAAGACCCCATTCAAATGATCAAAATATTCTCTAGATGTTTTTTTTCAACAAAAAATGAGTATTTATCTTCATATGTTTGTACTCGCCAAGTTTTTTCCAATTTTTTCCCGAACCGATTCAAACTCTTTGCTCTTCTGCCTTGCCAAATTTTTCCCAATTCAGAGACTGGTAACTTTGATGGATACATAAGAAATCCCATCATGAATTCGGAAAGTTACAGATGTTTTTATCTGCATGGAAACTGGTGGGGTAGCACTGTTCACAAGTATACCAGTGAACAAAGAAACAAGCTAGACAGAAATTAGACATGACTCACTACAGATTCCTTTTATTTTCTTTCATCTGGATAGTGTAACATGCTCAATAATATGCATATAATAAAGCCAAACTTTATTTTCTCAGGGCTCTAAAAATACAAAATCAGGGATTTAGATAAAGGGGTACTGCATACCGGTCTGCATGGAAATTGTCAACTCCAAGATCCTCATCCCAAAGGAAAATGTACTTGTAGTCAGCAACTATATCTGGATGCAGGAAACGCTTTGCAAACCACCTGCACTAGTAGTAATCTGTTGACTTAACATGAAAGATTTTGCTGCATATATCCATCAAAGAGAGAACGAGATTTAACAGTATCATTACCACTTGGTTTGATTGATTGCCACTATATGAATAGCTCTATTGCTCCATTCCAAATCACTCCATTTATCTGTGACCCCGTCATAATGGAACAGCATCACCATGAAGTTCTTTGAAGGAAACTGGAAAAGAAAGTCCCATGTAATACCACCATCAGTTAGTCTAGAAGGAAAATGTAACACGTTGATAACTAACTAACACATTACAACATACAAAATATTCAGTAAGTAAATTCACTTAACCAATACCTTCTGAACAATCTGATTCACATTTTCCTTCTGTTTTATTCCAACTGCAATGGCAAGCAAGTTCTGTGGACTCTTTACTCGTGACTGTACACACAGCAAAGCAACAAACAAAAATGATAATCATAAATTATATTTATGACAACATTTAATTACTACTGCAGAAACTATCCAGAATTTATGGAATGAGATTAATTGGGATTTAATTTCAGGCACTATCTCTCTCTCTGCATGACCAATAATCAAAGGACATGTCACTTCTGACAATTTATGGGGTTCTTCTTTTGAGTTTTGTCTGGATTGTAGAAGAATCTTAGAGAATCCCCAAAATCCCATTTAGAAATATCCATACAATATTGTTTTTTATGCAGAATAAAAGACAACAAATAATTATTTTATTCATAGAGTGTTCATATGCTAAGGATTTGTGGAAAGAAGTTAGAAAATTGTTGGCAGTGTGCATATATGGCATGGTTCATCAATTGTGTAGTGTTTTCATCATTTCTGTGAGAAGCGTGAACTTAATAAAGTCAGGGTCATTCCATATCTGGTTCTGTGGGGAATATGGCTGGCCAGTAATTCTCTGTTTGAATATAAATATGTCCGTTTTTTTAGACTTAAGCACAGATACATGCATTAGCACAGAAGTTTTCAACTCAGATCTGTCTCAATTCCTTGGCAGATTTCTGAGGTCACTGTTGACAAATCCATGGATTGGGCATATTTTGATGGTGCTTAAAGAGATTTTAGCAGCGCTAATGGTGTTTTGATTCTGTCTGATGTAGCTTGTTACAAAGTTTAAAGCAGGATTAGGTGCTGGTTCAAAGTTCAAATAACTATGCTGAGTGCATGGCAATGAAACATTTGATGAAATGTGCTTTGAAGTGTGAGGTGAAGAAGATTCAGAATAACAAGACTGAGCTCCCTACTATTATGCTCAGGCCTCTAGGAGATACTTTAAAAGAGATCATTTCAAATTCCATTTCATATCTTTCAGGTATGTCTACATGGAGCTGAACAAGTCTGTAGTCTCTCTCTCATAGTCTCAAAAGAAGGACAAGGTTTACAAGACGGTCATATGGAACTGGAGGAATGCAGAAAGGGATCACCCATACACTTGTGTGTTCATATTTGATTCCTCTGCTGTTCAGGATTGCCTGCTGTAGCTTATTAGTCTTATCCCATGTTTTTTTTAGTTTGGTTTTGTTGTCATATAAGGCTTGTATCTTTCAAGCATAACATCTAATATTTTAAAGGGACTGTAATAATTATCTGGGACAGTTAGGAAGAGGAAACTTTTCCCCTACACAGTAAAAGTTTATTTCAATAGAGTCCATAAAAGTGATGCTGTTACAGCACTCTTTGATTTTTTTCTTATGTTTTGTCCTGAAGACATAGTTGATATTTGAAGCATATGCTTAGACAGTGCTTAAAGCACATGAATAATGTAATTCACTTCTGGCTATGAATAGAATTACAACGGTTTTTTCCTTTGGAAAAAATAATAACAACCTAGCAGAATAGAATAGAATTACGACGCTTTTGAGTGTGAATTGATATATTTGTTAATGTAAAATAATAATATTCTCTAAAGTCAGAATACACACACTTTCACCAGACTTAATAATAATAAATATCCTGATCCTCCTTTTATTATAGTCACTGCATGACTACAATATACAAGCAAGTAGTAGACAATAAATCACATAATTACTAAAATAAATAAATAAATAGCAGTGTGACAAATGCGCCGACTTCAGAAACCTATGTCGGTGGAGTCTCGACCTCTTCAACAAGATCCAGATCTGTGAACTTTTAAACATGATGTTCCCTGTCAACCTGCACCTACATTGTCACTGCATGACTGCAATATACAAGCAAGTAGTAGACAATAAATCACATAATTACAAAAATAAATAAATAAATGGCATTGTGACAAATGGGCCGACTTCAGAAACTATATGTTGGTGGAGTCTCGACCTCTTCAAAAAGATCCAAATCTGTGAACTTTTAAACATGGCGTTCCCTGGCAACCTGCACCTTCTCTAATAAACATTGCTATTTTATAATAAGTTTAAAAGAACATCTCTTAGCCTTATTGATGCAGGAGCATAGGCTCAGGAAGATGAAGTCACCCATGACTTCATAATAGTCAAATAAATTTCAAGACCTAGGGTAGGTCTTGCACATATGTAATTTCTTTTATTTTGAAATAAATCTGGATAAGGATACTCGATCATTTCCATGTGTAACAGATAGGGTTAAATTGAAGTCTGTTGAGACATTATAGCAGTTAGTTAGTGATGAGTCATGGGGTTCAGTTAAGAATTTGAATAAAGTTTGAGTTCCTTGGTTATAGGATCTGAAAACAGAATCCTCTTGTATTTAAATCAGTTTGAAGTTATTTCTTAGATAGCCTGTGTTAGCTTACAGAGCTTGTCAGCTCGCAGAAGCTTAGTTTAGCTCACAGAGCTTAGGATAGCTCAAAGAAGCTTGTTTAGCTTACAGAGAGTGTGTGGAATGCAGAACAAATAGAGTGTGTTTTACGACTAGTGGATTGAATGAAGAATAGAGTTTTCATACTCTGCACATGTTCGCTTAATCAACATCTTCTTTTCAATAGCCAGAAGCATGATTTTAATTCTCTGTGCACGTGTTTTAATTATGATATGTTATTGAACAATTCCCTAAGTTCGGGATTCATTTCCGCATAGAAATTTGATCTACTCATGATCAAATTCAATGATTGCACTCTAATCCGAAGAAAAAACAGAAAATCAATGATTGCAGTTAAGTTCCGCAGCAAAGAGACATAGATCCGCAGAGTTAGGTCGTGTTCCGCATCTGGAGATAGATCAACGGTATAGATCCAACCTGCAGTAGATCAACGGTTCGAGAAGAGGCCTGCAGAAGCAGAAAGGCGGAAGCCGTAAGTTCGAGAATAAGAAAAGTTAGATTTTCGATTTCCGAAGTCGAAAAGCGGAAAGCGAAAGAACAGGAAAGGACTAAGGCTTGAAGTTGGGTTTTCCGATTCCGAAGTGCGGAAGGGCTGAAGTGCGGAAGGGCAGAAGTGCAAAAGGGTGGAAGTGTGGAAGTGCAGAAAAGTGGAGAGTGATGAAATGTGGAAAGTTGAAAATCAAGAAATTGTAAGACAGCGTTTTCCGATTTCCGTAACCCGTTGCAGAAGAGTGAGGTGCAAAAACTAATGTGCGGAAAGCGGGAAAGTGAGGAAACCTGCATGCAGAAAGAAAGGTGCGGAAACGGTCAAGTGTTGAGGAAGAAGATGAAGAACAACATTTTGGCTGTTAAGGAGGACTGTTAAAGCCCTCTAAGCTTTGTAAGTCATCAATTTAGGTGACAGAGCACGATTCTGAGAGAATGTTCCATCTAGGGGCATCAGTTTTTGGTATCAGAGCAGAAGAAAAGGGATTTTGTGTAAAGGTATGAAGGTATGATCACATTAGTCTTTGTCTCTGAAAGATTGTGAATTGTTAGTTTATGAGGTGGGAGTAGTTTTTTGTATGAAAGGCAAGGTTATTTTGACTCATGTATTACTAACAGATCCAGAGCAAGACATTGGTGACAAGAAAATTGTATCTAGTAGTGAATTGTTGTGTCAGGAGATGGAGGTCAAAGTTGGAAGAGGTCGAGGCAAGCGAGGAAGACCTGTTGTCAATGCAGAATTGAGAGAGGAGATAAGAACTCTGAGAGCAATACTGGAAGCCTTAGAAACTGGCATACATCATAAGCACACTAGAGATACAAGTGATGAAAAGATACCTGAAGAGGAGGAGGAAACAACTGCTGAAACTCCTGAGGTAAGAATGATTAGGTCTATTTTTGGTGCAGGTTCTAATTCAAGAGTTGATGTACCATTCTATAGTGGAAGCTTGGATCTAGAAGAGTTAATTGATTGGATCAATGCTATGAACAAACACTTCAACTATGCTGAAGTGAAGGAAGATAGGCAAGTTAGATTTGTTATCACAAGGTTAAGAGGGCATGCATCATTATGGTGGGATGGTGTGCAAGAGGAGAGAATCTTGAAGAACAAAGCCATCTGGAACAGAATGACAGCTAAATTGAAAGGTAAATTTCTTCCTAAGGACTATAAGTTGATTTTGTTTAGGCAGATGCAAAATCTTAAACAAAAGTCAATGACATTTAGGGAGTATACTGAGGAATTTTATAAGGTAAATATCAGATCTGGACATATGGAAGATACACTTGAGAGGATAGCTAGGTATATTAATGGTTTAAGATTTGATATACAAGATGAATTGGGTTTGTTGTCATTAAGATCTATTAAGGAAGCATATCAGGTTGCTTTGAAGGATGAGGAGAAGCTGATGAGAAAACATAATCAAAAAGCAAAGATTAGAGGCTCTGGAGGAAGGGAACAGCAGCAAAAAGGTGAAGCTAGCAGTTCAAATCAGCAAGTACATCCTGACAAAAATAATGAGAACAGAGGTGGAAGAAATGCTTCAAGACGAAGAGGTGGACAAACAAGATGTTACACATGTGGGCAGCTTGGCCATATGTCATGGGATTGTCCTGAGAATGTTGCAAGACAGAGAGGAGCACAAATAGTCAAGTTGGACCTGAAGCTCCAAGGGAATTAGAGGTGGCTATGAATTACCCTGAACAAGGTAAAGCCTTGTTGTTGAAAAAGGTAATGATGAGTCAATTGAAAGGAGGAGCCTGTTTAAGACAGTTTTCAAAGTTGAAGGTAAGTGTTGCAAGTTGATAATTTGGTGTCTACAGAAATGGTGGACAAACTCAATTTAAAGAGGACAGTACATCCAAAACCATATAGAGTTGCATGGCTGCAGAATGATCATCAAGTTTTTGTGAATGAACAATTCCAAGTAAAGTTTCAGATTGGAAGTTATCAAGATGAGGTAAAATGTGACATCATAGAAATGAATGTTTGTCGCGTTTTATTAAGAAGGCCTTGGCAGTTTGACAGAGAAGCAGTGCATGTGGGCAAGAGGAATGTCTATTCCTTTGAAATGAATGGAAAGAAACATAGTCTTCATCCATTCAGAGGTAAGCAAGAGGTATTCAGTAGTCAATTGATGATGATGACTGACAAGAGGATTGTGAATGATTGGAAAGCTGAAGATGAGGTAAAAGTAATTTCACAAGTAAATGATTTTGAAATTGAAATGACTAGCAAGGTGTGCACTAATTAGCTGAAGGAAAGAACAGACCAATAGGAAATGTCAAATGCAAGCATGGCATTGATGGAGAAAGCACAATGTGAAGTCATAAAGGGTGGTGAGAGGTATATGACTAATGAAATTACTAAGGATGGCGACATGACAGAAACAAGCAAAGGAGAAAAGAGCCAAGAAATTCATGCACAGAATTCTTGGATGAAAGATGTATTTATGTTAATATATTTTATGTTTGCTTATGTAACAGAAAATTTGATTACTTTATATGCAGATGAAAGAGAACCTGTTGACAAATTGTTTGCAGGCCAAAGAAAAAAAGAATTTAAATGTTCAAAGAAGCCTGAACATATGCTGGAAGAACCAAAGGACCAGGTTCAAACACAGTGCTGGAAGACATGGCTGAAGGGACTCTTCAAAATAAGAACACTACCCAAATTTAGAGTTTGGGTATCTGTTGAAATCCTACAGAAAAACAACAGAGAGGAAGCTCATGGACAGGAGCCCATGAAGAATTTCAAGCTACGTAGTCTGATGCAGGAGCATAGGCTCAGGAAGATGAAGTCATCCATGACTTCATAATAGTCAAATAAATTTCAAGACCTAGGGTCTTGCACATATGTAATTTCTTTTATTTTGGAATAAATTTGGATAAGGATACTCGATCATTTCCATGTGTAACAGATAGGGTTAAATTGAAGTCTGTTGAGACATTATAGCAGTTAGTTAGTGATGAGTCGTAGGGTTCAATTAAGAATTTGAATAAAGTTTGAGTTCCTTGGTTATAGGATCTGGAAACAGAATTCTCTTGCATTTAAATCAGTTTGAAGTTATTTCTTAGACAGCATAGTTAGCTTACAGAGCTTGTCAGCTCGCAAAAGCTTAGTTTAGCTCACAGATCTTAGGATAGCTCATAGAGGTTTGAGGATAGCTCGAAGAAGCTTGTTTAGCTTACAGAGAGTGCGTGGAATGCAAAACAAAGAGAGTGTGTTTTACGACTAGTGGATTGAATGAAGAACAGAGTTTTCATACTCTGCACATGTTTGCTTAATCAACGTCTTCTTTTCAATAGCCAGGAGCATGATTTTAATTCTTTGTGCATGTGTTTTAACTCTAATATGTTATTGAACAATTCCCTAAGTTCGGGATTCATTTCTGCATAGAAATTTGATCTAATCATGATCAAATTCTGTGATTGCACTCTAATCCGAAGAAAAACCAGAAAATCAAGGATTGCAATTAAGTTCCGCAGCAAAGAGACGTAGATCCGCAGAGTTAGGTCATGTTCTGCATCTGGAGATAGATCAACGGTCCAGATCCAACCCGCAGTAGATCGACGGTTCAGGAAGAGGCCTGCGGGAGCGAAAAGGCGGAAGTCCTAAGTTTGAGAATAAGAAAAGTTAGATTTCCAATTTCCGAAGTCGAAAAGCGGAAAGCGAAAGAACAGGAAATGACTAAGGTTGGAAGTTGGGTTTTCCGATTCCGAAGTGCGGAAGTGCAGAAGTGTTAGACACAATGGCTCACCAAGAGGGGGGGAGTGAATCGGTGAGCTTGGACTCACTTCAATTTTAACTTCTTCAAGCTCTAAAACTTAAGTCATCATTTCACATTCAATTCAACATCATATTCATCAATAAACTATGCATCAATAATCAATTCATTCATCAAATAAAAAGCATAATCATCAACACATTGCACAGGAGACACAAGATATAATGATTGTAATATTTTTGTATTTCAACGGCTGCGACCGTGAGGTTAATCAGCACCTATTGATACAGAAGCACCAACGTCAATCGAAGACTCTACTTGGTCTTTTCTTAGATCCTACTAAGAAAATAGTTACAAGACCCAGCTTGCATTTACATAAAGATCTCTGTCACATCATCAATTTATCTGTCAAACACTTGTCTACTCATCACTGTCCTTTGCTCATGTCCTCAATAGTTCATCATCATTCTCACCATAACTACAAATACATCATTATGTCCATCAACCTGCTGCCAACATCATACAGTAATCATACCTTATTGCTGTGCATACACATCATGTTTGCCACTGCTATCACTACCAATCTTTGTCATGCCACTTGGCTGTCAATTTTCCTGTCGGCTGTCATGTTGTCATCATCAAGTCAATATCTATCACCAACGTCAAGGTAATGTCAAAACAATGCATGTCACTGCCAAGTCAACTAAGGTCTGCGTGTGGTGACCATCAAGTTTATCAAATCTGCTCCAACAAGTTTATCATATCACTGTACTGTGTCACTTCATTATTTCATCCAAGCTAGTTTACAACAGTTCTTTAGCTGCCCATATTCTCCAACAACCTTGCTGCCTTTATGCTGGTACAATATCACTTCTTCAGAGCTGTCATATATAAAAGAAATCAGAAATAAAACTTCAAAATATGCCCTGTCAACTGTGCTGTAGCAGCCCAAAGAAAATCTGCGTCTGCCTCAGTAAAACAGTCCGAAAATCAGAGCTCTTCCACCCATCCGAATTTCACCAAAAAAGGAAACTTTCCAACACGTTTGCTGCTGCTACATCACTGATACCCAAACCCTCTCTCTAATTGCGGCTGCCCCAGTGGACGAAATTGCAGAGCTAAATTTTCTCCACCGAATTCTCCACTAAAATATAAAAAACGTTGGCTCTTATTTATCCTTGTTTCTCATAAAAAATTATGGAGCCAACATGTCTTATTTTTTATAAAAAAAATAATTTATCATTTTTATTTATTTAAATGGAACCTACTTGTCAAAAGCTAACTAGAGCCGACTTCTTCATAAACAAATTTATTTTTAATTTAAATTGACATGAAGCCGACTTGTAAAGTCTTGTTAGGCTGTCCTGTTTATGTTTTATATAACAGTATTCCAGGGTCTTTGACTTCATCATCTTTATAGATTCTTTGTAACAGGGTGGTCCAAGGTACGATCAAACAACCATATTTAAGGTGCCACCAAACAACATGTTTAGCTTCATCATCAAACAAGAGAAGTAACATGTGCATTGATCCAGTCTTTATGGCCCAAGTTAGCACATACAATGTCACCATTATCCAATCAAGCTTGTCATCATTTGGTCCACTTGTCATTGTTGCTCTCCTAGTTTTCCTTTTCCAAGTCACCTTCAAATGACCACAGTATGGGTCATTTGACTCATTAGGTGTTTCAATGGCTTCAATGCCCACATCCAATGTCTTTGTGATTTGTCATCATGTCCTCATGTTTGCCTAGTCACTTTGCCATGTCATCATGTTTAACCTTTGTCATTAATGGCTTGTCATCAATGACAACCATATTCATCAAGAAGTGCGGAAAGTTGAAAATCGAGAAATTGTAAAACGGCGTTTTCCGATTTCCATAACCCGGTGCAGAAGAGTGAGGTGCGGAAACTAAAGTGCAGAAAACGGGAAAGTGAGGAAACCCGCATGCAGAAAGAAAGGTGCGGAAACAGTCAAGTGTTGAGGAAGAAGATGAAGAACATCATTTTGGCTGTTAAGGAGGACTGTTAAAGCCCTCTAAGCTCTGTAAGTCATCAATTTAGGTGACAGAGCACAGTTCCGAGAGGATGTTCCATTTAGGGGCATCACCTATGTTTGTGAAGTCTTAGTCTCTTAAACAAGATCCGAATCTGTGAACTTTAAACATGACATTCCCTCTCAACCTGCATTTTTCTCAATAATCTTTGCTATTTTAGTATTTTATAAGAAGTTTAAAAGAACATCTAAGCCCTTTCTCTTCGTGAAGTTAAACCATTCTGTCTTTCCAACCAGTGTTCCACGGGGACGCGTCCCGTAGAGTCGGGGACGCGTTTCCACGTTTCCTGCGTCCCGGGGACTTGGGGACTCCTGGCGAAACGTTTCCCCCCCACCATGCCCTTGAGAATTTTTTTTAATGTTTTCCTATTATTTTCACTTTTTACAATACCTACTTGGTACTACTTAGAAAGTAAATCAATATATTTAGTTTTTACATTGCACAATCATGAATATACATCAAATGAATTATTATTTTTGATATTTTATTTTATTTTTTATAATTTTAGAGACGTCCCCACATCCCCCCCGAAATTCCCAAAATTTGGGGGTGGTCTCCATGCGTCCCAAATGTGCGTTTCCCCGCTCCCGTGTCCCCTCGTCTCAGAAACATGGGGGAACATTGTTTCCAACAACCATCAAAATATTATATGTATATGTGGGAAACAAGGGCTGTCCAATGTGACTTAAACAAGGAAACATGCAAAACTGCTACAGATTTGATAAGTGCTCATTGTTCCAAACTGGAGCTAATACCTAGAGTTGAAACTATTCAAGGACTTGACATAACATAATATTCGTCTGAGACTCTTCTTTGACAGTTTCCAGTTTCCTTGAAGCAAGTCCGCCAGGAAGACTGCCATGGCACATAAAACGAGTCTCCAATGGCCTGATATTTTTATCTTCAGTTGTGCTATTTGCCAGCAATTCCTTTATTGTCTACATCTTCTTGCACTGACAAGTATTTTACCTTGAAGTCCATTGATACCATAGCTGATCGTCAAAGGAAAAACAGTCAAAAGTTGATAACCCAGCAAACATATGTACAACAGTTGTACCTTGAACAAATCTAGCATGACCAATTTTTCTGATTGACCTGAACAGCAACATTAGTACACCACAAGCAATCCTCTAAAACCATGTTAACATTCTCAGGTCAAGTTTCAATCAGCCTTCTCAGCATTGAAACTGAGGTCAAGAAAGAAATCAGAAAAAGAACAAGTAGGAATGCTTCTGCACAATCACATGTTAATTCGTGCTTAATTCAAGTCCCAAGGAGAAAAGCCAGCTTATGCAAGCACTTCACAAGGTTATATTTAGAAACACATTAAAATAGGCCAACCGATTTTGTTAGCAAGGCAGGTCAACTCATCCAGAATCAACCCCAACTTTAGTAGACAAATGTTTCAACTCTTCGCTTAATCGTCATTCTTCGCTTGGTTTTTTGCCTTCTCCAGTCAATACACTTGTCAGTACCCATGCACATTTCAAAATGGGTGTTCACTGGGAGCAAGTTCAAGTTTGGCTGCTTCAAAAGACAGCAAAGATCGGTTATAGATCGTCAATGGCATTTTTGTCGCACTGTGGAATGGTCAGCCTACTATATATTCCATAAATTCTCAGTCCATTGAGAGAAGAATTTGGCAACATGTACTATTGTTGAATAGCCTGAAAGCTATGACTTGCAAGTCAGCTGAAATATGTTAGAGGCAATTCATAACATCTTTTATTATATCATGTATCTACTTGTTATTCATTGCTGCAGTTAAATTTAGCAGTTCACAGATTTCAAGGTATTTATCCTTCAGTTTCACCAAGAATACCCAGACTCTGCATATGAAATTGCCTAGTTGTGTTTCAGCATTCATATTTGTAGTTTCTTATTTACAAATTTATGCCCTCACAATTATATTTGTGAGGCTTATGATGGCCAGAAACTGGATTCAGAAAATATGATGACATAAAGGGATGAATTGCCAGGAAGTTAAGATAGTGTGCCTGTTGTGGAAACAGGGCTACAGAAAGCTCGTGTTTCTCAGACTCAATGCCATGAATGCCTATTTTGAAAACAGGGTATTAAACAGTTGCATCAGAGAATTGCATATCATGGTGAAATTATTGAAGTTAGCCATGATGTATTTGAATTTTTTATTGTTGATGGGTTAGAGCATCGAAAACTATGTCAGTGAGACAGCCAGAAAATGATATCAATAATATTTTGAAAAGATAAGCCTTTAAGATGAGGGAACCACATAAACTAGATTGGCAATACTTACATATGAAGAGATGAGCTACAAGGTTAACACACAAACTAAACGTCAGTTATAAAACTCTCATGTGCTGCATTATAATTTGGTTGAAAGATACTTGTGTTGATATATTGCCAGGTTGATTGATATTTCTCCTAGTGATAGTCATCCTAGTTCATTACTATGGACAGAAGTTCTCCCACCCTGAGAGAGCTAACGGTGGAAAATGAGGCTTCAAGCTGTTGTAAAAACATGCTAATACTTCAATAAATACGATAAAGTTATTTTGGACAATTAAGCTACTAGAGTTCCACAGTTCATCATGGAGCTCCAACAACTCGCCTCCACTTCTAGTCTAGGCTGGAGGCAAGAACTTCATGTGAGGTTCTTTCCCGCCACGAATATGCTGACCTTGGATGGTAGGAGAGCTGTTGCAAGGGGTTGGTTCCTTACAAACCCTCCGGTTAGTCCATCCACCTCCTCATCCTGGCACACTCCCAACAACATCATCAGGCTCAGCGTTGGGGGCTTTACTGTGATTAACAACATTACTGACTCTTCATTTGAATCAAACTAAGATTAGTCCCCTTTCTTCATTGTTTTCCTATTCATCCTGGTTATTCTTTTATACATCATAAAGTGTTTCTTACATTGGTTAAACCCTTCTATTTTTTTCCTTTTTTATGTTCCTGCATATCTGGAAGCTTAGATTTGCTATTTTTCTAGTAAATGCAATGGGCAGTCTTTATTTTCCTATTTGTACAGAGTCCAGACCATACTCTTGAGTCCCATTGACCTTCCTCTTGTCATGAGTGGATATTAATGTATTTCCATATCATTTCATTTCACTATTACATTTATGTACATCTCTATGAGCATAGGTCAACGTGTATGCTTTGCAGATTCACATTCGCAAAACAATAAAATTTCCAAGGCTGCACAAGATACCACAGTTCCAACTGATGTGTTTAAATTTTACCCTGTCAAGAAATCTA
>LPNX010222494.1:40226-51871 GCA_001517045.1 Pseudotsuga menziesii | reverse complement strand
TCAAAGAAAATGTAAATCTTTGAAACTACAAGTAGAGTGAGTCATAACATGTCAAACCTCGCATTCCTTCGAGGTGGAGGCCTGTAAAGCATATGGGGCACCCCACCTTGATACTGTCTGCACATATTTCCATTATCATTATTATCATTTGTTAGAATCTGAATTGAATGCTCATTATATTGAAGTACTTAAAGGCACAAAAATTGTAGGGCTCCAGAGCATGAGGATATAACTAGAAATATCACACAGCATGCAACAGTGCAATTCTTCCAAGAAAAGATGCCAAGTTTAAATTATAATTTGTGTGGTCGTGAAAGAAACCAAGAACTGGAATGTACATGAAAAAAACAGGGAAACATCCATACTTCTGCATAGTTTTCGCTAACAAAAGCCCCACCAAGGAACAAAGCCGACACCAATATCACTGCCACCGATGCAACTTTGTTTCGATATAGCTTCCTCCTTGCCCAATCACCTGGAGGTGATCCAGTGAACTGTAAAGGAACAGAAAAAAGTGCAATATTTCAGAGTAATAAAACTAAGGATGAGGCTAGCATACTAAACTCCGCAAAAAATGCAGCCAGAAGAAAGGAGCTAAAACATAAAAACAATCCGATAAAGGACAGCAGTTAAGGACCATCGCTGGTCAATAGTTGTGGACTCCCCCAAGAAGGATTGGTGAAACTCAATTTCGATGGCACCTCTAAAGGGAAGACTAGCCTAGTGGGCTAAGGAGGGTTTTGAAGATCACCAAGGGCATTGCTGAAAACCTATTATCGGTTTCTTGGAAAATGGATGAATAATAAGGCTGAATTTGAGGCCCATATTCTAGGCATCATAAAAGGCCTTCAGGTCAGATTAAGAATATTNTATTTTTTAAGGGAACTTGAAGCTGATAATAGATATGCTTAATAAAAAACCTAAAAGCTTCCATCAGCAGGAGAATCTAGAGGCATGACAAAATGATGACATACATAAGGTAGCTGAGGNAAAACCTAAAAGCTTCCATCAGCAGGAGAATCTAGAGGCATGACAAAATGATGACATACATAAGGCAGCTGAGGAAGTGAGTGCGTGGAGCATAAGGCAAGAATGGACGCATGGAGGTCGTGGTGAAGATGGTGTTGCACTAGGAAGAGGTGAAAGTATAACTCGAGGAAGATTGTAAGGTAGAGAGCATAACTCTACAGGTTAGAGGAAGAAGATATATTGCTACATGTGGAAATGAAGGCCATAGATCATCTGAATGCCCACAAACAGATAGCACGTGAGGTAATGAGAGCAAAACACATTCGGAAAAGATGCATCAGGATACCAAAAGAAAATATGGCGAGAATTNAGATATATTGCTACATGTGGAAATGAAGGCCATAGATCATCTGAATGCCCACAAACAGATAGCACGTGAGGTAATGAGAGCAAAACACAGTCGGAAAAGATGCATCAAGATACCAAAAGAAAATATGGGGAGAATTTGATGATGAACAGAGGAATAGTCGCACCTGCCCGGTGACAGAGACCAAAAGAAGACAAGTGGCTGGGAAAGAATATCTTTAGAACCAAATGCAAATCTAAAAGTAAGCGTTATAAACTTGTTATTAATTCTGGGAGTACTAGAAAATGGTTGCAGATGAGATGGTAAAGAAGTTGCCAAATTGTTTCAAAGAATGTTGTAATTGTAGCTCTTTTTGTGATTGCAGAAAGAGGATAATGGTATTAGCTTTCCAAAAACTGTAATTGCAATAGCTTCAGATAAGTTTTCAGTGTGTTTGGTAAGATCGTGACCAAAAAAATGGAGAGAAAAAAATACTAAACAGATAGTCAGTTAAGCATCCAAATTTAACTAAACATACGAGTGTAACTTAAAGAAATTGGTAATCGCTTCCTGTGATTAGCTATTGTGAAAGAATATAAAGATAACTCACATAATGACTGCAACTGGATATTCCCGGCACCTTGTGCAACCAGCTCCTGAAGTCCATCTTCCATAAAAAGCTACAAAACTAGTACAATACTCCTCTAAACTTGCTCATTCTTGAAGCAGAAATTCTGGCGTCTTGGATTTATCTTACAGCCTCGAGGCATAAATCTGAGCAATCATTTAACAGTCCATCTATTTATTGTAATAAGATTCCTGCTTCCTTCGCATATTTCTCAGAACTAACCATCCATTTCTCGCCCCCTCTAAATCCTGCCTCAAAGCAATACCCCCTCGGTCACCGCACTGCTTCCATACAACTACTCCTGATAAAAATCAATATGCCGAGTGTTACTAAATAGCAAAATAACCGCCAAATTATTAAAAAAAACAAAAAGAAAATTTACTGAAAAGCCACTAGAGAGAAAAAGATTGTGCGTGGACCATTATGGAGTAAAAATCAAGAGGACAACACACTTTTAATCAGGCAATGGCAAATATTACTTGCTAAGAAAGCTAAACAATTATACACAGCGAAATCAGTTAATCAAGCAAAGGCAAATATTACTCGCTCAGAAAGCTAAATATTGTTTACAGCAAAATCAGTCAAATTGAATGAATTTTTTGCACAGGAAATTGGACAGCGCAACGGCCAAAACGCCAGAAAGCAATTCGGACACTTGTCAGCTCTAATTAACCACCAAAAAGGTCCCGCAATCTCTTGCAAACACCCGCAGGGCCGACATCGCGCGAAAGTTTTTCGAAAATCAAAATAGAAGCCAGAACTTCGAGTCTTCTACTTCAATCATCATGAAAACTGACAGAGGGAAAAGGTCCGCGGTTGGCGCAAGGAAAGACATAACGATACTTACCCCGCGTCACTCCTAAGCAAAAAGCACGTCCAAACATGCGGAGACTTCACGACTCAGGCACCCTGCACAACTTTTTGATCAAGTATAAACTCCGAGTCGCTGAAGGCCGACAGGATTAAACAGCTCGCAACAGATGCTGAGACAGTTGGATTCTCACTTGTGCCAAGAGTTGAACGTGAGTCCCGCCTGGACTCGATCGCACGACCAAACCCTCGTCGCGAAGCAATGGAAAATCTGGTGAGTACAGAATCACTTTACTTTACCAGTAAAGCAAGAACTCGTCTGGTTAGCGTAAAGTTAGTTAAGTTAAGCGAAGGCAGCCATTGGGACACCCAAAGATAATCAAGAGGCAGAATGTCGAGAGTATATTAAGCTTTTCTGTCTTGCCACGCGTCAGTTGTATTATTTTGAATATGGTTTTATTTAGTCGGGAAGCTTTTATTCCATGGCGGCATGACCCGGTTCCAGTCCTGGGCAGGCATTGAATGGGGTTAAGCCCCATTTCGGAGACTAATCACCGCAAGGCCCAGGCTGTACCTAAAACCAGTAATGGTTGACTACACAGCCGGCCCCAGTTTTACAGATTGACAGTCGTTGTCCGTTTTTATTAGTTTATACCTGATGGTTTCGACCTGAATCAATATGGCCGTGAAATCTTCAGGTCAAACGCTCCATAATATCAGTGTTTTTTTCAACAATGAAATGAGTACATTCGTCGTTTGAAGGATAAATTATAATAAAATATTTTTATTTTTTATTTAAATTTACTTTATTCGTTAAATTTATGTTAGTTTTTTCAATTATAATGAAAAATAAATTTAATAAAAGCAAAAAACTTGTTAATATTATATTAGTCTGGTTAAGGAGTTGATGGTAAGATGTCTCTTAAAATTAATAAAGACTTAATTTAAAATTATAATAAAATATTTTTATTTTTTATTTAAATTTATTTTATTCGTTAAATTTTTGTTAGTTTTTTCAATTATAAACGAAAATAAATTTAATAAAAGCAAAAATCTTTTTAATATTATATTAGTCTGGTTAAGGAGTTGAAGGTCAGATGTGTCTTAAAATTAATAAAGACTTTATCTTAAATTATAGGGAGTTGATGGTAAGATATCTCATTAAAATTAATAATAATCCTGAGTTTAAATGTCAAATTAATTTATAAAACCACTTTATTAATAATAAAAAATTATATCGATAACTACTTCACCAGTTAGTTTTTAAAAATGTATATACTTAGTACTTTTGTTTTGAACATTGTGCAACCATTTGAACAACTGTTTTTTAAAAATATATATATACTACTCTTGGATTTGATCATTTAGTTTTTTAAATGTATATTACCTATTCTTCTAGATTTGAACATTGTATTGTGCAATAATTTTTATATATTCTTAAATATTATATTATTGATCATTTGAATATATATTTTAAAAAATTAAATATGTTATTTTTATAAATATAGTAGATTTTTAAATATTTTATTCATATTTTTATATTATTTATTAAAATTATATTACAGTTTATAAAAGTAATTGTGTGTATTAAAATTTGAGTTAGTTGTTTGGAATTTGAATTTGAACATGATATTAAATTGTTGATTATATTAATAATTTTATAAAATTTATTAATATTATATCAATTATATTACAATTTATAATTTATAGTTTTATGTGTAACATTAATTGATGGGTTATTTCAAGTGGTTGAGAGTTATAAATAAAAAGTTAAGAGGTTAAATTCCTTCATGATTATGGGAGATACTTAAAAATTCAAAATTATAATTTTTATAATGAAAGTTGTAAAAAAAACCTTAATTATTATAGTTTGCTTTTTTTTTACAAATATATTAATAAATTAGAGATATGTTTAAAAGATATTAGTTGTTAGGATACTCTTTTTATTGGAAAAATATCATCACTTTTATGATAGTGTTGATTTATGTTCTATCATTAGTATCTCAATAAAAATTGATAAGATAAAGGTTCTTATACTCAAACCCAAGAAAATCCCTTATGCTAATTTTATATATGATAATAACAATTTAGAAAAAGTTAATGCAAGTTAATGTAAGTATCTTCAAGTTGACTTTAACCAATACAATAATATTGAAAAAAAAAAGATGGAAAACCTATTTTGGGCTTGAAAACGATTGTACATCCACATATTTGAAAAGATTGTACATCCACATATTTGAAAAAGATTGTACATCCACATATTTCTAGTTTTGGGAAAAAAAGAACTCCTCAAAATTCATTTTTATGGATCTCTTAAAGAAAAAAACAATAATACTAAAATAAAAAATAACTCTTATAAATAATGTTAAAATAAGAAATAACTTTTATGAACATCAAATTAAAACTAGGTACAAGACCATCAAATAAAATTCAATAAATCAAATTGATCACCATATACATTGAAATCTTTATAAAGTCTACATAGGTTAGACTAAAGACTATTTTTTATCACGTTTAACGACAACAATTCCTCCATATCATATTTTTTGGGGCTTATGGTGTTATAGTCTAAAAGCTTCATGGGGAAGTTTTGCATTGTTTTGTGTATAGATCATTTCGATCTTGTCTTTCGATCAATGTCAGAGATTGGAAGATTGGTGTGAGGGGAAATTCTGGAATGGTGGTGCAAAGTCAGGTGGATTTTGATGCCTTCTCCTGTGCACTGGGAGATCGGTCTTCTACAGCTTTCAGTGTTATCTCCATGAAGTTTCGCACTCAATTAATTTTATGCTTACGACTGTATTCTACTCTCTCATATGTCTAGAAGGTTTGGAATGTGGGGGCATCTCTGTACTATTTAGGGATTCAGTTTGTTTTGGTCAGTGATATTAGGGGGGTTTTGGTTGCTAGTGGATATCAATCCCTTGAGTTTATTGGGGTGAGTGTATTTTGAATTTCCTGGTGACTCTTGGTCGTGACTTGAGTGTCAAGATTGTCTTCTCTCGGAGGGGATTTGGGACTGTGTTGAAACGATGGATTATAAAAACAAGCTAGAGGATCTCTCTACAAGAATTAGAGACTCCCAAGTTGATATACATGATATTCGTTCCCAAATGAGATGGATAAAATGGAAGGTTTGATTGTTGTTGTTCAACAAATTACCACTCATATTCCGATCCTGGATACTCGCCTGGATGAAACTGAGCAATCTTCTCATCACATTTCCAATCTTACTTATGGGATTAGCACCCGCCTTGATGTGGTTGAAGGGACCATTCGTTCCTATGACACTCAGGTTGAATCAATTACAAAAATTTTGGGGAAGCATGAGGACCTTATATCAAGTAAGAACTCTAGGTTGGACGAGAACTCAAAAGGAAAGAATGTCGACAATTTTACTATGCAACCAACCAGTGTTGGGGTAAACATTATTAGTTATGATGAAGAAGACAACCAAGGCACTCATGCTTCAAACAACAAAGATGTAGTTGTAAGAAGTCACGACACTCATGATGTGGATGTTGAGGAGACTACAGAAGAAACCCAAGATGATGAGGTCAAGAGTCTAGAAGATGATGTTGAGAATACTTTAGAGGAAGAAGAAGTAAACACTCAAGATGTTCAAGTTATGGATAGCGATACCAACAATTAGTTTTGTTCTCTAACGAAGTTTTTTTGTAGGTTTCTCTTAGGACAATTTGTATGAATTTGCACCAACTTAGAAAACTATGTGTTTTTCCTCAAGTTTATTTTCATCTGGATCACTGTAATTAAGCTATATATTGTTTTGGATCCTCTAAAACTGCTCTAAGGAATTTTTCTACTACTAGGGTGAAGCTTTTTAGCCTTTTAAAAATACAATCTTAATTGTTTTCGTTAAAAAGAAAATAATTAAAGAGTGTAAATTACCTTCGATTAGCATAATAAATGTGTAGCGTTAACATCACTTACTATGTATATCATTGTAAAATATTAGTCAACTTACATTCAACATACACCTGCGACTCATATCACAACATAATTCTCACCAATCAATTTATATATTCAAGTCAAACATCCAATCCTAATCATGTAGAGGGAATACTGAAATTCGACAAATAGAGTCATGGACATTATTAACATGTACATGGGCTTTTCATTTCCAATTGATTAATCAATGCCAAAGTTGGTTGGATTGCTCTTAATGTTGCAGAGAGATTATAAAAAATGAGATGTGTTAAATTGTAACATATATCATACAAATTTGAAGTCCTTTACATTATGTCAAATGAAGGCTTAAGTCCTTTTGGTAGCTAGCTTTTGACATAAATGAACATTGCTTGGTTTGAAGAATAAAGTAGCCAATAGAACAAGGGGATGGGTGCAAAATTTTAAATACAACATGTATGATGAATCAGACAAAAAACATGTGTGGTTGGATTTATTGTGTAGCAATGTAGGGAAGAATGTGTTGATAATCTATACCTGAAGCCTTAGCTCATGGGGATGAGTATTTGAACCATTTTATCTATTTTCCTTTATTTGAATGACAGCACCGGTCTTCGATCTCAAGCTCATCTAAGCAATACCACTGGATGGCGACCTTCCTCCTTAACTTACAAACCCTAGTAATGACAACCAAAATGCCAATTCCCTTGGTAAAACTTTTCTTGAAAATCAAGGTAAGAGCATTTGAATGAGCTCTTCACATGGACGTTTTCTGACCATTGTTGTGCAAAAATTGAAATACATGTATGATGAATTAGACAAAAAACATGTGTGGTTGGATTTATTATGTAGCAATGTAGGGAAGAATGTGTCGACAATCTATACATGAAGCCTTAGCTCATGGGGATGAGTATTTGAACATTTTATCTATTTTTCTTTTGCTTGAATGACAACATTGGTCTTCGATCTCAAGCTCATCTAAGCAATACCACTAGATGGACACCTTCCTCTTTAACTTACTAACCCTAGTAGTGACAACCAAAATGCCAATTCCCTTGGAAAAGATTTTCTTGAAAAGCAAGGTAAGAGCATTTGAATGAGCTCTTCCCATAGATGTTTTCTAACCATTGTTGTCTTGAACATCCACAAATGTTATACTCCTATCACGATAAAGATCTTGCAATATCACAAGGTATTCCAAGTTTTGGGGCATTGGAGATCTTACGAGTTTCTTTTTAAATACAAATACAAAGTTCAACAAACATGAAAATACATGAAGAAATTGTTGGAAGCTTACTAGGTTTGAAGACACAACAATTAATGACAATGATCCTCGATGTTTATAGACAATGAAACCCATGGCACTTATAGTAGTCCTATAAAGCACCACCATGGTTGAAACAACCATCCTTGAAACTTGCTTGGAATTTATATAGAAGAGACATCTATTAATACAGAAACAACCTTAACCTTCAGTTGGATCCATTGCTTGCCTTAAAAAAAGGATAGATCATAATAGCAATCGTACAAGAACTTGAGTATTATTTTTTAGATTTTCTATAATCTATACCTGAAGCCTTAGCTCATGGGGATGAGTATTTGAACCATTTTATCTATTTTCCTTTACTTGAATGACAGCACTGGTCTTCGATCTCAAGCTCATCTAAGCAATACCACTGGATGGCGACCTTCCTCCTTAACTTACAAACCCTAGTAATGACAACCAAAATGCCAATTCCCTTGGTAAAACTTTTCTTGAAAATCAAGGTAAGAGAATTTGAATGAGCTCTTCCCATGGACGTTTTCTAACCATTGTTGTGCAAAAATTGAAATACATGTATGATGAATTAGACAGAAAACATGTGTGGTTGGATTTATTATGTAGCAATGTAGGGAAGAATGTGTCGACAATCTATACATGAAGCCTTAGCTCATGGGGATGAGTATTTGAACATTTTATCTATTTTTCTTTTGCTTGAATGACAACAATGGTCTTCGATCTCAAGCTCATCTAAGCAATACCACTAGATGGACACCTTCCTCTTTAACTTACTAACGCTAGTAGTGACAACCAAAATGCCAATTCCCTTGGAAAAGATTTTCTTGAAAAGCAAGGTAAGAGCATTTGAATGAGCTCTTCCCATAGACGTTTTCTAACCATTGTTGTCTTGAACATCCACAAATGTTATACTCCTGTCACGATAAAGATCTTGCAATATCACAAGGTATTCCAAGTTTTGGGGCATTGGAGATCTTACGAGTTTCTTTTTAAATACAAATACGAAGTTCAACAAACATGAAAATACATGAAGAAATTGTTGGAAGCTTACTAGGTTTGAAGACACAACAATTAATGACAATGATCCCCAATGTTTATAGACACTGAAACCCATGGCACTTATAGTAGTCCTATAAAGCACCACCATGGTTGAAACAACCATCCTTGAAACTTGCTTGAAATTTATATATAAGAGACATCTATTAATACAGAAACAACCTTAACCTTCAGTTGGATCCATTGCTTGCCTTAAAAAAAGGATAGATCATAATAGCAATCCTACAAGAACTTGAGTATTATTTTTAGATTTTCTCCCATGTATTGCAATTGAGCCTAATAATGTTATACTTTAGAGGTTGGGATGGGGAATCAACCCACAAATAATGTAGGTTCAAACTCCAACAGGTGGAGAGTCCTTGGATGTGTGTGTGTGTGTGTGTGAGAGAGAGAGAGAGAGAGAGAGAGGTGTTTGACATCTAAAAGTTGGTTTTTTCGTCATCAAATGGGCAAACACATGTTCGACAAGCCAAATCAACTTAAGTGGCCCTCAATAGGATACTTTATCCTTTACTCTATATATTTGATATATGCCTAAAATATGTGTTTGCCCCAAACGTCATATTGTAGTACACAATATTGGAATAGGTCAGACACCCATAAGTGTAAATTTCAAATGAAGCCAATCTTTAAGGATTCCTTCGTGATACCTTATCCTTTAACATTGCAAGTGATGAAATTCCACATGAAATTCCATCTCTCTCTGTGTATTGAAAGCATCTGTAACAATTGTTCAAAGCACCATCACAATCGAAACAACCATCCTTAATGCAATAAACTCCAGTCTCAAACCTCATTTCCACGTTCGCATATATCCTCCATCAATTTCCATGCTCCAATCTTTTTCATACTCTACCCATCAAAGGGATTGTAACCTTAGCCATTCCTCCATCAATTTCCATGCTCCAATATTTTTCATTCTCTACCCATCAAAGGGATTGTACCTTAGCCATTTCCTTGGAGTGAACCCTTGACTTGCTAAGGGGATTGGAATGGGAAATAGGAAATTGGGCAATAAAGGAGAGAATCTAAATGTGGTTGAAGCAATGGAAGTAGAAGTCATTATTGATGGACTAACCAAAAATTCCATATGCTACTTGTATCTCTACCCAGTCATGTTTTTTACAAGGAATAATAAACGCCAGCAAAAGAGTCAAGACGAAACCCCATAGGGTCAATTATAACATTCTTGAAATATATGACCAAAACAATATCATGCACATCTTCTCCTACCAATTAAGAACAACAAAAAAAAATGACGCAACCAAAACATTATCTTGCACGTCATCTCCTATTTGAATCAAGTAAAGTTTTGCATCCCTCATAAGCATCATAGAAGTCTTCAATGAATTCAGGAAAGCTTTGCATCCCTCATAAGCATTATAGATGGCTTCAACAAGAATATAGATTTAAGGATGGGATCTCTACTATGGTCTAGATTGTGATGACTATGCATGAAAGAGCATCAAACAAAAATGCTAACTCTATTCTACCGCTCTATGCTGAGCTTGGCTTGGAAATTGGGATCTCTTGTTGTATCCAATTGTGTCATGTTATATCCATTTATATCGTGTTGGTTGTATCCTATGCTAATTAAGATGATATGAAGAGAATAAAAGTGTGACATGCCCAATTTAAGATGATACAAAAAGAATAAAAATGTGACATGGCCAAGGGATATGATTAGGATATCAACAACACAACTCAACTTATGAGATGGGGTTATGAGTTCTACTTATCCCACGCCCAATTAGTATTTTCAACTACAAACCTACCCAACAAGTTTGTTGCATAATGAAACTCCTCACTACCATGCGTTGGCTTCTTCAACTATCCTTGTTCCAACAATAGCTATACCCAAATCAAGATCAAGATAGTATACATAAACAACACTACGAGATTTGGAAATGTGAGGTTTCTTATCCTCGCATAATCCTCCAATCTAAGCAATAGGTTTTGCATTGTTTATTGGATTCCCCATGTTACTTAATAGTCTATGGAAAGTAAATTCCCTATTCGATGTGGGAACACAAAACGAGAGGACAATATATGATTCATTATTCTTTCAAAGTCCCATAGGAAGTAAAAGAATCTAAGAATTAAGAATTGAACTACACTTATAGGAACTCGATGCTCCATAGAAGGAAGATAGTGATAATAGTTATTTTTATTATCCACCCCTTGATAGAGTAATATTGCATCAATCAAAACAATTTGCAGCATACAAGAAATATTTTCTATATTTCATCAAAGTTCTGAAAATTTGTATATTTAAGTATTATTATTATTATAAAAATTAAAATAATTTTTTTTATATTTTTTATTGGATAATATATTTAATATGAGACATCTTATACGATTTAAATATAAGATATTTTGATAAAATAAATAAAAATATTAAAAAACAACAATTTATCAATTGACCTATGGTATCATACCGAGTGGGTCTTTATATCGATACAAAACAATTAATAAATCAATGAATGCAAGATATAAGGCAACCTCATCTAAATCATCTATATGCTATAAATCATCTATATGCTATCGAAGACGTACAATCTCATTTCCATGCATCCAAATAAATTGTTGAATCCTATGCTAATAGCTTCACACTATTTCAGTTAATAATA
>LPNX010222494.1:0-40043 GCA_001517045.1 Pseudotsuga menziesii | reverse complement strand
TGTGCAAAGGCAGTAAAGTTAATAAAATAAATTGTGTTTCAATTCAACCAAAACTATTCACAAAGCTATCAAAATAAATTGTGCAAAGGCAGTAAAGTTAATAAAAACAATTAATAAATCAATGAATGCAAGATATAAGGCAACCTCATCTAAATCATCTATATGCTATAAATCATCTATATGCTATCGAAGACGTACAATCTCATTTCCATGCATCCAAATAAATTGTTGAATCCTATGCTAATAGCTTCACACTATTTCAATTAATAATAAATATGATTGAATGTAACGATAGTGATTTTTCTTTTAAATGATAACCTTTATGTAAGAAAAAAATTACATTTTTCAAATGTACTCATAATAAATCATCAACATATCCAAACATGTTTCAATTTAACCAAAACTATTTACAAAGCCTATCAAAATAAATTGTGCAAAATAAATTGTGCAAAGGCAGTAAAGTTAATAAAATAAATTGTGTTTCAATTCAACCAAAACTATTCACAAAGCTATCAAAATAAATTGTGCAAAGGCAGTAAAGTTAATAAAATAAATTGTTGAAGCCTACGCTAATAGCCTCACACTATTTGAGTTAGTGATAGAAATAATTGAACGTTAGGAGTTGAGTGATCATATTACAATGTGATAACAAAGCTTTATTATTCGTGTAGAAATGTACTTGTGTGAAGTGATAATAACAAAGCTTTATTATTCGTGTCGAAATGTACTTGTGTGAAGTGATAATAAAAAAAGTAGGCCAATGTTATTTGTTTGCATTAGGTACACCCACTAAAATGGTATAATTTAAGCTTTTTGTTATTATATGGGAATTAACTATATGATTTTATTAGTGAATAGATCCCATGATTGGACTTAGGAGACTTTGGTAACCACATTTTATATTCAAATTTTATCAAAAGTTTACAATTTTTTCACAAATAAATTATCAAATTAAAATATTTATAATTTTTTTTCACAAATAAATTAATAATGAAGAGGGAATTTGGGAATTTACTTTTGGTATGATATATAGAAATATAGAATGAAAGTATTAGGTACTTTTTTTTACGGTGAAATTTTTTTAATCGTGGGAGTTTTTGCTTTTTCCGAGGCAAGTGCAGGAGGGTTGTTCGATGTTTTCATTGAATGGTCCTCCCGCACTTGCCTCAGGAGAAGCGAGAAATGTCATATATAAATAACTTTCACCCTTTTTTTACATGAAATAGTTGTTTTAAATCAATGATATTAATTACACTGCATTAACACGTTATGGACTATTTCTCAACTCAATCATTTTTTTCATAAATAAAATACTAAAGAAGAGTAATATGCTTTCAATGCAACATAAGAATGAAAACACTAGGTACTTTTTAATATGAAATAGTTACTTTAAATCAAAGTAAATAATTATAATGCATCAACACCATTATGCACTAACTCTCAACCCAATCATAGATTAAGTTAATATGCTCGAGTCTTTTCACTCATTACGAATTAATGAAACAATTTTTGTTCCTTAATTATTAGTTTAGTTTTTTCAATATAAGGAAAAGCCTCAACCCAATCATAGATTAAGTTAATATGCTCGAGTCTTTTCACTCATTATGAATTAATGAAACAATTTTTGTTCCTTAATTATTAGTTTAGTTTTTTCAATATAAGGAAAAGCTACGTTGGATATTATGGTTAATTATTAGTTTTTTTAATATAAGGAAAAGCCAAGTTGTATATTATAAAAAAATTTAAGTGTGGTTCACAAACCTCTCAAGGGGTTGCTACGTCCATGGGAAGAAATCACGAGGGCCCATCTGATTACGGAGCTAACCCGATGGGGGACATCAAGTGAGGCCCTTATATATCAATGAATAGCCACCCAGAGATTTGACCTCGAGACCTTCTGCTCACAACTTACAACACGCAACCACTTGAGCTTGCCCACCTGACTAAGTTAGATATTATGATTACTAATTTAAATTAACATTTTTTCCACTTTTAAGTTTGAATTTTTAATATACAATCACATTTTAATATTTCACAAAATTTAACCATTTCAAATAATTTAATGACAGTTTTCAACAGAGACAGTCTTTTGTTTTGTTACATGCTTTTTACTCTAATTAAAACTACTGATAACTCTACATGTACGTCATTAAGCCTAGGATAATTAAGCCTAAGATATAGTACATCATTGTCATTTTACCTTTTTGCTCAAAAGGAAGAAAAAAAAACATTAATGTAAATCTATTTTAACTTTTTGAAATAATTTAATGACGATTTTCAAAAGAGAGTCTTTTATTTTGTTACATGCTTTTTACTTTAATTAAAACTATTGATAACTCTACATGTACCTCATTAAGCCTAGGATATTGTACCTCATTGTCATTTTACCTTTTGCACAAAAGGAAGAAAAAAAAACATTACTCTAAATCTATTTTAACTTTTGACCTTGAGATTTAGCTAATCAAAAGCAATTTAAAACCTTAAGCGCCTTAAGCCTAGGATATTGTACCTCATTGTCATTTTACCTTTTGCTCAAAAGGAAGAAAAAAAAACATTACTCTAAATCTTTTTTAACTTTTGACCTTGAGATTTAGCTAATCAAAAGCAATTTAAAGCCTTAAGCGCCTTAAGCCTAGGATATTGTACCTCATTGTCATTTTACCTTTTGCTCAAAAGGAAGAAAAAAAAACATTACTCTAAATCTATTTTAACTTTTGGCAAATCATATTTCTCATATGCTAATATATAATCTATTATTAATATAAAGAATTTTTATTTTGTAATCTATTATTAATATAAGGAATTTTTATTTTGTGTTGTTAATTTTTTTAAAGAGGCAAGCACTAAGCAACTTCACTTCACTATTCATTGTGCTGAAATTTGTCTAGTTTAAAAATACCAATCTTGTTAAATTTTTAAAGAGACAAGCACTAAGCAACTTCAATGTTCATTGTGATGAAATTTGTCATAGTTTAAAAATAACCAATATTTTGAGTGGTCACTTCACTTGTTAAGAAATTTAAATAGCTTCAATTTACTTTTTTTTGGAATTATAAGTGTTGCTAATTCCATTTAGTCATCTTAATGTATACAATGTAGGATATCAAGAAATAGAATGCATAGAGGGGGGCATCCTTGTTTCTTTCCCTTCTTCCATTTAAAACTACTTACGCCTGAACTCACTTATTTTTTCCCTTATCCTTGGACACACACTCAACCCGATAAGTACCAATGTTTTAAAAATCAATTGAATTGGACTCAAATCGGTCAACTTGACCAAGTCAGCCATCATCCACTTTGACTTGGCCTCCAAATTGATTTAAGGGTTGCTTTGGTACCAAACTAGTTGAGTCCACATATAAGTCAACTAGTTTGGTATCGAATCAACCCAATTGATGTAGAGTTCGATCGATTTGGTACCAAACAATCCAACTCCACAAAATTTGTACCTGCTCAGTTGAGTCGATACCGGTTTGGCACCCCAAGCAATTGTCTAATATAATTTTAAACAATAACTGACATAGAAAATTGTTCAAACTTCAAATAGAATACCTTGAATTGAAAGCAACATTGAAGGCATTTGCAAAAGTAGAATGGCATCCCCCAAGGAATGTTGCATAAGAGCATTGTTTCAGATGAAATAAGTCATGCAATGAGTCCTAGTAGTAGGGAACCACCACATTTTTTTGCCAATCATTAATTGAGGCGAGAGGATACAACCTGTAAGCTTAGAGATTGAGCTACCATGGTTAGTTTGGAGAGATTATACCCCTACTAGGTAAAATTTTAGGGGTGAAATTTAGCTTATATGCTATATTTTGACTTTTTTTCCAAGAAAAGATTCACCAATTTCCCTTTTTTATCAAAAAAGATTCACCCAAATTATATGGGATATTTTTTTTACTCTAAAAATCACCAAAATTGTCCAAAAACTATATAAAGTCCTTAGAAATTTGAATATTTTTATAAAAAAATTGTTGCAAATTCAAGAATTAGTAAAACCCGTCAAGTTTCTACACTTTGAGACACTATAGGCATTCCCCTGTGAGAAATAATGAATGGGCATGGGAGATGGCGAAAATGGGAGGATGATGGGAAGGTCAAGCATAGAAAGAGACTATAGAAGGTGGTAGAACGTAAGACTTTTAACCTCATGATGACAACAATTGGGGATTATGATGGCAAAGAGTAGCTCTAGAACTCGATTCAACAAGTGAATAGAAAGCGAGTAATTGATCCTTTTAAGGAAAAGCCGACTCAACCACTCCTCAATTTTCAGGGTAAGTCTGATATTCCCTCGTTCTGTTTGCTAAAGTTGGGACTATATCTTAGTTTACTGTTCTATTCAGTCAAGACTAGAACTTCCTTTCGTGGAAGCATCTTGATCTTCGAATTGGGAAAGTTTTGTCAGTGAATTCTCAGTTTCGCAATAATTAATCATGGTGTTGTCAAGGGGGTTGTCTTTCTACTTGCTCTAATTTTTTTTGAGGTGGTTCACAGGGTTGGCCATTACATTGGTTCCTAAGTGAAAGACACAACTCAACAAGGCATAATTGACAGGAGAATTACTATGTGACTATGGTTCATCGGGGAAGAGGTCGCTGAACTCAAAGTGGCCAAAAAGTGATCCCTGAAATTCATGTTCAACAAGAAGTGGAGAAGGTTGGCAACATTTATCTAGAGCGGATCCCTTGTTAAGTCCGAGACAGGCTCTCCCAAGCAGAAAAACAAGTGAAGATTGGGAAGGAGGGGATTAGTGTAGACCATATTATCAAAGAGATGGAACCTTGGGCCAAAGACTCGAGCCATACCAAGTCAAGGGAGACCAAATACTACAAGACCCTAACCATTTATTAGGCCATTAAATCTGTAATAGGCAAAGCTTCACTACCCAAAGTTAAGAGGAAAGAAACGAAATTTTGCTTCAAATGGATAACATCCAAGCCCAACTCAGGCAGGTCATGGACAAACAAAATTAGATCTACAAGCATTGACGAGGATGGATCTAGCTACCCCTAATTTCTTCTTAGCTCCTACTTCAAGTCCTACATCAACTCCGAAGTACTCAAATGGTCAGGAGGTGCCATATATCTCCATTTTTTATGATGAAAACACATAATAGCTTTCTATGCTTGGGTCTTAGTTTTTTGTTTACTTGTCATCTTATGTATAATCCAAGCTTAGTAGACAACCATAGTCATAAGGATAGCTTTGTTACAGTGACTGTAGTACTTTTGCTTTTCGGTTTCAAACACAAACAATTAGAACCCCTAAGGATCAATAGTCTTTTTATCTCTGGTCTGGGCTCCCCTATGACAAACCCTTTTTGAAATTATTGTACTTATATGTTTGAAGGAATACAATTGAAGGAGCTTATAAAAATAAAGACCCAAAATTCATAAGAACAATTTTATTATAACAATTCCAATAATCAAATAAACGTTGGATAAATCATTAGATAGCCAGCCCATGAACTTGACCTCATTACATGTTACTTGTACGTCGTAGTATTCAACCACTCAAGCTAGATCACCAAGCTCCTCAACTTCTTAACTTACTTTGCATAATAATAAAATTTTAAAAAAATTAAAGATTAAAAACACTACATTAATGTAAAAAAAATACAATTTCTGCATTTAAAACAAAATTAAGAGAGTGATGAAACCAAATATATGAGCACAAAGACAAGGACTGAAAATTGATAAGCCCACCCAAACAAACAAATTAGAGTATCTCTACGCATTTTTAAACAAACTATTTAATTAGAGTATTTCTAAATATTATATGTATTTTTTTCAATACCTCGTGAAGTGACTATAAATTTTAATATGCATAATCAATGTATATTTGAATGAATAAAAGATTTGTGCGTTCATTAATCATGTATAAAAGATTATATTATAAATTTTAATAATGTATAATTAATATATATTTGAATAGATAAAAGAGTTGTGCGTTCATTAATTATGTATAAAAGATTATGTTTTATAGTGATGTAACTACCTCATTAAAGCGATAAAAATACCCAATTCAACCGGTAATCATGTAACTCCATAGTATATAAAATATTATCTTTCGATTCGAAAGTGTTAGCAAAATTGATGCAATTACACTTAACACACGTGGTGGTAGCTTTAACTATGATGTATTCGTGTGAACTTAGATTTATTTTTGGAATGTAAACTTGGAAGGTGGGAATATGATATTGGTATATAATTATAATAATAATAACTCCGAGGAAAGAAATTTACTAGGTTTTTACTATTTTGAGAGTTAGTTTTTTTCATCGAAGCATCTTCCTTAGTAGACTTTCTCTATGAGGAAAATGGTATTTGTTGTATGTACAAGCAGAAGGCGTGGTGGTGGTGGTTCTTGGGCGTGACAAGGGGTTCTATGGTGGGATTCGACGATGGTGCATAACAACTTGGTGGAGGTCGTGACCTACTTGCAAGTGGTGGTTGCTCCTTTGTTCCCGCAACTTAAGGTTGGTGGCAACGACGGCACAAGGCGAGGCTGCAGATGTGAGGAGGTCACAATGATGTTCCATCTGGCGGCACTAAACCAGTCGCAATCTGTTGGAGGCTCTTGTATACGCACCTCTCCAGGGTGGATGAGACACCCTTCATGGCTCTCTTTTTTGATGCTCTTGGCTAGGGGTTTATATGTCAAAATGGTTGCTGTATGGTTTTTGGGACGAGGGTTTTCCATCCTCTCTGTTTTTCTCAGGGTAGATAGTTTATACCTATAGCCTCATTATGCTTTTTAGCTCTATTAAGCAGTTTTTTTGTTGTTGTTATAAGGATGGTATATGCATGTTTTGGTTGCCTTGTAATGGGGTTTAGTTTTTTGTAAGGATGCTTTAGCTTTTTTTGTAAGGATGCTATATGCATGTTTTGGATGCCTTGTAATGCGGTTTAGTTTTTTGTAAGGATTTTTTTTGCGTGATTTTGGGTTGGATTGATCTTGACGGATGAAGAAAGCAAACATTGGATCATGACTATGTGTATGACATTTATGCCAAATGAACAATATGGTTCAGAGTATTTGAATAAAAATTTTGAGTTGTGATCTTTTTTTGGGGGGAAAAAAAATGATATTGGTATGTTGAATAGTAAAAAGGTTTCATCTAAATTTATAGAAACCACACACAGGCAGTAATAATATTAACTTAGGAAATAAAACGAACATGCCCTTGCAATGAAAGAACATTTCGTATGATCTCCTGATTTGTTCAATAATTTTTAATGGTCTTGGGAGATCTAAGACATAATCAAATATAGAGATTAAATTAAAAATATGGACATCAAAGAACTCTCTAATGTTATCAAAGAAATACTTATTAATATCAATATTAATCTATTGAGTTTGTTAGTGATTCAAAACCCAAGGAATGTAGAGCTTTGTGAGAAAGGTTAGTTGGTTTCTCTTGATGGATATAAAATTCTAATGGATATAAAAATTTATGAGAAAAGACATTTTACCTATGCAAGTTAGCTTATTTTGGTTGTTAAAAGAAAAAAATATTTTTAGTCTAGACAAGTAGCCCAGTTGATCAGAGTCCCCGCTACCATGAGGTCATGGGTTTGATCCTTTGGGTCATCCAAAGTTAGGCTCTTAGGCATGGATTCAACAGGTATGGCCCCTTCGGGTGGGCCCACTTGGACATCTTACGAGGAAAAAAACTATATCTAACAAGTCTTAAATAAGATACTTTATTGTAATAGAAGTTAATTGCACCTACCATGAAACTCTAACTTTCTGTATCATCAAATTTCAACAACTAAAAAGAAGTTTGCTATAAGACTAGACCATTTTATTGTAATAAGCATGAAATTATTATTGATAAAAAAAGCAAGCCACTGGGAAGCTATGTACTCTTAACTTCTCTTTAGTGATCAAAATCCAAATTTCAACAACTAAAAGGAAGTTTGTTGTAAGATTAGATAGCTTCTAAGCTGCTTGCTTTTATTATCAATAAATTTTTTATGCATATTATAATAAAAGGCCCACTTGGACATCTTACAAGGAAAAAAACTATATCTAACAAGTCTTAAATAAGATATATTGTAATAGAAGTTAATTACACCTACCATGAAACTCTAACTTTATGTATCATCAAATTTCAACAACTACAAGGAAGTTTACTATAAGACTAGACCATTTTATTGTAATAAGCATGAAATTATTATTGATAAAAAAGCAAGCAACTGGGAAGCCATCTACTCTTAACTTCTCATTAGTGATCAAAATCCAAATTTCAACAACTAAAAGGAAGTTTGCTACAAGATTAAACACCATTTTATTGTAATATGCATAAAAAATTTATTGATAATAAAAGCAAGTAGCTTAGAAGCTATCTAATCTTACAACAAACTTCCTTTTAGTAATCAAAATCCAAGGACAGAATAGAATTTTCAACCATCTGATTTTTAACAAAACCCCTAAAAGTATTGTTCTACCATACAGAGATCTTGGATCATGGCAGAGCTCTTTTCATGACTGAAATTTCTATAGGTTCTTATCATATTTGTGGCCAACAACTTGGAGAATCACCAAAAAAAAACTCTTTTGCATGAAACTCAATAAACTCTTTAATTCTACTTGAGCTAACCACCAAGACTCTTTAAAGTTTTGCAAATATTTTGTTGTTATAAAAAGTTTAAAAATATACTACATGAAAAGATGTAATTAACCCATTACACAATTTTCAAAATGAATAATGAATATCGAAGGTAGTGATAATTTTTAAGGTCCAGGTCCATCCTTTATAGGTGACCATATATGCAAATTCAAAGGTCCGTCCTTCATTGTTCAAATTTTGTGAGTCCAATTGAGCTGAAACTCGTGAAACGCATGGGAAAAAATTGGAAGAGTCAAAAGCTCCCCGCCAAGCTCACTAAACCGCTCCTTATGCTTTTTTTGAAAACGTTTCATTCAAGTTCCAAGCTCACTAAACCGCTCCCTATGCTTTTTGAAAAATGTTTTAAAAAATGTTTCATACAGGTTCCAAAAACTCCCCTAATTGAGGAAAGGACTGAAATCAGTTCCCAAACTCCCAAGGGTTGTGAAACTCAATGTTTCATATAAGTTCCAGTATGTTTCATATAAGTTCCAATACTGCCCTAATCTAGGGAAAGACTGAAAGCAGTTCCCCAACTCCCAAGGTTTGTGAAACCGAATAAGTTTCACAGCTCCGTTATTGTGAAACCAGATTTTAAACATAGTACCCAATTTTGGCATAACAAGTTCATAACTGAATAAGTTTCCCAAACCCCATTATCGTGAAACCGGATTTTAAACATAGTCTTCAATTTTGACATAACAAGTTCATAAGTACTTTCATTAAAATATATGGTACAATTCTCTTTTGCTTGATTGGGATTTACTATCCATGCCCACTGAACTGGTTCTACTTGTATATAATCGGTTCTACTTGCATATAGCTATATAGCTGTGCTCTTAGCTTTTACTTGATGAGGCATCACCCTCTTTCTAAGCAAAGAGCTTACCCTTTAATAACAGCTATTTGCACGAATATATGTCACACCACCTAATCCTTCCACTTAAATGACTCCTGAAACCTAAAAAATGCCAATTTCCTTCTCTCAGAATTACCGGCATAATACAGCAGACGTCACTTCTCTACAGGAAACAACGAAACACACACTCGAAGATATATACAAGGAACTAAGATCACGACCGCGTTTCATCTTTTCCCATATGCTTTTGCACACAGAGAGACCAAATTCAAAGGGGGCTACTGGTGAGCCAACGGTACTATACTGCTACTAAGGCAATTTAAGCAATTTAACCACAGGTAAAGCACTCATAGACATAGAGGGTGTCAAGAAACATGGGGGACCTGGAAACGTGAGTGGCACAACCCTGAGGGATAAGTATAACAGTAAGCTCAGGGATCTCAGAAGAGGGTTTAAAGGAAATAGAGAGAGAGAGGGTTTAAGAGAAACAGAGAGAGAGATGGCCTGTGATCAGCCTAAATTCTGGCTTCCTATTTGCTATTTCTGCCGTTAGTAATGGTTTCTTGAAAGACTTACACCTAAATTAACAGTATTGAGAATTACAGTGATACGAACTGTAGCAAAGCACACAAATTTCTGAGCATGAGTTGCGAGCGATTTAACATTTCTCTATTTAAATCTTCACTGATGAGGCTTACATAAAACAAACATTTCACTTAAACAATCACTCGACTCAAAAGGAGTTGTCAGATTCGCTTCCCATGGGGAGTGGTTCCTAAATACTCATTGAAACTAGCGAATCTTTTAAAGAATCATGTAGCTGTAACTTAGCTGTATAATTGTATTCAACACGACTGCATTAATTGGCTTTTGTGATTGCAGAGAAAGGGTAAAAGTATTAGCTTTCCAAAAACTGTAATTGCTTATCTGAATTTAGCTCAAACTCATTACATCTGTGCTAACAGATACAAATTCGTAACGGTTTGTTGTGATGAATTAATTATAGCTGTTATAAAATAAAGAAATTCGCAATAGCTTTCTGTGATTAACTGTTGCCAAAGATATAGAGCTTACTCACAGAATGACTGCAGGTGGATAGTTTTGGCTCCTTCTGTATCCAGCTCCTGAAGTCCAAGGTACTCAAGAGACTTATCTGAGCTTGTTCAATTTCTGTTTCTTGAAGCAGCAAAACTTGTGATCTTGAATCTGCCTTTCCGCGTCGGGAGTTAGACTTAAGTTATCGGTTATCAACGAATTAAACCTTGCTGTTTCTTTTAGAGATTTCTCGGAGCTATCCATTCTTTTCTCGGTCCATCAAAAAATACTGTGCAAGACCCCCTCAGTTAGTGCCGAAGAGCAAGAAAACGGTTGCTAAGGAGTATTATTACACCAAAGTTGCTGAAGAGCAAAATAACTGCTCAAAGATTTACTGCAACGCCTGTAGACAGAGAAAGATCGTTAGCCCGACATGCGTTTATGACAATGGACGAAAAATTGGGAGGTAAAGCTTACACGGTATCCGCCAGGTAATGTTTAATATTAAAAAGCAGTCATGTGGATAAGTTGTTGGAAGCTCAGCAACCGCGGGGCCTACAGGACATGGACAGAGCAACGGGCAAAGCGATACAGAGCAATTCCAGCACCACCAGCTTTAATTGACCGCCAAACGCACAATTACAGCACTCACCAGCTTTAACTGTCCGCCAAAATGCTCCCGCAATCATGTGCATGACCGTGGAGCCGAAATTGCGCGAAAATTAATAATAAAAAAATCAAACCTTAAGCCGAAGCTAAAGGCAAAACCCGGCTAAAGGCAAAACCCACGGTAGGCGCAGAGGGAAAAGTAATGGATGGCGATGCTTACAGAAAATGCCGTCCATGCGTGCAGCTTACTTCACGCCGAAGAGAAGCTGGGAAATCTTTTCTTCAAATTTAAGGCTGATTCGTCGAAATATTGAATGCAGAGAAGCTTAAATTCGAAATATAGCAGCTCATGAAACAGTCGGATTTCCGTGCGCCGAGATTCGAATGTGAGCCCCACTGGGATTCGATCGCAACTGCAAGGACAAATCCTCTTCAAGAAGCAATGGAAAATCTTGTGACAGCATAACTGCTCTGCTTAACAGAAAACATAATTCGGCCACTTGAAATGAGAAAAAACTCCAGAAAAATCAAAACCGAAATGACGATTAAAACGTCGCGTGTATTTAAAGTGTTCGTGTCTGGCCAGGCGTCCGTAATGTTCTTTTCGATTTGTTTATATTTATTGCGTGGGGTAAACTCTAAGCATTTTTGCAGGCCGCGTGCCCGGGTTCGAATCCTGTGGTGGCTACACATTTAAACATATACAGTTGTAGATTGTAGGTTTTCAAAAGATTCGCCGTGAAAATTATATACTAATTTTACTCATACGTAATGAAAGAACTAATTGGATCTAATCATTTCCTAATAAAGGATGATATATTACTAATTAGTAGATTAATAACTAACTAGTTATATTCCCTTCATAATTACATTGATTATTACTTAAAAAATGATATAGTACATGATTCTATTCACTTCATAATTATGTTGATTATTACCGAGAAACCAATATAGTGGTTATTATATTAATTATTAATTAATATAGTGTAGTTAGAGTTTCAATTCAATAGTGGTTATTATATTAATTATTAATTAATATAGTGTAGTTAGAGTTTCAATTCAAAAGTGGCGAAGTTTACTTTAAGTTATGGCTTAAAGTTTGGTAGAATGGAATTTAAGACTTTATTTATGATAAGAGCACTACAAACCAATGCATCAACACTTCTACTTAAAAGATGTTAAAGAAAAAAGTTAAATGACTTTTTTTCTTAATCAATTCTAAGAAATATCTTTGTATATTTTTAAATTAAAAAATAAGCAAATCATAGTAATGGGAGATTCAACATTCAAAATTTGTTAAATATACGAAAACGATTATAAAAAATTGTATTGCTCATATTTTTAAACCAATCATGTGTTGCAAAAGGCTTCAAGCATATAACATGTTTTTACTGGTTAAAATCTCACAACCTCCTTGTGGACTTGCACCCCTTAGATCATTTATCCGATTAATAGGTGGTGGTATTTGACTTCAAGAAATAACATGTATTAAGATGGAAGTAATGTAGCTTACTCTCTAACACAAATCTCACCTACTTTTAATACAAATTTCACATTGATAATCTCTAATACTTATATTTTAAGAGGAAGTGTTCATGTATTGATTTGTAGTATTGTTGTCATGATTGAAGTCATAAGTTCCATTTCTTCACTTGGAGAATAGGTCAGTGCCTTACGTGACCCATACATCGTAGCTTACCCCTAGTTGGTAGTACTCTTGGAAATTTCTGGCATCTCTTCTTTAGGAGGAAGTGTCGGTGCATTGGTTTGTATAACCGTTGTCATGACTTAAGTTGTAAGGCCCATTCCATTCCATAGTTCTTAATGGCAGTTTGGTCATTATTTTCAACAACATAGAGTCTAGTCCCAAAAGAAGAAATAATGTTTAGAAGGACTTCGACGAACTCAAGCATTTTAGGCAAATTTTGCATGTCATTTTTTCCTATCTTTCCTTCTAGTTTCAATTTGATGCACTTAGATGATTGAGTTTTTTTGGTTCAATGTCTATTGTGTATGGTGACAAGGGATTTTACATAGTGGCATTGTCTTTCTTTTAGGACTCATTGAATTATTTCATTTGGAATCTCTCAAGCATCAGTATATTATGGATGGGTACCATCATCTAGTGGTCGTATTTCTTGTGAGATTTATGAGCTACACGGGGTTTGGAGGCAAAATATTAAGCAAATCAAAGATCGCCAAGTGGTGTTCCCCCACCTAATTGCGCCTCGAATTGATTCTCAAAAGGCCAAGAATGGAGAATTATCTGTTGTAGCGGCTCACCAAAACCAAAGAATGAGAAATTGGAAGCATATTTAAATATGATATAACAATTGATTCTTGGTTTAGCTAGAAGCTCTCAGATGTAGATGTCCCAATAAAATATCTCTACTCATGGGTGTCCCAACCAAAAATCTCCACTAAGTCTGTCAAAATTGTAACCAAAGAAGAAGACACAAACATACAATATATAAAAGCTTTCCAATAATGTATGAATTCTTATAAGTTTGTAATAAAAGAAAAAAGTAATTTACTATAAAATTAGCTTACTCTCACATGAAACTCAAAACTACTTAAACTAACTTACCATATTCTTTATACTTATAGTTGTCAATATTTTTAGTCATTAATAAATTTAACTTTGCTAAACAACAAAGGTTTAATTAACTCGTTACTTAAACAAATGAAAAATGATAACAAAGTTTGTGAATTCCATGTATGAAAAATCATAAAAGATTTCATATATACAAATTCATTAAGGTCCATCTCTTATGGTTCACCATATATGCAAAATTTAAAGGTTCATCCCATATATGAAAAATTCAAAGGTTCGTTGTTCACAATTTGTGAGTCTTGTTGAAAATCATGAGACACATGGGGAGATTGGAAGGAGACTCAAAAGCTCCCAACCAACTTTCAAAATCTCTTAAAATCATTCCTTAAGTTTTTTGAGAAATGGTTTATACTAGCACATTGCATAACTCATGGTCGATAAACATCGATAGGGATTATGATCCATGTCGCCTGTGGAGTCGACAGGAGGACAACAAAGTCGACCAAATAAGTCAAGCTCTGTTATAGCGAAAGCGAATAATATTAGACAGATTAAGGAAACCAATGTAGGTAATAACCAACCAAAAGCAACTGAAAGCAATAAACAATACCAAGCACATGAAAATGCAAGTCAAGAATTGATAACAGAGAAACCCCAAGGGTGAAAACTTTGGTTGTATTGAGCAATCATCTATGGGACGACTTCTTAATTTTGTAATCCATCCTTGTGTCAAGGTCTACTGAGTCGAAAGACTTGTTTTACATGAATGCAGGCTGAATGAAGGAATCGTATGGAACCAATTGGACCTTCTCTTTTAGGACCCGTCTTAGTGCAATTAACATCAAGGAACCCTTTCATATTCGGGATTACATGCATATATAAAATTCTAAGGGACGCTTGGGTGCCTACCCGTCACATTTCAGTTACAAAGAAGCCGTTACACTTGATTGAGGAGGCCAATTGATTTCTTTACATCTATCTGCTAGATGAAGAGACATTGTTGCTGCATCAATTGCATCTTCCCGGTGCTTTCTGACCATTCAGAATGTTGGTTGACATGTGTTCGAGTCATTGAATTCCATGGGCATGTATGATGAACGACTATTGCAAAAGACAACGGTATTCGATGGATTGAGTGATCCACAGGTTCAACTTAGTCGATGAATCAACTGATATACACGTTCAACTAAGTCAATGGATCGATTGAGATCCAACCAAGGAGTTGACTAGGACTAGGGATTAATTTAAGGTGTCAGTCGAGTCTTAGAATGTACAAACCTTCCCCCTTAAAGTGGAAATGGTCCCCATTTCCTTCTTGAGCAGATGAGAAAACTTGTGCTCCAACTCAGTGAGAGGATACCACTTTCCTTCAGCTAGGAGTTGTCTTGCTTTATCCACCTGAAACAAGGGAAATTTTTGTGTCCTTGTGTGGCGTGCTTATTGTCTGACAATGGTGTAGATGGCAAGGGTATCTTGAGTATCTGAATGGATGTCTTCTAGATATGTTAGGGGTAAGTCGATATGTTCCAACAATAGTGAAAGATATGATCAAAGCAAGTCCACATTGAATATTGGATGCAACCCCAGGTATGGTGGAATGCTTAGCTTAAAAGCATTTTCCCCAATTTTCTCAAGAATGGTGTAACAACCCACTTGTACATATGGCTCAAAATTTCCGTGAAGCAAGCCAAAAAATAAGTTAAAATCAAAATTTTCGTGGATAAATAGATAAAAAAAATTGAAAAGAAATTGTTGTGCCCCACAATAATCGTCGCTCTAGTGACAAAAATAGTGTTTTATCGCTATAGCGACATATATGAGATGTTTGTCATTGTAGCAATGAAAACTTAACACGTGCAACATCAACGGTCAGCACAGTAATGGTCACTGACTTTTTGTTATTGTTGAAATTTGATCGTTGTGCATTTTCACTGGAACCGCCACGATCATAGATCTATAAATACATGTTCTTGAGACACATTTCAACAAGTTATTTGCTATAATTGCAACAATTTTCCTGTTGATTGTTCAATCTGTGATTTCAAGAGTCTTGTACTGGTTTAACACATCGATTTTTTTATCTCCTTTGATGTCTAGGTTAGTATTTTTAAATTCTTTGGCTCCTTTAATAATGTGTAGGGTCATACATAAAGTGAGTCGACTATTCATTTTCTCCTCAATACTAATGCTTACATAGATTTGTCGCTCATAATTTGATAGATATAACATGATCTATTTTTAAAGACCATAGAGGGACATTTGAGTGAAAGTGACATAGGAAAGTGCACCCATCCTAAGCGCATCTTTTGGCACCAAGATCGAAGTTTTCCACTGGGTAGATCCTCTAGAAAGACAATCCCTAGTTTGGCTTGAAAACTAGAAAACCAGAAACATAACCAAAAACTGCAGTCCAAGATCTAGCAAGTCTAGTTTCAAGGGTTAGAATTTGGATTCTCCAGAAACTTATTGTACCATCATACTCATCTTAGTCAAGCGCGTCTTTTGGTGAGTACAGTTTTCATTTTTGAGAAATTTTCATTTTTTTTCATTTTCTGATCTCTGGGACAAGATGTCTCCAAACACTAAGCTTGATGATAAGTCGGAATGTATAGAGAACTTATGTGCTTGGAAATACAAAATAGGACTCATCTAGAAGAGAATGATCTTGCAAAGTTTATCAAGGTAGTTGTGTCGGAGCCCAAAGAAGATGAAGCAAAAAAAAAAAGTAAAACAAAGACATGATTAGAGCTAAGAGGATCATAGTTGATTCAATCAAGGATAACTTGATTCCTCAAGTATCCTCTAAGGATACACCAAAGGAGATGTTTGATTCCATATCAAGAATGTATGAATAAAAACCACCTAAGAAGTTAGCAAAAGTAGAAGTTGAAGAATATGTTCTCTAGAAAATGTTTCTGTCACTAGAGGGTGGCCTGTATGAACCGAGAGGTCACTCAGAAGCAACCTTGATCCATGATTCTACAAGATCATAAAAGGAGTTCTCACATAAAACTATAAAATCCCTACCAAATGTGAGCAAGATAGTCATAGGTATTACCAAACCTAAATATTGATCATGAAGGATGGAACCTTTGATGAAGATACAAGTCAAGAAAGCTGTAGCTCTCATAGTTCCTGAACCAATGAAGGAAGTTGCACCTTCTCCTGATGATGAGATTCCAAAAGAACATGATATGTTGGAGCCCCAAGAACCTCCCCACATGAATATCTCCAATAAGATAAATCCAACTTGGGCCCGTGATACTATTCAAGAAGTAGAAAGGTATGGTGCTCCATAAGGCTCCAGAAGGTAGAGCAAGAGGTCGAAGCCATTTCCTAGTTATATGGATTTGATGTCTAATCTGGTAGACAAAGAACCTACTTGCTTAAAAGCATCTGTCCAAAATAAAGAATGGGTGGAAGCTATGATGGAAGAATATCAATACAGAATGAAGAATGGTGTATGGGAAATAGTTCTCAAGCCATAAGGAAAAAGTGTGGTATCTTCCAAATGGATCTACAAGATCAAAACATACAGCCGATGGAAGTATTGAGAAGTACAAATCCATATTTATGGTTCGTGGATTCTCTCAAAATGAAGGAATCGATTGTGAAGAGACATTTTCTCCTATAGCGAGGTACACTTCTATCGGAACCATCATGGCACTAGCAGCCAATACATAATGGAAGTTACATCAAATGGATGTGTAAACGACATTCCTAAATGGTGTTATTGAAGAAGAAGTGTACATAGAACAACCACATGGTTTTGAAGTCAAAGACAAAAGAACACATGCCTATAAATTGAAGAAGGCTCTATATGGATTGAAACAAGCTCCAAGAGCTTGGTATGTAAGAATTGATAGTTTTCTGACGAACTTGTGCTTTACCAAAATTAAGGTTGATCCTAACCTTGACTTTAAGGTTATGGGTGATGAACCTGTCATATTATTGTTGTATGTGGATGACTTATTCCTGATAGGTAATGAGAAGCAACTATCAAAGTGTAAAAAGAAGCTCGTTGCAGAATTCAAGATGAAAGACCTTGGCTTGATGCATTATTTTCTAGGTCTTGAAGTATGGCAAAGCCTAGAAGGAATCTTCCTTAACCAAGGGAAGAATGCAGTGGAAATCATGAAAAGGTTTGACATGTTGGAATGTATTGCCATGGCCACACCCATGGATAGACACTTGAAGTTGATGGTTGATGCTTCGTCAAAATTGTTAGATTTTTATAATTTAAGCTATATGATCTTAGGATCTTATATGAGAGAATAAAAAGCACAACAATCAATCACAATAGACAATGGACACAAAGATTTTTCTCAGGGAAACCATAAAGGAGAAAACCCTGCAACTTCCTTAGAGATAGAATGAGCACCAACGGCAACAGTAAAACCCAAAGACATAAAATATGATCTCCAACAGTTGTTCTCTCTCTCACTTGTGTGAGCACTTCCTCTCTCACTCATGCGCCCCAGTTGAGTGAGTGTGTGTGTCAAATAAAGAGTCTCACTCTCTATTTATACTAGTTTCTGACTTGACAATTACTTAGCAAAGCCGACATCTCTAGGAGAGTCTAATAGCCCTAGTGCCCCTCAACTATGGGGACTTTGCCCCCTTGATCAACAAGGAGGGTTAACCTCAACTCAATTGTGGGGACTATTGCCCCGACTTACTATAGAGGGTTAACCTCATTGACTTTACATTACTTCATTATATTAATGACTCTCCCGATAGGAACATCGGGGTACAATGAAATATAAATGATTCTCCCGATAGGAACATCGGGGTACAATATAAGTGAATACATTCTAAAGTTACAAATACATCAACACTCCCTCTTAACTAGGAAGGTATTCTCTTGACACAATTCATCAGCACAAGTATTCTTCTTTGGATCAAGTCTGGATCATCATCAACACTGGATCATCATTGGATCGTCATCAAAGCTGGATCATCACTAGATCATCATCAAAACTTGATTATCACTGGATCATCATCAAAGTTGGATCATCATCAAAGCTAGATCATCACTGGATCATCATCATCATCACTACTTCTGCTATCTCGATCAACTGGTGTTATCTCTCAATTCTAATCGTCACAGGAAGTTCTACAGAGCCAACCCTTTTTTCATGCTGGTTGTTGGCCTAGCCTCCATGTAGGTCTTCGTCTTCTTCAACACTTATATCTAACCATGGGAGGAACACATCCAGCGAACATGTCAGAAAGGCCCGCCCAACACTCACATCTGACCATGGGATGAACACATCAACCATGTCAGAAAGCATCAGCACTTATATCTTACCATGGGATGAACACATCAACCATGTAAGAAAGGCTCAACACTTATATCTTACCATGGGATGAACACATCAACCGTGTAAGAAAGGCTCAGCACTCACATCTGACCATGGGATGAACACATCAACCATGTCAAAAGGGCTCAACACTCACATATGACCATGGGATGAACACATCAACCATGTCAGAAAGGCTCATCACTTATATCTTACCATGGGGTGAACACATCAACCATGTAAGAAAGGATCTGCACTTATATATGATAATGTGGGATGAGCACATTCCCCAGTCACATCAGAATGGCTCTGCACTTATATCTAACCATGGTATGAACACATCAACCATGTCAGAAAGGCTCACGGACTCATCACTTCCCTTTGGAAGGAACCTCGATCTGGAGAACACCAAGCTTCTCCCTAAAGTACTCAAACTTCACTCTAGCTAATGGTTTGGTTAACACATCAGCTACTTGCTCATTCATCACAACATACTGGAGCTTCAATGCTCCTCTCTGCACCATATCCCTGATATAGTGATATTTGATCTCGATATGCTTCGACTTGTCATGGAAAACTAGGTTCTCTGACAACTTCACACAACTCTGGTTATCACAATATATGCAAGTAGCATCCAACTGGAGATCAAACAAATCAGATAGTAGCTTCCTAAGCCACACTGCCTCATAGCTAGCTGAACAAGCTACAACATACTCTGCTTCGGCTGTACTCAGTGCCACACAGGATTGCTTCCTGCTAAACCACGAGATCACACATGATCCCATACTGAAGTAGCACCCTAAAGTGCTCTTCCTATCAATGGCACTGCCTGCCCAATCTGAATCCACATAACCTTCCAGGTTAATCTTCTGATTGACTTGATACTTGAGCCCATAATCAACTGTACCCCTCAGGTACCTCATAATATGCTTTGCAGCAATTAAGTGAACATGTCTCGGATATGTCAGGAACTGGCTCAATGTGTTCACAACAAAGAAAATATCTGGTCTCGTATTCGTTGGGTACATCAAGGACCCAATCATCTAACGATACATCGTAGCATCAACCAACTCGTATGAAGCATCACTCAATAGCTTTAGGTTCGATGCCATATTTGTGGTCATTGCCTTGCAGTCCATCATCCTGAACCTCTTCGGGATCTCTATTGCATACTTACCTTGACCTAGGGAGATTTCATCTACATTCTGCCACACCTACATGCCTAGAAAGCTTCCTCTTCTTGCAATTTTAATGAGTTTTTCTTTTCCTGTCAGGAACAATTCATCAACATATAACAGGAGCATCACTGGTATTCCGCCTTCAACCTTGAAGCAAAGGTTGGAATATGCTTTACTCTCAGTAAATCCTAGAGCCATCAATAAGCTATCCATCTTGTCATACCATGTCAAACCTCAGGATCTTCTGCAGTCACTCCCTATGAAGTGGAGCACCATTCTCCCTCTGTCTTTCGTACTCTATGCATTGAAACATTATGTACTGGAGTGACAAGTAGCTTCCTCTACTACTAATATTCTATGTATCCATCTAGGGTCACTGGATACCAAGATCCTCTATCTTGAACCATTTCAAAAGTTCTTCTTGCACCCATCTGTGAGCTTGTCATCCTCTATAGGCTTTCATCTTCAACCTTGTAGCAAAGGTTAATATCTTCATCACTCTAGGTGATCTTCAAGTTCCTCATGTATGTGGTATCATATGGGTGTCTTCTAAGCTCATACAAGGCCTTCTTTCATTTGCACACATGATTCTACCTGTCATGTGTCTTAACTTCTAGTGGCTGCAAATGTCTCTCCGTAGTCTATGTCTTCTTTCCATGAGAAGCCTCGTGCTACAAATCTTGCCTTGTATCCCATGATGTTGCCATCTACTGCATGTTGGATCATGTAGATCCATATGGAAGACATTACGGACTTCCCTTCAGGTCTTGATACTGCAAACTAGACATCATTATTCTTGAACTAGTATTCTCCTTCCCTTTCTTCTTGGCTACTTCTTCATAGCTGGAAGGCTTTGCGTCAATGATGTTGCTCAATAGTGTCACATAACTAGAGTGTCTTTGAGGCCTCTTTCTTTCTTTGAAAGTATCGTCATATTATTCTTCATCTTGGATTCTTTCTTGAAATGTCGTCACTTGTTCTTCAAAACAAGTCTCGTCCTTCTTTTCTTGTAGGTGATTGTACGCGATCTTTCCTACAATTCAAATGCATTTATATGGTTAGAAACATTTCATAAGGAATATTCACAATAGAAAATTCTGATGCATAAAGATATAATCATGCAGCTATTTTAGCCAATACAACATTCATCCATATCTCACGAAAATTTTTCTAGATGCCTTCCATCTCTACCAAGACATCATTGAGATTGTGCACTAATCCAATATGTCAGCAAAGAGGTTTCATTCTAGATAAGTAGCAATGGAGAGTTGTATAGCACCATGAGCTACTTACCCATCACATGCATATTAGTAGTATACTGTCATTAATGCAAACATTCTATCATGCATAATATATCAACTGAATATAAACAAATCCATAGCAAAACAATATCATGAAATGACAATTGAATACTTATCTTTATTTGTTTCCTATGTAGAGTCCTTCTTTCAACTTCATCATCTTCTTCATTCATAACAACATCATTTCGTATCCAAATGCTTAAGATGGATAAGAGGTTCTTAAAGAATTGAGTTCTTTATATTCCTCATCGCTTGAGGTATCTTCTTTGAATCATGAAATCTTGATCTTCAGCTGCTCCCATCTTCTTTTCTCTTATTATGAGTCGAGCTTCTTCTTGTGTGTGCTCTCCCCAGAGTCTGCTGAAACTAATCACTTCCTTCTGGCACACATTCCTTGAATGAATGAATCCCTTGATCCTGGGAGGCCGTTCAAGGTGGTTATCACAATTTCAGTATTCTCTACTTCTTCATCCACTGCTTCAAGTTGTTCTTTGACTTGAGAGACCTTTATAAAGTGTGACTGTATGGTCTCTGCATTCTGGATCTTTACATTCTTCAACTGGTTTCTCAAAGTCATCTTCTGATTTATGTTCTCCCCTTCAAATAGTTGTTGATGTATTTGTAACTTTCGAATGTATTCATTTGTATATCTTATGTATTGTACCCTGATGTTCCCATCGGGAAGTATCTTTAATGTAAACAAGTCATGTAAAGTCATTGAGGTTAACCCTCCATTGTAAGTCGGGGCAATAGTCCCCACAATTGAGTTAAGGTTAACCCTCCTTGTTGATCAGAGGGAAAAGTCCCCACATTTGTGGGGCACTAGGGTTATTAGACTCTCCTAGAGAAGTCATCCCTGGTAAGTAATTGTTAAGTGAGGCCAACTTGTTGGAGTGGACATTAAGTGAATGAAAGAATATAAGTAGAGAGTGAGCTTCTCTATTTATCACACACACTCACTCACTGGGACACATGAGTGAGAGAGGAGAAGCTCTCTCAAGTGAGAGAGAGAGAACAACTGTTGGAGATCATCTTTTCTATCTTTGGGTTTTACTGCTGCCATTGGTGCTCATTCTATCTCTGAGGAAGTTGCGGATTTTTCTCCTTTATGGTTTCCCCGAGGAAAATTCTTTGTGTCTCTTTTCTGTTGTTATTTTTTCTATGCATGTTATTCTCTCAGATAAGATCCTATATCACATTGCTTAAATGATAAAAATCTAACATGGTATCAGAGCTAACCCGAGAAGAAGACACTGTCTAGATGCAGAAGCTAGGGATTCTTACTGTTTGGGTTTCTCTCCACAATCCATCAGCAAAAGGATGCTAGGCTAACACTCCATTGAAGGGTGCTTCTTTCTGTCGAAGCAGAATTTGATTCCGAGCATTTTTAGTTTTTGCTGCGGGAAATTAGGGATTTTTACCGAAGAGGAATTTTTGAATGAGCCCGACATAGGATTGCTCTCCTCATCAAAATCGAAGTTTAAAGACCAACGTCAAGATTTTTGGTTGGGAAAAACTCCAGGAAATTCAAACCCTAATTTGACCCCGGGCCTGAAAAACCCTAAAATACTAAAACTGATAAGTTTTGGTACATTCGCTATATCTCGGGATTGAAGAAGTAACAAGGGCCAAAAATTTCACAGTGCAAATATAAATTCCTGATTTACACTGTGTAAAAGTTTCAACCTCAGATTCTCTATATTTTGGGATATATGATTCCTCTAATTTAGGGTTCCAGCCTCTTCCAGGATTCATCCCTAAACATGACACCTAGGGAGAATTGCTATATCTAGGGATACAAAGGCCCAAATTAAATTTTGCAAGATGTTCTAGATAGGGCACAGAATTTACTTTCTTTGGTAAAAGTTTTAGACCTTGATGATGAAACAGGGGCACATGGCAGTCCGTACAAGTTTGCTATGATGAACAGTCCTGAAGCAGGTCACCTTGGGAAAACTCTCAGAATTCCCAATTGGTGAAACCAATTCTGATGAAAACTATGGTGTTGGAACAAGGACATACAAGGTTACCTTAGTATAGAATTGCAGACACAGAGGAGCAGTAATTTCATAGATACCGCAGAAACAGTATCAAGCATTTCTGTAGACGAAATTGGAAAACTAGGGCTTCCTGTTCCGGGAGCTTCCCTCCACTGTTTTCAGAAAAGGAGTACATTGGACAACTCGCCTTGAAGAGGTCTATATTTCTATCCAATAAAATCTGAAAGATTCTAAGTTTTGAAAATTAGGGTTTCTCTGACAAACCCTAGATTAGCCAGCTCCGGAACCAAGATGGACACCTCAAATCGGTAAGATGTAATCTTTTGCTATTTACAATTGAGGTTCTCATTTCAAGATGACTAATCATGCCAGCTTGATGACAATCTTGGTGAGGCCGACAACTTCCAAGCATGGAATTATTGGATCTCATTGGTTCTTGAAGAAAATGAATTGGACACCTACATAAGTAGAGAGGTTCTAGTTCCAGAGGGAGATTAGGCTAAAGCCTTACACAAGAAGAACTTGGTCAAGGCCAAGAAGATCATTGCTGATTCAATCAAGGATCACCTTATACCACAAGTGTCTTCCCTAAAGACACCTAAATAGATGTTTGATTCCTTGACCAAGCTATTTGAAGGGAAGAACATAAATCGGAAGATGACTTTAAGAAACCAGTTGAAGAATGTGAAGATCCAGAATGCAGAGACCATACAGTCATACTTTACAAGGGTCTCTCAAATCAAAGAACAACTTGAAGCAGTGGATGAAGAAGTAGAAAATGCATACGTTGAATGGCCTCCCAGGACCATGGGATTCATTCATTCGAGGAATGTGTGCTAGAAGGAAGTGATTACTTTCAGCAAACTCTAGGAAGAACACACACAAGATGAAGCTCTACCCATAATAAGAGAAGAGAAGATGGGAGCAACTGAAGATCAAGCTCTAACCATCCAAAGAAGATCCCTCAAGAAATGAGGAATAGGAAGGAATCAACTCTTGAAGAACCTCTTATCCATCTTGAGCATTTGGATAAGAAATGATGCTGTTATGAATGAAGAAGATGATGAAGCTGAAAGAAGGAATCTACACACGAAACAAATAAAGATAAGTATTCAATTGTCATTTCATGATATTGTTTTGTTATGCATTTGTTTATATTCAGTTGATGTATTATGCATGATAGAATGTTTGCATTAATGATAGAATACTACTAATATGCATGTGATGGGTAAGTAGCTCATGGTGCTATACAACTATCCATTGCTACTTATCTAGAATGAAACCTCTTTGCTGACATACTGGATTAGTGCACAATCTCAATGTTTTCCTGGTAGAGATGGAAGGCATCTAGAAAGTTTCCGTGAGATATGGATGAATGTTGTATTGGCTAAAATAGGTGCATGATTATATCTTTATGCATAAGAATTTACCATTATAAATATGCATTATGAAATGTTTCTAACCATACAACTGATGCATTTGACTTGTAGGAAATATCGTGTGCAATCACCTACAAGAAAAGAAGGATGAGACTTGTTCCGAAGAACAAGTGACAACAGTTCAAGAAATAATCCAAGAAAAAGAAGAATATGACGATACTTTCAAAGAATTCAAGAGGCCTCAGACACAGCGCAGTTATGTGACATTGTTGAGTGACATCATTGATGCAGAACCTTCCAGCTATGAAGAAGTAGCCAAGAAGAAAGGGAAGGAGTGTACCAGTTCAAGAAGAATGATGTCTAGGATGCAGTATCGAGACCTGAAGGGAAGTTTGTAGTTCCATCATGTAGTAGATGGAAACATCATGGGATACAAGGCAAGATTCGTAGCACGAGGTTTCTCACGGAAAGAAGGCATAGACTACGAAGAGACATTTGCAGCCACTAGAAATACACATGACATGTAGAATCATGTGTGAAAATGAAAGAAGGCCTTGTATGAGCTGATAAGGCACCCATGGGATAACACATACATGAGGAGCTTGAAGGTCACCTAGAGTGATGAAGATCTTAACCTTTGCTACAAGGTTGAAGATGAAAGCCTATAAAGGATGACAAGCTCACAGATGTGTTGGAGAATAAATTTTGAAAAGGTTCAAGATAGAGGATCTTGGTATCCAGTGACCCTAGATGGATACATAGAATATTAGTAGCAAAGGAAGCTACCTGTCACTCCGGTACATAATGTTTCAGTGCATAGAGTACGAAAGACAGAGGGAGAATGATGCTCCGCTTCAGAGGGAGTGACTGCAGGAGATCCTGAGGTTCGACATGATACGATAGGATGGATAGATTACTGATGACTCTAGGCTTTAACTTTGCTTCAAGGTTGAAGCCGGAAGACCAGTGATGCTATTGTTACATGTCGATGACGTGTTCCTGACAGGAAAAGAGGAACTCATTAAAGTTGCAAGAAGGAGACTTGCTGCCGAGTTCGAGATGAAGGACTTGGATATGATGCACTACTTTCTAGGCATGGAGGTGTGGTAGAATGCAGATGGAATCTCCCTGGGACAAGGGAAGTATGCAGTAGAGATCTTGAAGAGGTTCAAGATGATGGAATGCAATGCCATGACCACACCTATGGCATCAAACCTGAATATATTGAGTGTTGCTTCATTAGATTCAGTTGATGCCACAATGTATCATCAGATGATTTGTTCCTTGATGTACCTGATGAATACGAGACCAGATATTTGCTTTGTTGTGAACACATTGAGACATGTTCACCTGATGGTTGCAAAGCACGCAGTGAGGTACCTGAAGGGTGTAGTTGAGTATGGGATCAAGTATGATACGAATCTGAAGATTAACCCAGAGAGTTATGTGGATTCGGATTCGGCAGGCAATGCCATTGATAAGAATATCACTTTGGGATGCTGCTTCAGTATGAGATCAGAGAAGAGCAGTGAAGCTCCTATATGTGATCGAGATCGATATCTCTCGAAAGAGGGAGTTCTAGCATAGCTAGTAAGACAGGTTGTCTGAGCATAAAATTCGGGCGAAGCTCGTAGGTGGTTCAGACGTAAACGGTCCTGTAGGTTGTCCTCAGATGTAATAGGTCCCGGAGAAGCTCGCAGGTTATCCTTGGACGTAATCAGCCCTGATGTGTTTCTATGCTAGAAATGGCTAGAGTGAAGTTTGAGTACTTCAAGGAGAAGCTTGGTGTTCTCGAGATCGAGGTTCCTTCCAAGAGGAAGTGATGAGTCCATGAGCCCTTCTGACATGATGGTAGGATTGGTTCCTTCCATGGTCAGATGTAAGTGATGTGCCCTTCTCACCTGGTGGTAGGATTGGTTCCTCCCATGGTCAGATGTAAGTTTTGTGCCCTTCTGACATGGTGGTAGGATTGGTTCCTCCCATGGTCAGATGTAAGTGTTGTGCCCTTCTGACATGGTGGTAGGATTGGTTCCTCCAATGGTCAGATGTAAGTGTTGTGCCCTTCTGACACAGCAAGAGGATTGGTTCCTTCCATGGTCAGATGTAAGAGCTATGTCTTTCTGACATTATGACAAGATTGGTTCCTTCCATGGTCAAATAGATGTGATGATGCCACATCCAGTATGAAAAAGGACTGGCTCTGTGATGCCACATCCAGTATGAAAAAGGAATGGCTCTGTGATGACACATCCAGTATGAAAAAGGATTGGATTTGTGTAGATGCCACATCCAGTATGAAAAAGGGCTGGCTCTGTGATGACACATCTAGTATGAAAAAGCACTGGCTCTGTGTAGATGCCACATCCAATATGAAAAAGGACTGGCTCTGTGATGCCACATCCAGTATGAAAAAGGACTGGCTCTGTGTGGATGCCACATCCAGTATGAAAAAGGACCAGCTCTATGATGCCACATCCAGTATGAAAAAGGACTGGCTCTATGATGACACATCTAGTATGAAAAAGGACTGGCTCTATGTAGATGCCACATCCAGTATGAAAAAGGACTGGCTCTGTGATGACACATTCAATATGAAAAAGGACTGGCTCTGTGTTGGTTTCACATCCAGCATGAAAAAGGGCTGGCTCTATGATGACACATCCAACATGAAAAAGGGCTAGCTCTGTAATGATACATCCAGCATGAAAAAGGGCTGGCTCTGTAGAAGACTACATCTAGTATGAAAAAGGACTAGTTCTGTAGATGTGCATCCAACATGAAAAATGGCTGGCTCTGCCGATAAATACCTACATGGAGTCTAGGACTACATAAGCATGAAAAAGGGATGGCTTTGTATAAATTCTTGTGATGAGTAGAATTGAGAGATAGCACCAGTGATGATGACTCAGTGATGATCCAGATCAAGTGATGATCTAGACTTGATGAGGATCCAGTGATGGTCCAGACTTGATTGTGATCCGAATCAAGTGATGATCTAGACTTGATGATGATCCAGTGATGCTCCATATCAAGTGATGATCCAGTGATGCTCCAGATCAAGTAATGATCCAGACTTAATGAAGATGACTTGATGATGATCCAGATGATATAGAGAAGAAGACTTGTGCTAATAAATTGTGTTGAGAGAATACCTTCCTAGTTAAGAGGGAGTGTTGATGTATTTGTAACTTCATAATGCATTCATTTGTATATCTTATGTATTGTACCCCGATGTTCCTATCGGGAAGTATCTGTAACCTAAACAAGTCATGTAAAGTCATTGAGGTTAACCCTCCATTGTAAGTTGGGGCAATAGTCCCCACAATTGAGTTAAGGTTAACACTCCTTGTTGATCGGAGGGAAAAGTCCCCACAATTGTGGGGCACTAGGGTTATTAGACTTTCCTAGAGAAGTCGGCCCTAGTAAGTAATTGTTAAGTGAGGTCGACTTGTTGGAGTGGACATTAAGTGAACGAAAGAATATAAATAGAGAGTGAGCCTCTCTATTTATCACACACACTCACTCACTGGGATCCATGAGTGAGAGTGGAGAAGCTCTCTTAAGTGAGAGAGAGAGAATAGATATTGGAGATTATATTTTTTTGTCTTTGGGTTTTACTGCTGCCATTGGTGCTCATTCTATCGCTAAGGAATTTGTGGGGTTTTCTACTTTATGGTTTCCCCAACGAAAATTCTTTGTGTCTCTTGTCTCTTGTGATTTTTGTTGTGCATGTTATTCTCTCAGATAAGATCCTAGACCATATTGCTTAAATGATAAAAATCTAACAATAGCTTAGTCAAGGAATCAAACACCTCCTAATGTGTCATTTAGGGAAGACACTTGTGGTATAAGGTGATCCTTGATTGAATCAACAATGATCTTCTTGGCCTTGACCAAGTTCTTCTTGTGTAAGGCTTTTAACCTCATCTCCCTCTAGAACTCGAACCTCTCCACTTATGCAGGTGTCCAATTCATTTCCTTCTAGAACCAATGAAATCCCGTACTTCCATGCTCGGAAGTTTTCAGCTTCACCAATCTTGTCATCAAGCTGGTGTGATTAGTCATCTTGAAATGAGAACCTCAATTGTAAATATCAAAAGATTAGATCTTACCAATTTGAGGTGTTCATCCTCCTTCTGGAGCTGGATGATCTAGGGTTTGTCAGAGAAACCCTAATTTTCAAAATTGGAGTCTTTATGATCTGATTGGATAGAAATTTTCACCTCTTCAAGGCGAGTTGTCCAATGTACTCCTTTTCTGAAAATAGTGGAGGGAAGATCCCGGAACACGAAGCCCTAGTTTACCAATTTCTTATGCAGACATGCCTGATACTATTTCTGCGGTATCTATGAAATTAATGCTCCTCTATGTCTGAAATTTCATACTGAGGTAACCTCATTTGTCCTCTTTCCAACACCATGGGTTTCACCAATGGGGACTTATGAGAGTTTTCCCAAGGTGGCTTATTTCAGGACTGTTCAACATAGAGAACTTGTACAAATTTCCACGTGTCGTTGTTTTATCATCAGGGTATGAAACTGTTACCATAGAAGTTATAGTCCTTGACCTATTTGGAACATCTTGCAAAATTTCATTTGGACCTTTGTAGCCCGAGATATAGCAATTCTCCCTAGGTTCCCTATTTAGGGATGAATCTTAGAAGAGGCTGGAACCCTGATTTGGAGGAAACATATCTCCCAAAATATAGCAAATATGAGGATGAAATTTTTACACAAGGTACATCAATATTTTATCTTCGTCCTGTGAAAATTTCGGCCCCTAAGACTTCTTCAATCTCGAGATATAGCGAATTTACCAAAACTACCTGTTTTAGTATTTTAGGGTTTTTTCAGGCCCAAGGTCAAACTAGGGTTTGACTTTCCTGGATTTTTACCCATCCAAAAATCTCGACCTTGGTCTCTAAACTTTGATTTTGATGAGGAGAGAAATCCTATGCTAGGCTCACTCAAAAATTCCTCTTCTATGAAAAGCCCTAATTTCCCACAGCAAAAATTGAAAATGCCCGGGATCAAATTCTGCTTCGACGAAAAGATGTGCCCTTCAATGGAGAGTTAGCCTAGCATCCTTTTGCTGATGGATTATGGAGAGAGACCTAAAAATTAAGAATCCATAGCTTCTACTACTACACAATGTATTCTTCTCAGGTTAGCTCTAATAGCATGTTAGATTTTTATCATTTAAGCTATATGATCTTAGGATCTTATCTGAGAGAATAATGAGCACAACAATCAATCACAATAGGCAATGGACAAAAATATTTTCCTTGGGGAAACCATAAAGGAGAAAACCCCGCAACTTCCTCAGAGATAGAATGATCACCAATGGCAGCAGTAAAACCCAAAGACATAAAATATGATCTCCAAAAAATGTTCTCTCTCTCGCTTGTGTGAGCACTTCCTCTCTCACACATGCGCCCCAGTTGAGTGAGGGTGTGTGTCAAATAGAGAGTCTCACTCTCTATTTATACTAGTTTTCGACTTGACAAATACTTAACACGACCGACATCTCTAGGAGAGTCTAATAACCCTAGTGCCCCTCAACTGTGGGGACTTTGCCCCCCTGATCAACAAGGAGGGTTAACCTCAACTCAATTGTGGGGACTATTGCCCCGACTTACAATGGAGTGTTAACATCATTGAATTTACATGACTTTATATATTAATGACTCTCCCGATAGGAACATCAGGGTACAATGAAATATAAATGATTCTCCCGATAGGAACATCGAGGTACAATATAAGTGAATACACTCCGAAGTTACAAATACATCAATAAAAATTAGTGGATGTGACGCTATACAAACAAATCATTGGTTCATTGATGCATTTGACGAATACGTGGCCAGATATATGCTTTGCTATGAACACTTTGAGTCAGGATCTGGTTTATCCCAGACATGTTCACTTGGTAGCTACAAAGCATGTGATAGAAAGAGCACTTCAGGAGGATGTTTCTGTCTGGGGTCAGCCATGATCTCATGGCTAAGTTGAAAGCAGTCCAGTGTTGTTCTCAACACTACAAAAGTGGAATATATTGCAACTTCTTCTACTAGTTGTGAAGCCATATGGCTTTGGATGTTGTTATCCGATCTATTTGATCTGGATATGGATGCTACCATGATTATATGTCATAAAAAAGATGCATGAAGATGACATAAAACCCCGTGTTCCATGATATGATGAAGCACATAGAAATACCATACTTCTCAATTCATGACATGGTGCAGAAGGGAGCTATGAAGCTCCGAGTATGTATGAGCAGGTTGCATATGTGTTGACTAAGCCTTTGTCTCATGTGAATTTTGAACAATTATGAGACAAGTTTGATGTTTTCCGTTAGGGCTTCTCTCGAAAGGGGGAGTAGTGTTGATACTATGGAATCCTGATCATAGCAAGAAGCTCATTTGGGATTGATCATCCTTAGAATTAATCCCGTAATTCCGAAAGGAAGGATCGTGTTAGATATTGATCTTGTTGGACTTGATCCCTTAATTCCGAAATGGAGAATCTTCCAAGATGTTGATGTTGGGATTGATCATCCTTAGAATTGATCCCGTAATTTTGAAAGGAAGGATCATCTTAAATGTTGACCTTGTTGGACGTGCTCTTGTAATTTAGAAAGGAAGGATCGTCCAAGATGTTGATGTTGGGATTGATCATCCTTAGACTTAATCCCGTAATTATGAAAGGAAGGATTATCTTAAATGTTGATCTTGCTGGACTTAATCCCGTAATTCTGAGAGGAAGGATCATCCAAGATGTAGATGTTAGGACTAACCATCCTTATACTTAATCCCGTAATTGTGAAAGGAAGGATCATCTTAAATGTTGGTGTGGAAGGACTAATAATCCTTAGACTTGATCCCGTAATTTTGAAAGGAAGGATCATCTTAAATACTGATAAGTAATGGACTTGATCTCGTAATTACAAAAGGAAGGATCATCCAAAATGTTAGTAGTGGATTTGATCCCATAATTCCAAAAGGAAGGATCATTCAAAAGGTTAGTAGTGGAGTTTATTCCATAATTCCGAAAGGAGGGTTCATCCAGAATGTGAGTAGTGGACTTGATCCCATAATCTGAAAGGAATGATCATCCAGAATGTGAGTAGTGGACTTGATCCTGTAATTTCGAAAGGAAGGATTGTCCATAATGTTAGTAGTGGGATTTATCCCGCAATTCCGAAGGAAGGATCGTCCAAAATGTGAGTAGTGGACTAAATCCCGTGATTCTGAAAGAAGGATCATTTAGGATGTCAGTGATGGACTTGATCCCATAAATCCAAAAGGAAGGATCATCCTATGTAAGTATGTGTTAGCTGTGATTAAGTATTGGTAGCTCCATAAATACTAGATCCCATAATTTCGAAAGGAAGGATTGTCTAAGTACCATAGATGTGTTTTCCATGATCCCGTAATTTTGAAAGGAAGGATCATGTTGGTTGTTGTTATACCTTCCATAGATGATGTTACTCCATCCTTGAGCTGTTGATGATGATGTTGTTATTCATGTCACATGTTGTTGTTGTTATTCCAACTTTATGTTAATGAGTCAGCCTCGTGTTGGCATTATTGTTGTGATTCCATCTTTATGCTGATGAGCCAGCCTCGTGCTGCCAATGTTAGTGATGTATCAGTTTTTATGCAGATGATGATGTTCCATGTTGCAGATGATGATGCCCCAGTCCCATGTTGCAAATGATGATTTAATTCCATGCTGCATATAATGATGTTCCAACAGATGATGATTATGCTCCAACTCCATGCTGTAGATGATTCTCCAGTTCCATACTGTAGTTGATGATACTCTAGCTCCATGTTGTTGATGATGTTCCATTTCTACGCTGTAGATGATGATACTTTAACCCTGTATTGAAGACGATGATACTTCAGCTTTGTATTGAAGATGTTGATACTTCAACTCTGTACTGAATATGTTGATAATTATACTTAATCTATGTATTGAAGATGTTGATACTCCAGCTATGTGTTGAAGATGATGATGTTGTTCAAAACTTCCAATGATCTATAGATGTACGAGACAATGTTCCAAAAGATGATGTTGATGATGACTCCTCTCTCTCTCCCTATGATGATTTCGTGTCGATCCACACCATTTTGTTGTTGTTGTCAGTAGAATGCCCTTCTTGTTAATGGGGAGTATTGAAATAACGTAACTTCGAAGAATATTCTACTTGTACTTCACATTATTATTATTCCTCCTTCGGGAGATGTCACTAATGTAAAAGTTCATGTAAATGTCATGAGGTAAACCCTTAGTTGTAAGTCGGGTCAATAGCAGCCATAAAAGATGAATATAATTATTATTTTGAAGTTTACCTAGGTAGATCAGCCTTGCAAGTCAGGTAGGTCAACCTAGTTAGGTAAAATGCCAGTTGGGAAACTAGTATGAATAGGGAGGTGCACTTACTCATTTNACTCACACTTGTATTGCACAAGAGAGAGAGAGAGAGAGAGAGAGAGAGAGAGAGAGAGAGAGAGAGAGAGAGAGAGAGAGAGAGAGAGAGCGAAGGAAGAGGACCAATGTCTTTAGTGTTTTGGCTCTTATTCTTGGGATTTGGTCTCTCTATCTATGTGACCTTGTTCTTTGGTCATTGCATATTGGTAATCTATATTAAGGAAGTTTTGCTGGGTTTTTCTCTTTAGGGTTTCCTAAGGTAAATTGTTGTGTACCTTGTGATTGTGTTTTTTTCAGTGATCGTATTTATGTTGTTATTATGAAAATGTATTAAATGCTAATCAAGTGAGGACTTAATCTATGACATCACAGAAACATCTTTAAATACTAAGGATGAACAATTGATATCATTCAAATTCTGATAGCCATGAGGATAGAAGATCCTTAGGATGTCGAGTCAATATCCATAATAGAAACAATTACATCATAATATTACAATACCAACAAAGATTGTTTCATAAGCTTTTATGGTTTAACAAATCGAACTAATCCAATGCCTTATAAATATCAATGAGCCACGTAGATGAATAGGTTGACTTGTCTTGCAATGGCATCAAGCTAGTGCCCAAAAGAAGTGGAACTGCGCGCCCATAGATTTCCTTTCCCATATGTATCGGCAAGCTGAGACACCCAAATCCTTGTGTATTAGTAGGATGATACACCTAAATATTTTTGTATCAACAAGTTGTTTTAGCCAAATTTCTTGTAGCCTTTAACTGTCTTCATTAATCCATCACATGTTAGCTTATTTAGGAAACAAAACCCATAAACAAAGATAAATTTAAGCATTATTTGACAAAATAAAGATGAATTATACTTGCTCATAATCATGCTTTTCCTTAAAGAAAATACCATTTTGGTTGTAATAATAAAGGAAAATAGGGAAAAAGGTCCACGAAAAAAGAAATAAAAAAGGGTCATTTTTAGCACCCAACATCTCCCCCAAACTGTGCAGTTGCATGTCATCATACAACAAAATCCTGCCAGTCCAAATCCAAATATGGATCAAAGCTTCTTCTATGCAGGTGAGTGAAATTGAAAGAAGATTCAAGTTTATCTTCCTTGTTTCTATATCCTTGGTAGGAAACAAGTTCTCCCCAACACTTTTTCTATGCCTTTTTTGTCAACTTGTATCTACCTCTGTATTCTTTCTTAGGAAACCATATGATAGGGAATTTGAATCCCAACCCCATCCAATTTGGTCCACATTTCTTAATGCATTCAACATAACCAGGAACCCAAGATAGAGCATAAGTGAATTTTTCAAAGCAATAAGGATCTCTTGTCCTCACAAGCTGCGGAGAAGCTCCCCATCTACATCTAATGCCTTCCTGTGCATAAGGTTTTTTTTGCATTATGAGTTGTACACATTTTTTTATGACATCATGTTGATGTTCTATCATCTAATTTTCTCTTGGTGGGGAGGAAAGGAACCGCTTATGGTCATCAATAATTGTAGCAGGGGATTGTGGTTCACCTCAGACCCAAAAAGTAGAGTTCTCTTCATTTTTTTGAATGGTCTGAAAGGCGTTCCACTAAATCATCTGGTTAGTGACAAAAGACGTAATTTTACTTAGGCTCACATCCCCTATATAAGGAATGGGATTAAATGGAACATTCATAAAATAAGCTAACTCGTGCAGATACAATTCACATAAGAGATTATGTTTGGAAAAATCACTCTGAGCAAGAGTGTACAAAAATTGAGGAGCTATGAAAAGCTAATGGGACCTTCCTCCCTTAAGATCCTTCAACTTAAAAAGAGTCAATTGTTCATGCAATAAAACATAATAAGAAGGTGATGGACTCCTACAATTTAGTAGTTCTTGAATTAATGCACACCTATGTTCCTTTTCTTGCTTCATAGTTTTATATCTCCTTAGTTCCTTTAATTTTGATTGCAATTTTTCCCAACGAAACCTATGAAAGGTCAATTCTTAAGCCCAATTCTCTCTAAGTTCCTTAATGACTTTTTTAATGCATGGGTAGAGGAGTCATCCATTCTCCATGGAAGGTATCCTAGTATTTCCATTTATTCACTTCAGCTTTTAGCAGAGAAATTTTCTCTGCCACAATCTGTGCTTCTTCATCTTCTGCATCCGTTTTGATGATCTTATAAGGCTGTTGAACCTTTAGATCACCATTTCTCTTGGAAAGAGTGAAGTCCTGAGTTGTTGGTTCTTATGTTTCAACAACTAAATTTTGTGTCTCAGTAGCTTCTTTTTGTGACACTAGTTCTTGTGTTATAGTGGTCTCCTTGTTTTCTGATGTCATTGGTTCATGTGTTACAGTGAATTTTTCTTGGGTCACTAGTTCTTGTGTTTCAGTGACTTGTTCTTGCTGAGGAAACTATTCCACATATTCTCATATTTTCAGGTCCGACGCCTTCTCTCTTGTAGGTTTGGTAGTATTTTCTGCTTGCATTGTTCCAACTTCTTCCTGTCTTAACTGCATAAGTCTCCAAGCTGAAGGTTCCATAAGAGTTACTTTGTACCCTACGAGTCTAAACATATCTCCACATTTCGGGTATATATACTCATCATGCTCAACACCTTATGAAACGACATATTCCATATGATTAACAAATTAGCTAGTGTGTTCAGTCTATGACCCACTTGACTTTTCAACATGTCTTTTAAACCTTGTATTTCTCCCCTGAGCACTTGTACCTCCTGTTTCAGCGGGTGATTTTCTAAAAATAAATTCTATAATCGAACTGGTCTGTCTTCCATATCTAGTTCCTATGGATCGATATACCTTGGTATTGGGGTTGAGTTGCTACCCGGTTCTTGTGTTTTAGGAGCAACCCCTCCTTGTCCATCTACACCCCTTGGTTCTTGTGTTACAGGGGATGACCAAGGTATTAAGATCAAGACTTCAATATCTCCTTTATGTTTTTGTGTTTCCTTTGTTGCGGTGGTAGCCCGAGTCCTCATTTTCAGGTCCCCACCCCTCATCCCGACAATGGAGAGGACATTCCTACACTGTTATTGCTGTCAAATGGGTGATCTAGCCCCATGAACATGATAATAAAAATGCATTGAATTAAAAACATACATAGATGTATTATACATGAAATAAACAACATAAGCAAATCATTCATTTCATTCAAGCATTCATCATTTTCATAATTCATTAAACAAATTCATTGCAGAGATTAAACACACGATAATACTTATGTTGAGAAGAAGCTTTCCCGCAACTAGCTATGTCGCTGCAACATTCCACCCAACCATAGGCTAGTGTGCTCATCAATCTCTCAGCCTCACTGCCACCCCTGAGCTGGGCATGATTCCACAAGGTACTAGGGAACAACGAGATTACACACAGTAATACCAGACATCCACAGTCAAGTAATACACAGTTGGGTTTCACAGACTGTCCAACCAAGCCAATGAACAACTAGGTTACACGGCTAATAAGGCAACAGCCCAACAATATAGGGGTTCCTTGGCTTACTCAGCCAAGCCACACTTTACACCAAACACACAGTCAACCAATTAATCCAAACACATACACACACAATTGCTGGGTGTGAACAAAATGTTCCTGGGAAGCCAAAACGAAAATGGGACAAGGGAAAAGACAACCCTGGGAACCAAAATCGATTTCACAACCTTCAGGAACATTCAGGAGAAAAAACGACCATCATTCTCAACCAAATTGTGAATCCCAAAATCAGAAAATGCATATGGGCATTTCGATAGCAATTTGGCTGCATCACACACCCAAAACGTAAATTCCTACTGCACATGCACTCAACAACCCAAAACGGCTTCCCAACCATGGATAAAAATGGAACAACAACAAAAAACATGAAGGAGAACCCCCATCTTGCTCATAGGGGCAAAAAAGACCTCATGAAACCCCAAAATCATGGTTCTCCTCTTCTCATTCACTGAACCATAACAAAAACAGATTTTTGGGCATGAAGGAATGAGGAGACAACATAAAAAAATGTGGGGGAAACACATAGCATGCTCCAGCTGCGTGAGGAAGTCAAAACGACCTCTCAAAACCCCCAAATCAGGCGTCACTACTGCACATTCACTCAGCCATACCAAAAATGAAATCCCCATCCATGGAGGAATGAAGAAAATAGCCGAAATCATGAGGGAGAATGCCCCAGATATATCGAGCTACGTGAGGAAGCAAACACATGGGTGAATAATGGCTTGGGAATGCATTTCCAAGCATTTACTTGCCCAAGAAGCCAAAAACATGTTTTCCAAAAATGGGTGACTTCCCAAATTCGAATTTTTGACCTCCATACCTTTCCCATCCCAAGGCAATAACTTCCTTCACCAACTTTAGATGACTAGGCATAAAAGACAAAAAGGGTAGTTGACGAATTTATGGGTTTTCCCCTTGGAATTTGGCTTTTCCCCATTGGCTCAAGGGTTTGAATGTTTACCCCTCCCTATTCCTTGTGAAATCATGCCCCCATCTCTTTAACGTTGCTGCTCATAGCTAGTTGTGGTATTTTTATCAATTTGCATTTTTACATGATGTCTCAAAACATATTGTGCCTGGCTAGCACATAAACCGTAGACATCGATTTTAATTTCCAAAACATAAAATACTAAACTCATGGTGGGGCATTTTCCTTGAGCTCCACCCCACGATTTATTAATGCTATTTACATCATATGCAATTCAACACCATGGGGTCAAAACCAGGGTGTTACATTCATTTTTTTTAGTGTACTGGGTGACTGAGCTTGAGTGCTCAATCTTATCTAATTTCATCGTGGCATAGGAGAAATAAACCTCTCTGTAAGTATTTCAACCTCATATAGAAGGGGCGAATCATCCTTTCATGATGATTCTTTTCCCAATCTCCTGATTTATTCACGTTTATCGGAGGTTTCGGCCTCCTAAGTCACCTTCCCTGAATTTTCAATCCCCTCCATGAACCTTTCTTCACTACTTTCCCTTGAAAATCCTTCCTGATTTATTTCCTGAGAATCTTTGGGGCTTGTTCCTAATTCCTCATTCATTCGCCATGAGACTTGGTTTCTTCGGACGGTTTTCTTCCATTACATTCTTCAATAATTTCATGAGAGGGCCCAATAATTATCCTTGTGCCATCTGTCTTTCGAAATGGGATTCCAATTGGATCCTGAGGGTTTGTACCGTAGGAACCATTTACATTCGTAGCTTCCACCTTGTTTGAACCTTGGCTAATTTCTACTTCTCCATATTCCCTACCTGTTTCTCTGTCTAACAAGATCTGCTCATTCTCCTCTTCGGTATCACTGTCTCCTTCTTCCATGGCCAAAAGGTTTATCCTCATAAGTAATCACACCCATGATTGATGCCTTTGTTCCAATTCCCTTAATAGTGTTAATTTAATGAGGCCGTGGTTGGTGATGGAAATATGAGGGTAATGAGACCTTGTCACATAATGTTCCATATTTTGTACAGACCTCAGAATATAAAAATGCATATTCAATAAAGTACCATGACACAGATGAGACAATAAAACAAATTCATATGTGTAAACAACTCGGTACCTACCTTCAAAGGTGATATATTTTTTTAGGATTACTGCAACCTAGTCCTAAGAGCACGACAAAGACTCCAATGCAGTACCATGTCCTCTTGATCGAACATTCCCTCTTGTTGCTAAAAATGTTCTTTTACGCTCGATACATGCATCTTCTGACCAAACCAACTCCTTCCTATTCTAGGTAAACCTGTAACTTCTGATATGACTTGCTCAGAAAGTTCAGTTCTAAACCCCCCCAACTTCTAAATGATCTTTCGTCAGATTCTGTGCAAACTGTAATGTAGAGCCTCGTCGAACCCAATCAACCTCTCACAATACGTTATCCAACCGACTTCCTCGAAAATTCTGAAAACTTCCACATTTGAGCGTAATGCATCCATCATCGCTGTCTCATGGCAGATTGTGAAACCTCCCATGATATCCTTCTTCAAGAATCTCAGTTACATAGGCAAGCAGAAAAATTCCCAATTTCAGATACCAGAGTCACATCATGCAAAACAATAAAGTACAGTGGGAAATTCGTTGGGTTTTTTTAGAAATTAGGCGGCATAAAGGTAACATAACTATAAAGAAGCTCGTTGCTGAAGTTATTGTGTGGATTGGATAAAGCAACGGCGGTTAATAAGACGAGAGAGTGGAATAACAACCCCTGTTCCCCAACTAAAACGATTGGCTCAAACAATTGCTGATGGGGATGATCAAGGACAATATAATCATGATTATTTGTAAATTCATGCTTAGTCATATATGTGGTTAGGATCCGTACCTTTTACACTTACCATGACAAATCAACAAATTGAAGTGGGTCGCTTGCCTTGTCAGATATCTTAGTACGGAGGTGTTTCTCGTCATGTGGCTTCATGGATGATGTAGTTCCTTGGAATAATGAGAGGAATGAGCACATCCACATCAAACCCATCTGTATCAGTGAGTGAAGAAATCGACAGATATTCAACATCCTTTCTGGAAATATAACAGAAATTGTACTGAAAAAATAGTAGAATCAGAGAAGCTGCCAGAGTTTCAACAAAGAATTTGATGGAGTTTCAGAAAATATTGTGGCAAAGTTTGAACAAAAAGTGGTAAAATTGGCGTAGTTTCGACAGAGAATGTGACAGAGTTTCAGCTGAAAGCAGAGAAGTTGGCGCAGTTTCGACAAAGAATGTGGTGGAGTTTCAGCTAAAAACAGAGAAATT
>LPNX010222490.1:70770-107971 GCA_001517045.1 Pseudotsuga menziesii | reverse complement strand
GCTTGAGTTATTTTATATCTAAATATATATATTTTCGCTTTTTCCTACTTGCATGTTCCTTTAGCATGATTCATATGCAAGCTACTCAATAAGCAAAATGGACTATGTTGGCCATTATTTTTCAATGGCCATACAATATATATATATATATGTTTATCGATATATACCTCTAAATGTGCATACATACCAACTATACGCATAATCATCTAGGAGCTAGCCATTCGGCCCTATGATTCCCTTCATATAGTAATAAAGGTGTAATATATGTCATCCATATTAACTTGGGGTGTGTTGATATGTACACAATTTCATCTTCTACCCAATATGGTTCCTTAGTAATTAGTTTTGTTTCCCTCTTTGGTTCTTTTAGCTTTCAAGGCAATTCCTTGATGCCTTCGGTCAAGGTATCCTCTCATATAATATTAGCTTTGAAGGTCTAGTATTTGTTTTCTTTTTTTCATAATTGGGGCTAGTTATGGCGACATGGGAATCATATAGGATTCCCTAGTTAAGACGATGCTAGGGCTACGCTGACCATTCTTCTTCTTCTTCTTCTTTTTGTGTGTGTGTTTTCCCTCGTGGGTTTAGTTTCCCATCGTCAACTCTTAAGTCTCCCAGGAAATTTTAATTTCAAAGCCTTTCTGGTGGGGCCTTGGCCTTGATCTCCTCACCAAAAGATGAGTACAATATACAACGAAAAGTAAGAAATCATTAGGGTGCGCAAGAGGGACATTACATATTGACATTACAGGTAAACTTGTACCTATGAGGTAATTTGTCTATTTATTGTAAAGTAGAACTGGCATGTATATTGGAACCACTATGGTTTATGGAAATTGTATAGTGTTGGATTTTTGAGTTATACATTGTTTTCATGTCGATGATGACTATATAACTGTCCAACGGTTTGAATTAAAATGACCTCCCTAAGATAAGTAAACATGGATTGCATTCGAATCAATTAGTTTATTTATGCAAAAATGAATACTAGAAGATGTCCCATAAACTGCAGATTATTACAATACAAAAGGGATCTATGGCTTATGTTAAGATGAATTATATTTTTGCACATGATGTACTAAATAAAATTGGGCTAAACCCAAACTTGTTGCACGAAAACTATAGGTCTTGAACGATGGCGACTTGAGAAGATACGAAAAGCCCTCAGGGGCCAAAATGAAAAGGACAAAAACAAGAAAAGAAGATAGTATGGAAGCAGGAAAAAAAAACTGATGGGAAACATGAACATTGAAGACGGTGTTATTTTTTTAGGGGGAGAGGATGTAACATCCCTCTCGCGTACCTAGAAATTTTGTAATTTTTGAATGTTATTGTAATTGTCTCTAGGTTAGGAGCTCAAGGCCAAGGCCCCACCAAAAAAAATCCTTGCAACCTATACAAGTTAAAAGCTAAGGAGGCATAAAGACAATGACTTAACGTAACCACAAGGGATAGGAACAAATGATTTAAAAGATCCACAAGGGATAACGTGGTCCTACGTATGAACAGTGTTAGGGATAATATGTGCGCCTACTCGGATACCTGTTTTGCTAAAACTTATTTCGACTAAGACACCATACCTAGTACTTGATCCAAGTACGATTAAGTCCAAGTAGAGGAAGTCGCAACCACTCTTCTTAATGTCGACATAGAAGACTTACGCAGATTAAAGTAGAAAGAGCTAATTGTCAAGGGACTATAGAGAGATAGCACTGCTAGCATATCTCGTTTTATAAATACCATCCATACTATACAGAGAAAAAGAGGGACTTATACTCGACATACATAAGTTAAAGCAAGAAAATGTGACAACTTCCTTCGATGACTTAGGTGTCATCCCAATAGAAAATAAGTCGTGGAATGTACGATCCCTCACTGGAAAAGAATTGGTAGATTAAGTATTTATAAAGTTCATGGACTATCATTATAAGGAAAATAATGATAGATTTCAGCCTTATAAAAGACACAGTTTGTTATGAAAAGAAAACCATATATTAAGTGTTTATTAAATTTAATAAATTTGAAGTCCTTTTGTAAAAAAAAAGGGCATGAATAATCATTATCCATCATGAGAAAAGAGAAGGATTAATAACATATGAAATCTATCATAGTATGATAGATTGGGTCTTTACAAAAGACAAGGACTATTTTAAGTCTTTATGAAAAGACATGCGCTATAAAGTCTAAAGTAATGATAAATTAAATATTTACATGGACCATTAAGTATAAAAGAATAAAAGATTCAAGTCTTTATAAAAAGACATGCACTAAAGTCTAAAGTAATGATAAATTAAATATTTACATGGACTATTGAGTCTAAAAGATGAAAGGTTTAAGTCTTTATGAAAAGACATGGACTATTATTTGAAGTCTATCAAAAGGAAAAAAAATGATAGATTTGTATCCCTATAAACACCACATGAATTATTATATATAGTTCATCATAAAGGAAAAATGATGGACACAAAGCATTATTATGATGGTTTGAATTTAAAACCTCTATATTTTATTTTATGGAAAGGAAGGATTACTTACAACGGCAATGCTATGTTTAGTAATTTTGGTTGAGGTAAGTGGAAGAGCATGGCCCTATTATAATAAATGAGTGATATATTTATAGGAGTTGGAGGGACACAATTGGGGGGGACTTCTAGGCGTAAGCAGGGATTCCTCTACGTGTGATTTCGGATGAAGAGATTCATTCTGACCAACGTTCTTCCTCCCAGGGTCTCTCCTGAACAGTGAAGGTTTATAGATCCATTGCTCGTATGCATTCCTTCAGACTATGCTTTATTTTTTTATGGAGTTGGGTGAGACCATAGGGAGGGGTGCCCTTGTCTGCACTTTAACCACTATTGGTTTGTTATCTTGGATAATAGATTTGTATGATTTTTTATTTTTTTTATGTGTGGAAGCGAGTTAGATTCAGATCTGAACATTAGTTTTAGATAGTTAGAATTTCGGATACCGTTCAAAGGCAGCAATTGTCTGCTGAGCATCTTGGTACCAGCACAACCAGTAAGGCTCGTCCTCCTACACAGTGATCAAGGAATCTGAATCGACACTGTATATTACAGGTTTCCAAAGTTAAACCCTGATATTTCTTATCGTCTCCTCCATCTCTTGTTGATGGCCAACAAATCCATACCCAAACCATTGAAAATGGACTTGAGCCGAGCATCATTATAAACAATGAGGTCCTCAATTGTATGCTGAATGTGGTTATTTGGAGGATGGAGGCACTGTTTGGGATAATGCTGAAAGAGTTTTGGTATCTTAGACCTCGTTGAGTGCCGAGTATGTCCAATATGGATTCTTCTGGGAGTCCATAGCGAAAACACAAAACCCAATATGTTCACCTGCGTTAGTGTTCTCTTTGCTGGCGTAGGTTTTGTGGAAGTATGAGATGCTAAACGGGTCCATGCCTATGTTATGAAAAATAGAGTTGAGTTTGATATGTTTTTAACCTATATGTAAAGTGTCACTGCACAGGCGTTTCACGCAACGTATTCCAGAGCTTAAATTTGGTTTCGTGGACTGCCATAATTACTGCACGTTCCCGGGATGGTCAGGGCGAGCTTGCTTTGAATTTTTTTAAAGGGTAGTAGCAAGGGGATTGGGATCCAGCGAGAACATATTTTGTTCAACTAAGAAAAGCGTTTAACTTATCCTTTTGTTATGGACCAAGCATGTTGGAGTTAGTATAACTAAACCCTTACCTTTCCTATATGGATATAGTTTTTATATGAATGGGTCTTAGTGAGAGGCACAACAAGACTATTTGTTTGTTTTTAAAAATCATGAATAACATAACCTTAAATTGGGGGTTAGATTCTTTAATCTAGGTTATTAAAAGTCATATATAAGGAATTTTCATATGCTTCCACGAAGTGGAAACGTAAGGAACTGTTCCTTTTTTAGAATCCATATCAGTCATCGTATAGATATAGTTTTAATTTGTGTGACTAAAGTTCTACCTTTCATTTCTAGAGGTGTGCTTGGAGTAGAAATTATAGATGATACTAATGGCTTGCGATATCTAGTTCAAGATATTGGGGTTCATTTGAAAACATACATAATACTTAAGTAGTATTTGGAAAGAAAGGTCAACATTTTGCTATAGCTTCAAATTTATGATTTAACTAGTAGAAGTTGAGCCTTGGGAGGCACCGTCCTAGCCCTAATAGGATAGTCACTAGTTGTAAATAAAAGCAAAAGTAAAGGAAGGTTCAAGGCTTAAGTTGAGAACTTGGTTATGAACATTATTTTTGTATTATGTTGTATGAAGAACAGATGATTGACCCCCTCTCAAATCAATACCAAATTTTATGGTCTTATGTTAGATTCCGCATATTAAATGGAAGGAAATATGGCAACACCAATGTTGCTGATTATAACCTTTTAAATAATAAAATGTCACATGATGTGACCGTTTTGTGGACGTAACCCGGAGATGGGTGAACCACATACATGGGTGTCTTTCTTGTTCTTGTGTCAAAATGTTGCATTTTTCCATTGTATTAATCGTGTGCTTATAACTTTGTTCTGCATCTTGTGGATAGATTTATTTCTTAGAAGGATAATTAAGAAAATATATGGTCTCCTCAATGAATTTGTCTGCACCGTAGAATTGTTTTTAAAGACATCTTAAGAATGAATGGAGGGTGACTACTCCACTTAAGTTACACCTAATAATGTATAGTATTAAGGGAAGGTTGTGAAGATATGGTCTTATGTTTCGTTGGTTAGATTTAAAAATGGATAGTTCTTTAAACATATTCATTTGATTAAAAGATGGTAGATCTATAACTTGGCATCATGATAGATAAATCTACGGATAAACACTAATGTATGAAAGAGTGAGTTGAATTACTTAAGAGACCCTTCTATTAGTCACAAGTCCATAAAACATTGAAATATGGTTAAGGAAATTTGAATGGATGTTCAATTGAAATGACACGTAAAATCTGCCACTAACCTGATTGACGCATTATAGTAATAGCGAAACAAAGACAAAGAAAAAAAAAATTACAAATAAACATATATATACCTTTTGGCATTCAGGTATATGAGGTATGTTACGAGGACTTCACTTAGTAAACCTCTCACATAGCTCGTGTGATCCCGGGATATTAAAGAATACTCTTAATTTCTAGAGATATTGCCCCAAAGTCTTTTTGTTGAAACCCCCTCCCAATACTTAAAACCTCCTCTCCACCACTTTTTATACCTCAATCCTTATAAACCACTCTACCTACCTCCACTTTAAACCCCTCATCCCCCCAATACCTGCAATATATTGGTTCAATTTTTGATAATTTTAAAACCCACAATATGAACTAATGTGATAGGATATTGGTCAATAAGTGAAGCCCCCATGAGACAGGTAGGATGGATCTCAATATAACAATGCAGAAGCCATCAACTATAAATATGACTAAAAAAATCATCTAAATTTAGACACTAGACTAAGTATGATGAAAGGAGCAAGAATATGAAAATGGATTTTCTGAATACGCTTTCCTTAAAAGGACAACCGCCACAAACCATGTAGAGAATCAGTGACGGTATAGTTCATTTCTTCCCCATAAAAAAAAATACTCATGACAAAAAGGACAGCTGCCACAAACAATGTATCGCTGTAGTTCATTGCCTCACCTTACAGAGGAAGATGATCATGACAAAAAAAAGATTAGCAAACGGGTGAGAAAATCCAAGTAGGATAACCTTGTACTATGGAGTGATATCGAGTTAGTTAGATTTTGACTTTTTCAAAAATCGGCTCATAAACGAATAAAACGATATGTTTCATATTAATAGAAAGAATAAACTCACAAATCAGACAATAGTTGAACTCGTATGCAAGATTATCCTTGTCATGAGACAGTAATAGATAGGAAGTAGCTCAGCGAAGGAAGCAAGTTCAAAAAAATCTATTGGATTTGTACCTTCCATCGAATTTGTTAGAAAACAAAGTGAAGAGAGAAAATAAGTCACTTCGATCTATCTTCCGTTGGATTTGGAAGAAAACAAGAAAAGGATCGACTTCTTTTAGTTTGGATTTCTTTCTTCAACAATACGACGGGCAACATGATGGGCAAAGACACGGAGAACAGAAGTTTACTGTTAAAAAATGGAAAAATCTCCACCCAAGTCGGTATGGCCACAGACAAAAAACAAGATAAAATTTCCTCCCAGGTCAGTGACAAAGAAGTGGTCAACAGGTCACGAGTACAAGAAAGAACTCAAATCATAATGCTTGATAAAATTTCCTCCCAGGACAGTGAGAAAGAAGTGGTGAACAGGTCACGAGTACAAGAAAGTCCTCAAATCATAATGCTTCTGTGCGTTTCTTTCTCCAATAAGCTGGGCAACAGTATGCTTCTGGGCCAGCGTAACAGAATTTCAGGGTTAGAAAATAATAAAATTTCCTCCAAGGTGGGCATCAATGAACAAGAAGAGCTAATCAATGGGCAAGAAGAAAATATGAAGAACAATGTTCCAGAGCTGCAAACAAAGGCTGGCTCGTTAGCTAATGAAAGGGAATTATTGGATCAGCAAAATAGAGAGCTAAGCACTGAAGTAATTTTCCTAAAGTCCCAGTTGAATGAGTATAATGCGAAATTGGCTCACTTGAAAGATCAGATGGAGCAAAATGAGAGTGTTCTGGAGAAATATAGAACAGAAAAGGATGATTTGCAATGCGAGTTGAACGAATCGAAGGAAATTATTCAGAATTTCCTTGCCAAAACTGAAAAAATGGAAAATAAAATGAACAGCTTTGAGCAACTGGTGAATGAAAGAGTCGAGCAGCACCTAGAGCAGCATAAGGTGACGGAACGTTCTCTTCGTCGAAGAAATGAAATCCTACAAGAAGAGTTGGAGACTGCTCTGCATTCTTTCAACAAGGATGGAGAGTCTGATACGCTGGAAAAGGAAAAGTCGATGCCAAACCATGTGCATGAACTGGTCGCCCTTTTCAATTCCGAAGGCACATGATAATGGGTTCTTTTTCAATTCCAAAGTCACAACGCAAGTCATAACCAAAACGCCGCCAACAGGCGGGATTCCCGCAAATTATTGCGAATCTGAATTTGCAGTCAGTCATTTTGGTTATCTGATAATTTTAACATACGGTATTTAATCTGGGAGATCAAATTAATGTTGCTGGAATGGCTATATTGCCATTTTAAAATAGGGTATTCATTGAATTGAGGAGAGCAACTTAATATGGTTGAAATAGCAATTTTCAATAACAAATTTGATTCAAATTTGTCTAGAAAAGTATAAGTTGTTTTTTTAATCTAAGAGCTGGGGGAGGCTAAGAAGTCTTGTATTCGGTTTTCCATAATTATAATTTGATTTTTAAAATTTTCAGTTTAAATAAATTTTTTATTTTTTCTATTATATTAAATAATAAATTTTATGTTATTTATTTGAAATGGTATTGGACATTGTGAAACAATGATTTGTTTCAATTTGGTGATCAAATGAAAACCTAGTTCTTGGAAATGATTGGTTTTTCAAGCTAAATGTTTAATGGATAGACTTTAGAATATTTAAGTTTAGAATTCACATAGTTTAGAGGACATTGTTTTTATGTTGACACATAATTTTGATGTCATGAACCCTCTCATCTTGAGCATGAACACATATCTATAAAGTGACCATGTGATGGATACTTCTTTGACTTGAAGAGCCATGCTTCCCCAAAAGCATAAAATCTATACCCAAATTCCCCAACAAAAATATGATATTAAATAACAAATCAAGCCTTGAAGTAAAGGTAAACTTTTGATACCATGTCTTTTGTCTTAGTTTCCATTATATCATAATGTCATTATAATTTATCATATTATACAATAGAGAAAGTTGATAGGAGATAAAAAAAAAAATTAAATTATTTGTCCAATATCCTCACAATCATATTACACAATGGAGAAAGTTGATAGGGGACAATTTTTTTAATTATTTTCTCAATATCATAACAATTATGGTGATAATAAGGGTTGTTTATTTACTTTATTGAGATCATTTTTAACAGATATGATTGAATAGCTTTATATATGATTGGATGATTTTTTTTATTAAAATTTAAGTTCATGGGTTAGGGGAAAAACCAAGAAAGAGACTTGAAACAAGTCCTTAGCCATTTACTTCATTAACTTGCGCTAGTTTAAGAAAACTATCTCCTTGTCCAAGTCCAAATTGAAGAAAACTTCATGTAATCTAAGAAGTTTCTCCATACATATTTAAACTTCTCCATAGATTCATCCTTATCAATTATTTTTAACCTCCAAGTCTATCCTCCTTACTCGATTAGCTTTTTGTCATTTTAAATTGTGCCAATATTTTTTGTTCTCCTAAATCTACAGATTTAGGGAATTAATTGCACACTTACTAGGTTTTACACGTGGGGCCTTGGCCTTGATCTCCTCACGAGAAAAAAAAGTACAATAACATTAAACCATTACAAAATATTTAGGGCATATAAGAGGGATTTTACACTCCACATTCCATAATCAATCAATTATTTCGACACAGTAAAGGATTGAGCAAATCAAGCTACCATAGTAATTGTCGGTGGGCTCAACCCATGTGTTCTTAATTATTACAAACAAGATCTAAATAAACCATTTATACAGAGTCCATTAACAAAGTAAAAATGCCATATTTAACCCAAAGAGAAAACAAATAGCGCGGTAATAAATCAACACATACCTAGTAAGCGTAATAATCATTTCAATTGCCATTTCAAGTTTTACACATTCGCACTATGGGATTTGGCATCATTGCAAGAAATGGTGCATCCCATGCATAAAATCCCCAATCCATAATACAATTTACATAAAAAAAATTAAATACACAGATCCTGTGGGAGCATAAGTTTGCTCTACGACCAACAACTCCATCACTAATATTTAAAAACCCAACTCTGGTAACGCATGTGCAAAGGAGAATAAAAAACCCACAAAGAAGCCCCAAGCCAGACAACGAAAAAAGAACATAAACAAGCCGAGAGACAACAAGCATAGGCTTGTTTTCCAAGGCTTACCTTACACCTTGGCACCACCATCAAACCAAACGACAGAGCTTGAGCCACGCTACTCTTCGCCAACCCTTGGCACCTACAAAACACCCAAGCGAAACCAGGATGAGAGGTATGGACCAGTTACAAGAAAAAATATAAACACAGACTGTTCTCACAAGACCAACAAAGCATACCTTTGTTAAAACCATTAGTCGTTTCCATGTTTTTCCCCTATGCAAAGCCAAGACCAAACCCCAAACAACCAAGCGAAATGACAAGTCCAACGTGAGCCAAGCCCTAAGCTTAGGCTGCCATGAAAACCAAGGTGCAATAATGGAACCCATTGGTATCCATATCAAAGACAAAACCCAGTTTTCCATAGTTTGGTATCATCACATTAACATCAGTCTCCATCTCCATGCAAATCTTAAAACCCCAACGTATATGGTTCAACCATATGGTATATTCGCCACTCCAAAATTTAAACATAGCAAGTTCAATTTATTTACTAATGTTCATCAAGTGTTCTACATCCTAGTTTAATTCATGTATTAGTTACTAATGAAACTAATTTATGTACAAAGTAGGTTGTTTCAGACATGCTCTTATTGTTCATTAAATATTTATATACTCTACTCACATATTCCATTTGTGAGTAGAGACATGTTGTAGATTTAAATAGATTAATATTAGAAGTAGGTTCTACATACATTTATATATAACTTACAATCTAGATAACCTAAGGTACTAACTACAAACTGAACTACTATGTATATATAGAAACATATATAGACATCAAACATAAACAATTACAAATACTATCTATAAATATTCTACATTAAAATCTAAGATAAATAAGCCATTAGGACCTTTCAAGGTCTGTACCATTAATACCTATTACATACTAAATCATTCCATTAAATAAACATCATCATAACTAAATAAACAAGAGGCATTGTGACCATTCTTTTGGTACAAGATTTCATCTAAGTTCCTACACTAAATCGCGTATAGCTACTAGTTATAAATTAACGAAGTAAAACATTTAAAAACAAATTAAAGAAATCTGGAATTTTTAAATAGAGGTCACGATATCGAACCATGTGGGTTCATAAACCCAAGTCACACGCCTCTATAAGAACAACCAAAACATATATACCTAAATAGTAACCAAATTACATAACTCTCTAAGTCATCCCATGTAACGACTTAAACAGTATATAAAAGCATACATAGGAATGTTTTCAATTTTAATAAACCATATTGAATTATCTACACAGTTCTAATAATTACAATGGGAACAGGAATCGAATCCTATGGGCATACAACCCCAACTCACATCTATAATTAAAAATTATAATATAGATAGTAAGGGATTGAACAAATCAAGCTATCGCAACAATCATGGTAGGGCTCATGCCATACATGGAATGGCCTCAACCCATGCGCTGTTAGTTACTACCGTAAAGATCTAATTAAACCACTTAAATATACAGTCCATAAACAAAGGGGAAATGCCGTATTTATCCCACATAGCAAACGAAGAGGGTGGAAATAATCCAACACATACACAGTAAGCACATTAACCATTGTAATTTTCCTCAACACAGAATATATATAGTTACACAATAATTCCACTATTGTAGTTAAGTTTTACACAATCACGCCATGGGCTTTGGAACCATTGCAAGCAATGGTGCTGCCCAGGCATGAAAGCCCAAAATCCCAAAATTCAAATTACCATAACAAATAATTACAACAATCCTGTAAGAGATTCACTCAACAGCTTAACATCCTTAACAAATATTTAAAAATCTAAGTCTATCTACATAGGCCTGAAGGATCATCAAACCCCACAGAGAATCCCGAAACCAAATGACTCAAATAAAATGTAGACATGCTCAGAGACAACAACCATAGGATTTTTTGGCAAGTCTTACATTACACCTTGGGCATAACCTTCTATGAATTCTTTGATTTTGTGTTTGTAGCAAGATTTCAATAAATCTTCACTGAATATGTAAATATAGATTCTTAACCGAGAATACTTTAATCGACTAAATGTGAATCCTGTTCTCAAGTATCTCGAATGTTATAGGATATCAAAGATAAAATTTTGACTTTGAATGGCATTGTGCAGTAATCTCTTGAGATAGAGAACTAGTATAACATTGACTGTTCTTCTTACATATTGCTTTTTGTGTTTCTTGGAGCTTCGCCCTTTGCTGATGTAATACATTTTGATATTTGAAATCCTATTGACTAATGAAGTATATTGTTGCTCATTTATGGCATAGATTTAATGAAAGACAACAGTGTTGTCAAGGATAGAGCAACTTCTCCTTGAAGTTACAACTTGAAACAAGGGATTACTGATCTCCTTAAAATGTAGCGTACTATGTGCAATAAAATGTATCTGCTTGATTGCCATTTGATTTTATATTGGCTTTGTATTGTTTGTAGTTTGTACCATTCATTGTCATCATCCAAACATTACACATATATTTCTAATTGGTATTGGTGTTGCTTATCTATATATGTAACAGAGGGGCAGGTTTCTTTCCATTTGGGTTTCACTACACTAAAGGAACCGATAGTTCATGTTTATTGTTGTTATATATGTGAAAATCTGCCTTTTGTTAGTTATTTTGATATTCCTTGTGGGTTATGGTGTTCCTCCATTTAGTAGCACCTTAGATGTTTATATCTCCAGCAAAACTTGATCTTATTATCTTTGTATTTTATCTGGAAAAGCCTCACACAATTTAGACACTAGATAAGATATGCTTTGAGGACCACATCTGCAAGGACAATATATTGTTGTTCCCCTAAATTTCTAGGGATTAATAGGACAATTTAGGATCCATTAGTACACGATGAATGGGTTTTGAGCACCAAACTACTGGAGTATCAGTTGGCTAACCAACTTAATTTTATATCTGTTTGGTATGCCCTGTTGTTTCTAGATTTTTCTTTTATTTATTATTTGTGTTCCATAATAGTAGCAGAGTTTAAAGTGTGCATTATTTTGCACTAATCGGTATCATTTCACTCATTGGTTTCTTGTTCTCCCAAGTTTTTGGAATTTTCCTAGTTCTAGATCTGTTCCCTCGATGGGACAGATTTGTTGTAGAGGGCACACCTATGGTCTCCCTATGAGATGGGAGGTCTAAATTGCCCTTAGTTTTTCCCTTATCTATTTAACTATTGTAGGCTATGGGAGGCAATCTCTTTCCAAAAGATGGCACTCTTGGTCTTTGATTGGGATTTTCTGATCTTATTTGTGGTGGGCTTATTGCAGGCAATTTACTTTTGTTTAGAAATGCTAATAGGTTTTGGATGTTGGTATTTGCGGTACTGTTTCTTGATTTAGATTTCTAAACTTTGGTCATTATAGCCCATTTACTTCTTACTAAATTTACATTCATTATTAATTTTTGGGATATTGCTAACACTTTACAATTGACCTACTTGACATAAAAAAAAATGGTGGAGCTATGATAGCACCTTGTTTTCAATGACGTGGCTCTTCCCTTGGGTTGGTTTATTAATGTTTCCATCATTAGTTAAAAGTAGAGTTAAAAGTAAGAAGTTAGAGGTCATGATGGCATTTATTTAGTCTTTTATAGATTTATCGAGGCCCACAAGAATTCTATAATTTTGATTATGTTGTAATAAATTGAAGTTAATGAGTGGTTAAATTATCAAAATTCGCAGGTTTTATGTGGTTTCTTGCGAATGGTGTCGGTATAAGAAATTGAAAATGTTTTGTGGCTTCTTGTAAATGCCTTCTTGGCAATTCTGCTGTTAAATGGCTCTTATCCAATGAATGAGAAATGAAGTAAGCCATGACTTATGCTAAAAGTTTGATGTTCTTTGAATTAATAAAATGATAAACTCACCACCTATGGAGTGATTGTAGGCATGGGAAATTGTGGCCTTGAGGAGTGTTAAAGCTCCAGGACTGTAATGAGTTAAGAAGATATGAGAGAGATCTCATGTGTATAAAGTTGTCACCACGAGGAAGTGGTGATGGAGGTAGTGTTTGAAAGCTACCTTGTTTTTCCCCCGAACCAACGAGGGACCAATATGCATTCTAGGGATGCCTAGATGTAAGACATTTTGGTTAAGACTCATTTCACACACATTAGAGGACTATCACATGAGTGGGGAACTCTGTGAAGAGAATAACCTCTAGGCGCTGTGGAGGTGTGCGAGAAGGGAGGTGCCTCAGCTTGGTGAAGCACCCTGAATAACACAAAAAGGAGATACACCTTAGGAAGGGTATCGTCCTTGTGTTGGGTGGCTTGAATTGGTACTTGAAGTAATATGAGCACTTGGCGTGCTGATATGGAGGACATCCAGAGAAAAGAATAATGTCGGGAACAGGTATTTGCATTATAGGTAAACTGGTACCTACGAGGTAATATGTCTATTTTTTTTGGAAAATAGAACTCACATGTATATTGGAACCATTGTATAGTGTTGATTTATGAGTTTTAGATTGTCTCAATATCGATGCTAGTATACATGCATATGAATGATCTTTAAATGCAGGATCATGATAGGAAATACCAAGCAAAGCAAGGACGACTCAAAATGAAATAAAAATTTATTGAAGAACAAGAACACTAAGGACGGTGTTAAGTTTAGGGGGAAAGGATGTAATGTCCCTCCTATATATATATACCCCTAAGCATTTTTTAATTATGAATGATTTGTATGAGGGATTCTGGGTGAGGAGCTCAAGTGTCAAGGCCCCACCAGAAGACACCTGAAAGATAGGCGAATCAATCTACTATGCCCTAAAGCATCAAGACAACTTAATGATAGGCAAGTCAAAAAGTACATTATAGATTAAAGACAAGTATTTAGTCAATCTATAAGAAAAATAATAGAAAGTGTATGATAAATGAGGACATGGATTTTTATTTTAGGTTTAAGTCAGGATTTAAGCCTTATATATTTATATCCTTCAGCTAAAGGCCCAAATTCCAATTAAATCATCCATAAGTTTCAGGCTTTAACACTAGCATAATTAAAGGGGAGGTTCAGCGTGAATGAGGGAAATAAAATCTTCCCTGAACCTTGACAGTCGTAACCATTTAGTGGCTGAAATAATTGCTTGAATTCATGCCTTAATCTTGGCATGAATTAAGGAGAGGTTTGGAAAGGAAGTAATGGCCAACAACCTTGACAGTTGTGACCTTTTAGTGGCGGAACAGTCGTTTTGACCCAGGCCTTATTTAATAATTGACTGGGTAGGAGAAAAGGGGGAGCCATGGCTGGAATGCCTGCGACCAACCATGGGCATTTTTTTGAAATTTGATGAGACCCTTTTGGGAAAATGAGGATGGGGAGTTCAACAGAAAAGGATGGGCATGTGTGTGATTTCCAAAGAGTATTGTTCGCTACAATTTACCAAAGTTTGTGTTTGGCACCACTGCAGATCGGTAAGTTTTACCATATTTTATGTATGGGTTTTCCTCTAATTAGGTTAGGAATCGCAGCTCTTTTTTTACTGCATTGGACCTTACCTTCAGACCTGGGAGGATTCATATTGAATCATTTGGGTGAATCTCCTGCTAAGGGTGATAACGTAGACCTCATACCGTAAGTGGCTCCCATGAGAATGCTGGGGGGTGCGATACTTCCATCCACTACAAAATGAATGTTCAAAGTCTTCCGAATGGCCACCTACACATATTGGTGTTCTCCGTTGTCTACCTTTTGATGGATGGATCAAACATGTGCCTTGGTCACTGGGTCGTTTTGTCTCCGTGTGATATAATACCTTCAACTGACTGGTTTTAGATCTATTAGTCTTAATACCTTGTGTATGATTGGCTCTGTAGCTTATCCTTACTGCGTTATTTTCCCCTTCTAAGAAAATGAAATCTCTATGAGGAAAGAACCAGCCCCGTTACTCTCCACTTGCTTATTATGCTCTCTTGCTTGCTATTCTTGTTTTCCAACCATGCACTCACCTAATATTAATATTAACAAGCCACAGTTACTTTGACAAGTTCAATTAACCCTGGAATTCCCAATATATTCATTACCGCTATGTTAATGTTTATCATGCCCCTTGAATTATCCCTGTTCACAGCAAGCTCTAGTAATAAGTTACTGAATTGGCATGGTAACCTGTGGTTAATCAGTATTACGGTGAATGGGGTGACACCCACCTCTTATTTCATTTCGAGGTTGACTCGGGATCAACTGGTTAGTTTATATGACTAAGCACACAGTCTTGACCGATAAGTGTATACTCCTCTTCTTTAGTGCATTCATCCTATTTAAGGATACAGAACAAGTGTTCCAATCCCTTTGTACCAAATAGTTTCAAATAAGGGTGTGGCTAGGGTTTTCCATTCAACATCTTAAACACCAACTTCAGTGGAATATTTTTCATTTAGAGTAAGTGCTCCTAAGGGCATTTTCAGTCACAAGCCTGTGAAGGCCGTGATGATGGCAAAGAAGTAAAAGAAACTTAAAGTAATCAGAACAAATACAATGGAGGAAATTGATTGATCTCAAGGGAGAGCTTCTCATATTGTGTATTAATGCCACCACTAGACATGAACTTAAATCCTACGAGTTCAAGCGAATGTGTAAAAGGGTAGGAATTTTACATTAATCTTTATTATGTAAGATGTATGTTGTAATATTTGGGATAATAGGTCGGTACACAAACAAAATATCACACTAAAATTTTATACTCTCTTTTATACTCATGTCTTTAATATGAGCATAGAACCTAATAGCTAAAACATAGATTGATGCATATAGTGAATATGTTTGTGCATGGAGTCTTTATGGGTTTATAGAGTTCATATATTTATAAGTTTAATCCTAATCCTAGTATATGATATGCATTGAGTCTATTTTATAAGCAATGATATTGAATTATAGAATTAATGGTGATAATATTGATTGATAAAATAGAGGATTAAACCATCACATTATATAATAAATGTCCTCCCATAAATATACAGTATAAAGAAATCCATCGCAGAAGTTTAAAAACGTGGAAAGATCCTTTTTATCAAGATGGGTGACTTTTATAAATAGTTATGTCACAATTAACATTCACCGAGTGCCCAAGGGGGTTGTTAAATCCTTTTATGAGCTGGTTATAAAGAAAAGGGGGTTGTTTAGTCGCAAGAGGATCTCTACGAAGAGTTTTGTGGTAAGGAAAACCAGCCATGGTTGATCTGAGGCATTGTAATTTACTCTATTTTGATAAAGCTATAAAAGAATAACAAATTGGTGGACTTAGCCTCGTGGACGAGGTGAACCACGTGAATATGGTTGACTCATCCTTGTATTGCATGTTGTGCATGCTTATTTCTTCTTACATGATGATGATGTTTATGAATGTAGTATAAAGGCTTGAATTGGTGGAAACAATTTCTAAATATGTTTTGCAGACAACTAATTCGGAAAACACTTTTCGGAAAACTTAGTTGGCCTACAGATGCTAATCCCTGGATCAAAGCGTGGGAAAGCTTCGTTAGGAGTTACATAGGGGAGGATCTTTGTTGAACTCATGAAGGCTGGTATATACTGGTGTCACTAGTAGAAAATGAGAAATTAATGACTAAAAAATTGACTAAAATCAGGCTATAAATGACTATTTTTGAGTCGGTGACTAATAGTAGCAAATTACCACTATCTTATAGCTAGTCGTATTTCACTAGTAATTAATAGCTTGACTTAGTAGTCACTGATTTAGTCATTGATTTTGTCATTAATAGACAATGATCTAGTCATTTATAGACAATGCTTTAGTCATTGATAGTCAATGATTTAGTCATTGTTTTAGTCATTGATAGTTAATGATTTAGTCATTGATTTAGTCACAGATTTAGTAACAGATTTAGTCATTGATTTAGTCACTAAGTTAATCATTGATTTAGTCGGTGATTTAGTCACTAATTGCAATCATTAATGACCAAATATACGACTAAATAATCTACTATATGTTAACATATTAATGACTAAGCTAAATACGACTAAGATACGAGAAATTAGATACTAATAGTCGTATATATGTGAATTTAGTCATTTTTGTAGTCACAAATTTATGATAGGGCACAGAGGAATCGAACCACCAACCGCCTGCCTATAATTAGGTAGGCGCTCTACCATTGAGCTAGCACCCTGTAAGAAGTTGTTATTTCTTGACAATGATGATATTCAAACAAATTTATGATAGATATCAATCTACAAACTACATAATTATTACTATTACAACTTACCAGTAACTAGTATTTATGAAAGTAGTCATTTACGCAGGGAAGAATTGTAAATAAGAAGGAGCTGCGTTGGATGATTTCACAAATCTAGACGTTTCGATCCCTACTATGGGAAGGGTAAGGAAGCTGTTGTGTCTCCATTACACCAATAATAGCAGGCACGCCTCGCTCCAAAGAAAACTGCACTTGGGCTTCATGTAAATCCCTTGGTGCAAATGACATGCTCAAAACATTTCTCTTCAAAAGTTATGCACCCCAGCTTGCCACCTAAGCATGCCATAAGGATTTCAGATAAGGGCATAACCTCAAACTCCATAAATCATTGCAAAAAAAAAATACAGGACTTATCACCAAACTTTGCTACTCGTGCATATATATAGTTGTCATTAATAATCTTAACCAGCTCAGGGAGGTATTTCACAATTAATATTCACCATTATCCTTTGTAAACTTGCTAGAGAAGCCAAGTTTGTTCACCTGCTATCTTGTTTCTCAAAGTCCATTTGTTTTAGCTCGAAACTTGAGGTAGACTTGATTTATGTTCATAACTCACCTATTGACATAATTATGTCTACAAGATTTAATATTTGTATTTTTGTTTTTTATTGTAGGATATTTATTATTTAAAATGTCAAAAGCACAAGGAATAGGGAAGCTACCTCAAAATGGGAATTTGAAGAAAGTCCCAACACTTGGAAAGATGCATATCCAATGTTGCTCACAGATACAAATCATTTAATTGGATTCCAAGATGACCTTGAGTGCCCAAACAAATGTATAGAATGTTCATCAATGAAGACTTCCATAAGGACAATGATGACTTAGAGGTTTTTTGAAATACCAGAAAGCACATCCTTTACTTGATTGCCGCCAAACCAATAATATTACCATATAAAGATGTTGTCAAATAGATATTGAGACACATTAATCTTAGAATGAGATCAGTCATAAGTGCAGGTAGGGTTTCCATAGCTTATTTACAACCCTATTCATTCAAAATAATGTTCAAGCTGAAGAAAATTCAAGTGCTATTGAACAAAACATTTTTGGATGAGTACAGAGCCAAGGAATTCAATCTAGTAAAAAAATTGAAAGATTGGTGGACTGAATATAAGGCCTTCTTAGAAAAGAATAATTGGATGTATTCTACACAATACTTGAGATACCCATATCGGTTTATGAAAACCATGATTTTTATGTTATATGGAGAGGAGTGATCCTCTCATTTTAAAATAGAATGGAATCTATTGGCACATCGTGTAGTAGACACGCACTGCTTATTGTGTGGGCATTGTATAACAAAGACCATGTAACCCATTGAGATAAACATAGTTACAGACAGCTCAAGATAGATGCGTAGGTTGAGTTTGTGCAGAATAGCAAAACCTTGAATACAAAAACACCCTGTAGTGGAGAAAATTGAAAGGAGAGATAGATCAGATTGCAATGCCAAGATGCCCGTATTGTCAACTGAAATATCAATGTGAACAAGGGCCCATATGGAAGATACAACCAAGCAGGATTCAATTGTGATTCCTCTAATGGAAACCATGGAGAATGGAGCTCATGTAAAATAAGGCTGATACCCACAAATCTAGAAAGTTTGCAAACTGACAACACATCCAAAATATCAAAGACAGAATATGGGTAGTTTTTGCAGGCAGAAAAATGCCAGAAAATTGTCACCAGCACAGTGGGTGCTTGAAACAAGACATGGGCACACTGTAGATATGTTGAATGCAATGCAGATCAGTAGTTATAGATACCATAAACAATAGTTTGAAATGATAGACAAATTTCGACACCAAGGAAACATGAAGCTGCAAATATATGGAACACCGAAGCGAAGGTCAATATGTTGCTGTAGACAAATGGTGACACCAATCTCTAGGAACAACAAGTTGTGGTAATGTTACCAGCAGCACAAATCAAAGCACGTGTAGTAGACACATGCCACTCTACCTTAACAATACAAGTTTATTACTTCTCAAGAAATCCTTTGCCTGAGATTGAATATAGATTTTGTCTTATAGCAACTAACTTTATTCCGCATAAGTCATTATGCCTGCTTAGAATAATATGCTCAAGTTGAATTTGTTACTGTATTCGTGTTGGGGAAAATCACAGCACCAAAGGATCCCAGTGTTTAGAAAGGGTTGAATTCCAGGTTGTGACTTCATTTCCATACTGTCTACGATCTAACTATTGAAGGAAGAGGCACTATTGATTCCAGTGGAGAGGAAAGGCAGATTAAATCCTAAGAAGTAAACAAATCCAAAGTATGAAGATCACAAAATTCTTCTCCAGACAAATTTATATTCTATATTTGTTTTATAGTTAGTCATACAAAGTTAACTTTCTCGTGTGATCTTGCAGCCATGTTCCTCAGCTCCAAATGGTATGTTTGTCATCCACTGAGTATGCATGATTATCTATCCCTGACGATATGTGATCCAACTGCTAATTGATTTTCTATTGTTTTCTTGAATTCAGGCGCTAACCTTTGAATCCATCAACAATATGTGTGAGAGAAACCTGAATGTTCAGAACAGTCAATAGATGCACATGACTTTCTAAAAATGTTTTGTTGCACAAGCAATCAATGTCAGAGTCACCTCTCCTGAGCATAGTCCTAATCATTAGAGAAAATTTCAACTCAAAATGGGCCTCCTAAAATGAACTAATAAAATAATAGTTAAAATAATAAAATAATATTTTTTAATTTTGGAGGAAGAAAAGAAGAAAACTACTTTTTTTGTTTGTATTTTTGACATATATCCCTGTGTTTTTACTCAAATTTCGATCGGGAGAGCTCGTTGGATGCGGAATTAAATTCTGCATCCAACTAGTACCCACTCGGCATACTTTTGACGAACCCCACTACCCCAAAAACAAGAAATACCTGAAAAATGGAATGATGATGTCATCATTCCATTTTTTCAGGTATTTCTTGTTTTTGGGGTAGCGGGGTTCGTCAAAAGTATTCCAAGTGGGTACTCGTTGGATGCGGAATTTGATTCCGCATCCAACGAGCTCTCCTGATCGAAATTTGAGTAAAAACATAGGGAGATATGTCAAAAATACAAACAAAAAAAGTAGTTTTTTTTATGATACCTATCCCCAAATTTATATTAAAAAAGTGTTTAAGACCTATACGGTATTTCAAATTTGAAGCAATTTCATTGGCTAACACATGATGACATGGCATTTGAATAAAAGTTAAAAGGCCCATTTTGAGTTGAAATTTCCTCTAATGACAGATGCTATTCATGTGACTGCCTCCAAGTATGTGGTGATCGAACACAACACCATAGGAACTGGTATGTTACCATGTTCGGATATTTGGTTCTTCTTCTAATTCATTCATATAAATTTTTAGATAGGGGATTATTTCTAAAGCATTAATTACAGTTACCGAATATTTTGCCAATTTAAAAATATGGGTTTGCTTGCAATTCCCCTCAGATTTGGTGTTTTATACAGTAATATTGCTTTGCCAATTTAAAAATATGGGTTTGCTCGCAAGCCCACCCCGATTTGATGTTCTATACAGTAATATCGCAGGTGTTAGTACTATCTTACTCTTATAGCAGTGGTAACTCTAAAATTTGAAATACTTCTCCTATGATCCCTCCATAATGCATGCGTTTGACAACTTCAGGTAAAATGTTGTTATTGATGGGTACAGTGTCAATTTGGGCATGTGGGATACTACAGGTAACTTTTCTTAAATTTCCTAAATCGTAACAAAATGTTTGGTAACTGCAATTCATGCCAACATCTTCAACATTATAATTTTCATCTTTTGGTTTCAAGACTCTCCATAGAAGCCTTTCATCCATATTCATTTGCACACTTTCTTCCTTATTGTGATTAATGATATATGATTTTTGAGTAATTTTATATCACATATGTTTGAATATAGTTTTTGGTATTTGAATTTCTAGGTCAAGCTCGGATTACAACACGCTGAGGCCACTTAGTTATAGAATAGTGGATGTGTTTGTCTTAGCATTTATATTAATTACTTGGGGTAGTTATGAAGATGTTTTTAATTAGAATATGTAAAAATCAGTTAAGCTCCAAACCTTATTCAAATTAGTTGTAGAGGAGCAATGAGAAGACAAGAATATTTTGTAGACAGATGAGGGAAAAAACTGGATCGAGTTTGAGTGAAGGACGAAGGAGGAAATATTTAACAAATAGCTGGAAACTAGAACGAGAGTAAAGTATTATCACAACCTGTTACAATTTCACCTAATTGTAAACAAATCAACGAATTATTAAAATTAGTTGCAGAGGAGCAATGAGAAGCCAAGAATATTTTTTAGCCAGATGAGGTAAAAAATGGATCGAGTTCGAGTGAAGGACGAAGGAGGGAAAATTTAACAAATAACTGTAAACAAGACCCAAAGTAAGGTATTATCGCAACCTCTTACAATTTCACCTAATCGTAAACAAATAAACGAATTAAATTTACATTTCATAAAATCTTATTTCATAAATTGCTGGTTGTGAGACCCATGGCTCTGACATTTCATAAAATATTATTTCATAAATTGCTAGTTGTCAGAGCCATGAGCCATGGCTTTGACAGCCAATTCCATCCCACAGTATCAAATAGAAAGGATCAAGAGAAATCCAATAATTTATGTCAAATCTCTTTTTGATAGTGTCAAGAACTTTTGAGAGCTTTTGACAATCTATGTCAAATCTCCTTTTGATAGTGTCAAGAGCTTTTGAGAGCTTTTGATACTGTCAAGAGCCTCCCCTGAAGTTAAAGAACCTCATTAGGCATTGGTTTAGTTTCAAGAGCTTTTAATAGTATACACTTTCTTGAACATACATAATTTCCCAAAATATACAAGGCTTGTTATTTCACACAACCAATAAATATCTCTTAGCATTTAGCAGTCTGGTGCTTGAACACAGATGTATAATTGGCATTTGGTACCATGATTTTTTTTTTTTATCATTCAGAGCAAAAGCTTTTATGGCTGTGAAAGCTTTGGTATATCATTTGAGAAAGGTAAAGAACCATTTATGTTAGCTTATACATTGGTAATAAGTTACACTATTTCAATGGACCTGTAACTCTGATTTTCATGGCTTTGAATTAGTATAAAGAACACCCAGCAACATCCCACATTCTACCTTTATATACCGCTCGCATATCCATTCTAGTTGCTTTATCCATTACCCTTTCATTATGAAAGGAGAAATTCTAGGCCCTTTATGAAAGTCTATCGGCTTCTGGCTGATGTCTCCTGATTGTCCCCTCTCTCCCGGAAGACTGGCTCACATATAGGTTTCTCATCCGACTGCACCTCCTCATAAGGATCAATTAAATTACTCCTCATCAATCCACTTAGTTCCTCATATCGTGGTTGAACACTAACGGTGGGAAGAATCCTAACGGCAACTAAATTAAAGAATGGGAAGGTGGGTGGACAACGAACATCGAGACGGTAGAGGCTTTGGTTCGATTTTATTGTTGAAACTGAAGAGTAGTCTGGGAAAGCAAGTTGATTGATCGGACTCTACTGAGGAGTATTCCGGGGAGGCAAGTTTATTCGATTGATTGATAACATATTCTGGGAGAGAAGTAAAGTTGTGGTAATGTTACCAGCAACACAAATCAAAGCATTTTCAATTATGTATTTTATCTAATTTTCTGTATAACAAATCTATAATTTTTAGAATATAAATTGAACTTTCAGATTTGGTTTAGCCTAAGAATATCTCTGTTTAATCATTGTTTAAACGCTGTGTAAATCTGCAATTTACTTGCTACAATTCAAATTAGAACTAGATTTACCCTAAGTCCATTTACCCCTTTCTCTCCTTGAATACACCTTGGACATAGATTGTTGTTAGGATTCTTGTTCTCCCAAGTTTTTGGAATTTTCCTTGTTATGGATCTGTTCCCTCGATGGGAAAGATTTGTTGTAGAGGGCACACCTGTGGTCTCCCTATGAGATGGGAGGTATAAATTGGCCTTAGTTTTTCCCTTATCTATTTAACTATTGTAGCCTATGGGAGGCAATCTCTTTCTAGAAGCTGGAACTGTTGTTCTTTGATTGGGATTTTCTGATCTTATTTGTGGTTGGCTTATTGCAGGCAATTTACATTTGTTTAGAAATGCTAATAGGTTCTAGATGTTGGTCTTTGCAGGACTCTTTCTTGATTTATATTTCTAAACTTTGGTGATTACAGCCAATTTACTTCTTACTAAATTTACTTTCATTATTAATTTTTGGGATATTGCTAACACCTTACAATTGAATGACATAAAACAAATGGTGGAGCTATGATAGTGCCTTGTTTTCAATGACCTGGCTCTTCCCTTGGGTTGGTTTATTAATGTTTCCATCATTAGTTAAAAGTAGAGTTAAAAGTAAGAAGTAAGAGATAGGTCAAATTGGGATGGCATTTATTTAGTCTTTTACAGATTTATCGAGGCCCACAAGAATTCTATAATTTGTTTGAAGACTTATAATATCTAGTAGATGAAATTTCAAATGTAGTATATATAAAATTGCAACATTGAGTGAATTTTGATTATGTTGTAATAAATTGAAGTTAATGAGTGGTTGCATTATCAAAATTCTCAGGCTTTATGTGGTTTCTTACGAATGTTGTCGGTATAAGAAATTGAAAAGGTTTTGTGGCTTGTTGTAAATGCCTTCTTGTCAATTATGGTGTTAAAAGGCTCTTATCCGATGAATGAGAAACAAAGTAAGGCATGACTTATGCTAAAAATTTTATGTTCTTTGAATTAATAAAATGATAAACTAACCACGTATGGAGTGATTGTAGTCATGGGAAATTGTGTCCTTGAGGAGCGCTAAAGCTCTAGGACTGTAATGAGTTAAGAAGATATGAGAGAGATCTCATGTGTATAAAGTTGTCCCCATGAGGAAGTGGTGATGCAGGTAGTGGTTGAAAGCTACCTTTTTTTTCCCTCGGACCAGCGAGGGACCAATTGGCATTCTAGGGACACCTAGATGTAAGACATTTTGGTTAAGACTCATTTCACACACATTAGAGGACTATCACATGAGTGGGGGCCTCTGTTAGGAGAATAACCTCTAGGCGCTGTGGAGGTGTGTGAGAATGGGGGTGCCTCATCTTGGTGAAGCACTCTGAATAGCACAAAAAGGAGATACGCCTTAGGAAGGGTATCATCCTTGTGTTGGGTGGCTTGAATTGGTACTTGAAGTACTATTAGCACTTGTTGTGCTGAGATGGAGGACATCCAGAGAAAAGAATAATGTCGGGAACAGGTATGTGCATTATAGGTAAACTGGTACCTACGAGGTAATATGTCTATTTGTTTTGACAAATAGAACTGACATGTATATTGGAACCATTGTATAGTGTTGATTTATGAGTTTTACATTGTCTTAATATTGATGCTAGTCTACATGCATATGAATGATATTTAAATGCAGGATCATGACAGGAAATACCAAGCAAAGCAAGGAGAACTCAAAAGGAAAGGAAAAGATATTGAAGAACAAGAACACCAAGGACGGTGTTAATTTTAGGGTGAAAGGATGTAATGTGCCTCCTATATATATATACCCCTAAGCAGTTTTTTATTGTGAATGATTTGTATGAGGGATTCTGGGTGAGGAGCTCAAGTGCCAAGGCCCCACCAGAAGACACCTAAAAGTTAGGCGAATCAATCTCCTATGCCCTAAACCATCAAGACAACGTAACGATGGGCAAGTTGAAAAGTAAATTATAGATTAAGGACAAGTATTTAGTCCATATATAAGAAAAATAATAGAAAGTGTATGATAAATGAGGAAATTTATTTTTATATTAGGTTTAAGTCAAGATTTAAGCCTTATATATTTATATACTTCAGCTAAAGGCCCGAATTCCAATTAAATCATCCATAAGTTTTGGGATTTAACACTGGCAAAATTAGAGGGGATGTTCAGCTTAAATGAGGGAAATACAATCTTCCCTGAACCTTGACAATCGTGACCATTTAGTGGTTGAAACAGTCTCTTTAATTCATGCCTTGAAATAAGGAGAGGATCCGAAAGGAAGTGATGGCCAACAACCTTGACAGTTGTGACCTTTTAGTGGTGAAATGGTCGTTTTGATCCAGGCCTTATTTAATAATTGACTGGGTAGGAGAAAAGGGGTGGCCATGGCTGGAATGCCTGCAACCAACCATGGGCATTTTTTTGAAATTTGACGAGACCCTCTTGGGAAAATGAGGATGGGGAGTTCACCAAAAAAGGATGGGCATGTGTGCAATTTCCAAATAGTAGTGTTCACTACAATTTTCCAAAGGTTGTGTTTGGAACCACCGTAGATCGGCAAGTTTTACCATATCTTCAGTATGGGTTTTCCTCTAATTAGCTTAAGAATCGCATCTCTTTTTTTTACTACGTTGGACCTTACCTTCATACTTGGGAGGATTCATATTGAATCATTTAGGTGAATCTCTTGGTAAGGTTGATAACGTAGACCTCATACCATAAGTGGCTCCCATGTGAATGTTGGGGGGTGCGATATTTCCCTCCACTACAAAATGAATGTTCAAAGTTTGCCGAATGGCCACCTACGTCTATTGGTGTTCTCTGTTGTCTACATTTTGATGGATAGATCAAACGTTCGCCTTGGTCACTGGGTCATTTTGTCTCTGTGTGATATAATACCTTCTACTGACTGGTTTTAGATTTGTTAGTATTAATACCTTGTGTATGATTGGCTCTATAGATTATCCTTACTACGTTATTTTCCCCTTCTAAGAAAATTAAATATCTATGAGGAAAGGACCAACCCCATGAATCTCCACTTGTTTATTGTGCTCCCTTCCTAGCTATTCTTTTTTTGCAACCGTGCACTCACCTAATCCTAATATTGACAAGCCACAGTTACTTTGACAAGTTTAATTCACCCTGGAATTCCCATTATATTCATTGCCGCTATGTTAATGTTTATTATGGCCCTTGACTTATCCCTAATCAAAGAAAATTTTAATAATAAGTTGCTGAAGTGGCATGGTAACCTATGGTTAATCAGTATTAAGGTGAATGGGGTGACATGCACCTCTTATTTCATTTCAGGGTTGACTCAGGATCAACTGGTTGGTTTATATGACCGTGCACACAATCTTGACCGATAAGTGTATACTCCTCTTATTTAGTGCATTCATCCTATTTAAGGATACAAAACAAGTGTTCCAATCCCTTTGTATGAAATAGTTTCAAATAAGGGCGTGGCTAGGGTTTTCCATTCAACATCCTAAACACCAAATTCAGTGGTATATTTTTTGTTTAGAGTAAGTGCTCCTAAGGGCCTTTTTAGTGACAATCCTTTGAAGGCCGTGATGATGGAAAATAAGTAAAATAAACTTAAAGTAATCAGAACAAATACAATGGAGGAAATCAATTGATCTCAAGGGAGAGATTATCATATTGCATATTAATGCCACCACCAGACATGAACTTAAATCCTATGAGTTCAAGCAAATGTGTAAAAGGGTAGGCATTTTCCATGAAGCTTTATTATCTAAGATGTATGTTGTACTATTTGGGATAATAGGTCAGTACAGAAGGAAAATATCACAGTAAACTTTTATACTCTCGTTTATACTCATGTATTTAATCTGAGCATAGAACCTAATAGCTAAAACATAGATTGCTGCACATAGTGAATATGTTTGTGCATGGAGTCTTTATGGGTTTATAGAGTTCATATCTTTATAAGTTTAATCCTAATCCTATTATACGATATGCACTGAGTCTATTTTATATGCAATGATATTGAATGATAGAATTAATTGTGATAATATTGATTGATATAATAGAGGATTAAACCATCACATTAGATAATAAATGTCTTCGCATAAATATATAGTATAAAGAAATCCATCGCAGAACTATAAAAACATTGAAAGATCCTTTTTATCAAGGTGGGTGACTTTTATAAATATTTATGTTATAATTAACATTCATCGAGTGCCCAAGGGAGCTCTTAAATCCTTTTATGAGATGGTTATAAAGAAAAGGGGGCTGTTTAGTTACAAGCGGCTCTCTACGAAGAGTTTTGTGGTAGGGAAAACTCGCCATGGTTGAGCTGAGACATTGTAATTTATTCCATTTTGATAAAGCAATAAAATAATAACAAATTGGTGGACATAGCCTCGTGGATGAGGTGAACGATGTGAATATGGTTGACTCATCCTTGTATTGTATGTTGTGCATGCTTATTTCTTTTTACATGATGATGATTTTTATGAACGCAGTATAAAGGCTTAAATTGGTGGAAAATATTTCTAAACATGTTTTGCAGACACCTAATTCTAAAAACACTTATTCTTGAATGGTTTATAGCATTAATATATAAGAGGTATTAGAGATAAGGTCTACACCCGCGAGGGATACCCGCTTCACTAAAACTTATCCCAACTGAGACACCATAACTAGGTACTTAACCCTAATATGATTAAGCCTAGATAAAAAGAGCTACACTCATTTTAGCAGCAACGTAGAAGAGTTAAGGAGTTAAAGTAAAAAGAGTTAAGACAAGGAGAAAATAAACATAAGGAGCTAATTGTCAAAGAACTATAGGTCATAGTCTCCTTAAAAATAACAAGAAAGACATCACCTTCAGAATACCTCATTTGATAAATACCATCTACGTAGACAAATATATGGGTTGATGCACAATCATGGACTCCTTTAAAGACACTTTAGATGCCACATAATACTAGAATAAACAGAAAACTCTCACTTTAGGTGACAATTAGGGGTACTTCCCTAATGTATTTGAAGATGAAGTAAAAATAGAAAATATAGGAAATTGAATCAGATTTCATAATGTATAGCCTTTACGCAAATAAAATGTGTGTACATGATTATAAAACTAGTTTCCGTGAAAGTGGGTTTTCAAATTTTCAGCACAACTTAACATATATGTTTGTGTGGGTGCAACAATATATGAGGGAAATGATGTCAATTTGGGATAAAATCTTGTATACATATAAAGTACATATGGGCCTAGTGCAACACTATTTATTCAGAATTTTTCATGATTTTTTTATTATTATTAATTATTGAAGTCACAAAAGCTTGAAATTAAAACCTTATGTGTGGGTGCAACACTTTAGGGGCAAAAATTAATGAAATCCTTGATTTCTAAATATAATATCGTAGAGATTGATCTCATCTAATGCACCATATAGGTTTATTGGGAAATGGTGATGGAAATAAAAGGTTATATAATAAACAATCGATGTATCTATTTTCAAAAATTGACACGTGTCATTTAGAAAAATAATTATAAATAAATAAAACGTAGTTTTGAAGGGAAAAATTACATATTCAGAATCATAAGATCGTACTCTATAATATCCTAGATTTTCATAAAAGAATATTCTATATGTCATAGCAAAACACGCCATCTAAATTGAGCATATTGATAGAGTTCTAAAAGGCATGTAATAGCCCTACTTTATTTGTCCTAGCCAATAGGTTCGGTAATCCAAATCTATTTCTGAACATAATCCCAAACCTTATTCCCGTCGATTATTTTAATTTTAAAATAACACATATGAATTATAACACATATGCATTATAACACATATGCATTATAGCTTATTCATATCGCATATGCGATATAACGCATATGTGATATGATAAAGTTATAATGCATATGCGATTTTTCTTAACTAATTTGGTACGAGAGTTAAAAAGAGTAATGGCATCCTTATCCCATTATAATACCATTTAGACAACACTATGATGGACACAAATAAATCCTCTTTTTAATGGTGAACGAAGCCATGGGTTGTGCATCCAAGAAAATAGGGTGGTGAACGAAACCATGCGCTATGCATCCAAGATAATAAGGTGGTGAATGAAGCCATGCACTATGCATCCAATAACATAGGGTGGCAAGTGAAGGCATGCGTAGTGCATCCAAGAAAATAATAATTCCTCCTGTCTTTCGATCTATTCAGCTTCAAGGAAAAATTTGCAAGATTAAAAAAGAGATTGAAGATTGATTTATGTAAGCACTGAAAGGACATTATAATGTCATGAGAATTCTTGGTTGGTAGCTCTTTTGGATGTAAAAAACCCAGAACGAGTACCAAAGGATCAACGTATGCGCTCACTTCAAACCGCTAGTGATGATTCATTGATAGGTGATAGGTGACTTTAATCAACATTGTTATAGTAATCATGTTCTTTTAATCATCATCCTCATCATAATCATAGTCATCATCCTCATCATCCTCATTATAGTCATCATCCTCATCCTCATCATCATCACCATCATTGTTCATCATCATCGTCATCATCATCATCATCATCACCATCATCCTCCATCATCATCATCATCATCATTATTCATCGTCATCATCATCACTATCATCATCATCATCATCATCATCACCGTCATCATCCTCATTGTTACCAACATCATCATCATCATCCTCACCACCATCGTCATCATCATCATCATCATCATCATCATCATAATCATCCTCATCCTCCTCCTCTTCCTCCTCCTCATCAACCTCATCATCATAATCATCATCACCACCCTTATCCTCATCATCATCACCGTCATCATCACCATCATCATCATGCTCATCATCATCATCATCATCACCACCCTCATCCTCACATTAGAGGTAATTTGGTGTCTAAAATGGGCCTCCTAAGGAAAATAAAAAAATAATAGTGATTAATTTTGGAGGAAGAATGAAAAAAACTACTTTTTGTGTTTGTATTTTCGACATATATCCTTGTGTTTTTTCTCAAATTCTGAGCATAAGAGCTTGTTCGATGCAGAATTTAATTTTCCATCCAATGAGTACCCACACTGCATACTTTTGATGGACCATGCTACCCCAAAAACAAGAAATACCTAAAAAAATGTGATGATGATGTCATCATCACATTTTTTAGGTATTTCTTGTTTTTGGGGTAGCATGGTCCATCAAAAGTATGCAGTGTGGGTACTCGTTGGATGCAGAATTAAATTCCGCATCGAATGAGCTTTGCCTCTTGAAATTTGAGTTAAAATGCAGGGAGATATGCCGAAAATACGAACAAAAAAAATAATTTATTTTATGACAAATATGTCAATTCAACCATTATTGTTGACTGATTGGTTCTTGAATTTCAACTCACAAAATTTATTGTTGGCGTGTTTTCTTATAAGGGCCATTTTAGACCCCAAATTTACTCTAATGTCATCATCATCATTGTCATCATCATCATCATAATCACCCTCATCCTGATCATTATCATCATATTCATCCTCCTCCTCCTCCTCCTTATCATCATCATTGTTCATCATCATCGTCATCATCATCATCATCATCACCATCATCATCCTCATCGTCATCATCGTCATCATCATCACCATCATCATCCTCATCCTCATCATCCTCATCATCATCCTCATCCTCATCATCCTCATCGTCATCCTCATCCTCATCATCATCCTCATCATCCTCATCCTCCTCCTCCTCCTCCTCCTCATCACCCTCATCCTCATCATCTTCATCATGGTCATCATCATCATCATCATCATCATCATCATCATCATCATCATCGTCGTCATCATCTTCATACTCATCATCATCATCATCAAGATCACCCTCATCCTCATCATATTCATCATGGTCATCATCCTCATCATCATGATCATCATCCTCATCCTCATCATCATCATCATCATCATCCTCATCCCCCTCCTCCTCCTCCTCATCATCCTCATTTTCATCATCGTCATCATCATCATCACCCTCATCATCATGATCATCATCATCATGGACATCATCATCATGGACATCATCATCATGGTCATCATCATGGTCATCATCATCACCCTCATTCTCATAATCTTCATCATGGTCATCATCATCATCATCATAGTCATCATCATCACCATCATCCTCATCCTCATCCTCCTCATCATCATCATCACCCTCATCCTGATCATCTTCATCATGGTTATCATCATCGTCATTACCATCATTATCGTCACACTCATCCTCATCATCATCATAGTCATCATCCTCCTCATCACCACCCTCATTGTTCATCATCACTACTCTCATCCTCATCATCATCAAATTTTCAGCACATCTTAACATATATGTTTGTGCGGGTGCAACACTTTAGGGGTAGAAATTAATGAAATACTTGAATTCTAAATATAATATCGTAGAGCTTGATCTCGTCTAGTGCACCATATAGTTTTATTGGGAAATGGTAATGGAAATCAAAAGTTCTATAACAAACATTCGATGTATCTATTTTCGGAAACTAACGTGTGTCATTTAGAAAAATAATTATAAATAAATAAAACATATTTTTGAAGGAAAAAATTACATATTCAGAATCATAAGATCGTACTCTATAATATCCTAGATTTTCATAAAAAAAATATTGTCTATGTCATAGCAAAACACGCCATCTAAACTGAGCATATTGATAGAGTTCTACAAGACAAGCAATAGCCTTGGATTATTTGTCCTAGCCAATAGGTTCGGTAGTCCGAAACTATTTCTGAACATAATCCCAAACCTTATTCCTGTCGATTATTTTAATTCTAAAATAACGCATATGCGTTATAGCTTATTCATATCGCATATACGATATGATAAAGCTATAACGCATACGCACTGTGCATCCAAGAAAATAGGGCAGTGAATGAAGCCATGCACTATGCATCCAAGAAAATAAGGTGGTGAACCAAAGCATGTGCTATGCCTCCAAGAAAATACGGCGGTGAACAAAGCCAGGGCTGTGCATCCAAGAAAAAAATAATTCCTCCCATCCTTCGATCTATTCAGCTTCAAGGTAAAATTTGCAACATTAAAAGAGAGATTGAAGATTGATTTATGTCAGCACTGAAAGGACGTTATAAAGTAACGAGAATTCTTGTTTCGTAGCTCTTTTGGACATAACAAATATAGAACAAGTACCAATGGATCAACGTATGCTCTCACTGCAAAGAGCCAATGATGATTCATTGATAGGTGATAGGTGAATTTAGTCAACATTGTTATAGTTATCACGTTCTTTTAATCATCATCCTCATCATCATCATAGTCATCATCCTCATCATCATCATCATAGTCATCATCCTCGTCCTCATCATCATCACCATCATTGTTCATCATCATCATCATCATCAGTATCATCATCATTGTTACCATCAGTATCATCATCATCCTCATCATCATCAGCATCATCATCATCATCATCATCATCCTCCATCATCATCATCATCATTGTTCATTGTCATCATCATCATCGTCTTCATCATCATCATCATCATCACCATCATCACCATCATCATCCTCATCCTCATCATCATCATCATCATCGTCAACTTCATCATCATCTTCATCGTCAAGACCCTCATTCTCATCATTAGCACCATCATCATCACCACCCTCATCCTCATAATCATCATCATTCTCATCATCATCATCATCATCATAATAACACTCATCCTCACCATTATCATCATAGTGATCATCCTCCTCCTCCACCTCCTCCTCATCATCATTGTTCATTGTCATCGTCATCGTCATCATCATCATCATCATCATCATCATCATCATCATCATCCTCATCATCATCATCGTCATCATCATCACCATCCTCATCATCACCACCATCATCATCATCATCATCATCCTCATCATCATCCTCACCCTCATCCTCCTCATCCTCCTCCTCATCATCATCACCCTCATCCTCATCATCATCATCCTCGTCATCATTATCATCATCATCACCCTCATCCTCATCATCTTCATCGTGGTCATCATCATCCTCATCCTCATCCTCCTCATCCTCATTATCATCATCATCATCATCATCATCGTCATTCTCATCATCATCATCACCATCATCAAACTCATCCTCATCATCTTCATCATGGTCATCATCATCATCATTCTCCTCATTCTCCTCATCCTCCTCCTCCTCCTCATCATCATCATCAGCCTCATCCTCATCATCTTCATCATGGCCATCAGCATCACCATCATCCTCATCATCCTCATCCTCATCCACATCCTCATCCTCATCCTCATCATCCCCATCCTCATCCTCCTCCTCCTCCTCCTCCTCCTCATCACCCTCGTCCTCATCATCATCATCATAGTTATCCTCATCCTCATCATCATCATCATCACCCTCATCCTCATCATCTTCATCATAGTCATCATCATCATCATCATCCTCATCGTCATCATCACCATCATGATCATCACCCTCATCCTCATCATCTTCATCATGGTAATCATCATCATCCTCATCCTCATCCTCATCCTCATCCTCACCCTCATCCTCATCATCCTCGTCATCATCATCATCATCATCCTCCTCATTCTCACCATCATCAACATCATCATCACCCCCATCCTCATCATCTTCATCATTGTCATCATCATCATCATCATCATCATCCTCATCCTCACCATCTTCATCATCATCATCACCCTCATCCTTGTCATCTTCATCATCATCATCATCTTCATCATCATCATCCTTATCGTCATCATCATCATACTCATCCTCATCATCCTCATCATCATCATCATCACCCTGGTCCTCATCATCTTCATCATGGTCATCATTGTCATCATCATCATCATCATCACCCTCATCCTCATCATCATCATCATAGTCATCATCCTCCTCATCATCACCCTCATTGTTCATCATCATCACTCGCATCCTCATCACCCTCATCCTCATCATCTTCATCATGGTAATCATCATCATCATCATCCTCATCCTCATCCTCATCCTCACCCTCATCCTCATCATCCTCGTCATCATCATCATCATCCTCCTCCTCATTCTCACCATCATCAACATCATCATCACCCTCATCCTCATCATGTTCATCATTGTCATCATCATCATCATCATCATCATCATCATCCTCATGCTCATCATCTCCATCATCATCATCACCCTCGTCCTAGTCATCTTCATCATGGTCATCATCATCATCATCATCATCACCATCCTCATCCTTATCGTCATCATCATCATACTCATCCTCATCATCATCATCATCATCATAATCACCTTGGTCCTCATCAACTTCATCATGGTCATCATTGTCATCATCATCATCATCATCACCCTCATCCTCATCATCATCACCCTCATTGTTCATCATCATCACTCTCATCCTCATCCTCATCGCCCTCATCCTTATCATCATCATCATGGTGATCATCACCCTCATCCTCATCATCATCACTCTCATCCTCACCATCATCATCATCAACCTCGTCGTCATCATCCTCGTCATAGTCATCATCCTCTTCATCATCAACATCATTGTTCATCATCATCTTCATCATCACCCTCATCCTCATCATCATCACCATCCTCATCATCATCATCATCATCCTCACCCTCATCCTAATCATCATCATCATCGCCCTCATCCCTATAATCTTCATCATGGTCATCATCATCATCATCATCATCCTCATGCTCATTCTCATCATCCTCATCCTCATCCTCATCACATGATCATCACAAACTTCCTCTAAAATAAAATGGCCTCTGCGCTATATGGGTAGCCATTGTGATTCAACTTATTCTCCTTACACTTTTGTAGAGTTTCGATTGGAGTAGTCTAGTAGGAGTTGAATATGAGTCTCAATAATTTATTACGTGTCAATGAATAGAAGTAGGACATGGAGGTAAGAGATAATATTTGATTGTGAAACAATTGTTTGTTTCAATTTGGTGATCAAATGAAAACCTAGATCTTGGAAATGATTGTTTTTTCAGTTGTTTTTTCAAGTTAAATGTTTAATGGATAGACTTTAGAATATTTATGTTTAGAATTCGCATAGTTTCCTGGACATTGTTTTTATGTTGACACATAATTTTGATGTCATGAACCCTCTAATATTCGGCATGAACACATCTCTATAGAGTGACCATGTGATGGATACTTCTTTGACTTGAAGAGTCATGCTTCCCCAAAAGCATAAAATCTATACACAAATTCTCCAACAAAAATACAATATTAAATAACAAATCAAGCCTTGAAGTAAAGGTAAACTTTTGAAACCATGTTTTTTGTCTTAGTTTCAATTATATTATAATATCATTATAATTTATCATATTATACAATAGAGAAAGTTGAGAGGAGATAATAATAAAAAAATTAAATTATTTTCCCAATATCCTAACAATCATATTACTCAATAGATAAAGTTGATAGGAAACAATTTTGTTTTTCATTCTCTCAATATCATGACAATTAAGGTGGGAATAAGGGTTGTTTATTTACTTTAGTGAGATTATTTTATTTTTAACACATATGATTAAATGACTTTATATATGATTGGATGATTTTTTTATTAAATATAAATTTCTCGGTTAGTGGAAAAATCATTTTTAATAGATATAATTGAAAAAAAACAAATAATAAGGTTTAAATTCATGGGTTAGGGGAAAAACAAATAAAGAGGCTTGAACCAAATCCTTAGCCATTTACTTCATTAACTTGCCCTTATTAAAGAAAACTATCTCCTCCATAGATTCATCCTTATTAATTATTTTTAACCTCCAAGTTTTCCCTTGTTGTTTATCCTTCGTTTTAAATTGCGCCAATATTTTTTGGTGTCCTAAATCTACATATTTTGGGAATTAATTGCCTACTCACTAGGTTTTACTCATGTGGCCTTGGCCTTGATCTCCTCACGAGAAAAACAAGTACAAAAACATTAAACCATTACAAAATATTTAGGGCATAATCCATCAATTAAATCGACCGAGTAAAGGATTGAATAAATCAAGCTATCGTAGCAATTGTCGGAGGGCTCAACCCATGTTATGTCATTTATTACAGCTAAGATCTAAATAAACCATTTATATAGAGTCCATTAACAAAGGTGAAATTCATATTTAACCCACAGAGCAAACAAATAGTGTGGTAATAAATCAACACATACCGAGTAAGCGTAACGACCATTTCCATTGCCATTTCAAGTTTTACACATTCACGCCATGGGCTTTGGAACCATTGCAAGAAATGGTGATGCCCAGGAATAAAGACCCCAATCCATAATACGATTTACATAAAAAAAAGTAAATGCACAGATCCTGTGGGAGCACAAGTTTGCTCCACTACCAACAACGCCATCACTAACACTTAAAAACCCAATTCTATTAATGCATGCGCAAAGGTGAATCAAAACCCCACAGAGAAGCCCCAAACCAAATGACGAAAACAAAATGCAGATAGGCCAAGAGACAATAAGCATAGGCTAGTTTGGAAAGGTTTACCTTACACCTTGGCACCACCTTCACACCAAATGATAGAGATTGAGCCACGCTGCTCTTCGCCAAACCTTGGCACCTACAAAACACCCAAGCAAAATCACGATGAGAGGTATCGACCGGTTACAAGAAAAAAGATAAACATCAACTGTTGTCACAAGACCAACAAAGCATACCTTTGTTAAAACCAGTAGTCGCCTCCATGTTTTTCCCCTCCGCAAAGCCAAGACCAAACCCCAAACAACCAAGAGAAATGACAAGTCCAACGTGAGCCAAGCCATAACCTTGGGCTGCCACAAAAGCCAAGGTGCAATAATACAACCCACTGGTATCTATATCAAATCCAAAACCCACTTTTCCATAGTTTGGTATCATTGCATTAACATCAGTCTCCATCCCCATGCAAATATTAAAACCCCAACGTATATGGTTCAACCATATGGTATATATTCGCCACCACAATATTTAAAGATAGCAAGTTCCATTTATTTGCTAATGTTCATCAAGGGTTCTACATCATAGTTTAATTCATGTATTAGTTACTCATGAAACTATGTTATGTACAAACTAGGTTATTTCAAACCTGC
>LPNX010222490.1:58238-65606 GCA_001517045.1 Pseudotsuga menziesii | reverse complement strand
AATGAAGGAGTCGAAGAGCGCCTAGAGCAGCATAAGGTGATGGAACGTTCTCTTCGCCGACGAAATGAAATCCTACAAGAAGAGTTGGAGACTGCTCTGCATTCTTTCAACAAGGATGGAGAGTCTGATACGCTGGAAAAGGAAAAGTCCAAGCCAAACCATGTGCATGAACTGGTGGGCTTTTTCAATTCCAAAGGCACACGATAATGGGTTCCTTTTCAATTCCAAAGTAACAAAGCAAGTCATAACCAAAACGCCGCGAACAGGCGGGATTCCAGCAAATTATTGCGAATCTCAGTTTGCAGTCAGTCATTTTGGTTATGGTAATTTTAGCATAAGGCATTTAATCTAGGAGATCAAATTAATGTTGCTGGAATGGCAATATTGCCATTTTAAAATAGGGTATTCAATTGAGGAGAGCAACAACTTAAAATGGTTAGAAATAGCAATTTTCAATAAAAAAATTTAATTAAAATTTGTCCAGAAAAGTTTTAGTTGTTTTTTTTATCTAAGAGCTGGAGGGGGCTAAGAATTGTTGTATTTTGTTTTCCATTTATTTTAGTTGTAATTTGATTTTTAAAATTTTCATTTTAACAATTTTTTTTATTTTTTCTATTATATTAAATAATAAATTTAATGTTATTTATTTGAAATGGTATTGGACAATATTGCCTATTCATTATCTTACTTGTTGCTAAGTCAAGTCTGAAGATTCTCAAAATTAAAATCATTTATTTCTTAATATATGGGTCATTTAAAATCTTGATATTATAATCCATGGATATTATAACCAATTAATATATCAGAAATCATGGTTATAGCATATTTTATGGACAAAATGTGGTGTATTTTATGGTGAAAATGTGGCGGATAATTTTGAAATGGTAGCTTTTAGTGATTGAATTTGCATAATGAGATGCTTCAAGAGTAATTAAATTCCATGAATCGATTTATGTAATAAAAATTGTAATTTAGATAGTAAAAATGATATTTTCAGCAATAAATGACCGTGTCAAATTCAAAACAAAATAGCTGAAAAAAATGGAAATCCTTTAAAATTTAGTCCACTCAAAAAAATAAAGAACACAAAACATAAAATTTTGAACATGTTGGCCATGTAACTATTAGTAATTGGATAATTTAATATATTAATATTATAAATCATATTAGTTTAATATATTAAAAACCACAATTAAACATAGGATCATTTAATAGACGTTCTCAACATTTTCAAAATGTAGAATATGAAAATAGAATATAAAAGGTACAATACATAATTTTCGATAATGGAATTCTTTGAACTTAAGATATTGTTTAATATTTTGATATTATAATGTATATTTCAATTTATTAATAAATATAGTTCCAACTAAAATTATTTAATATTTTTTTCAATACAAAAAAAAAATTTACTATTTAACTTGAATTAAAGTTACACAAACTTTCTCTAAGATAAAAGGGCCTTTGAGGCATGTGGGTAGCGATTATGCTTCAACTTATTCTCACTAGACTTTTGTTATTGGAGTAGTCTAGCAAGAGTTGAATATGAGTCTCGATAATTTATTACATGTCAATGTATAGGAGTAGGAGATGGAGGTAAGAAGTGGCTGCCTCAATGAATAATCTTTAATTGTAAAACAATGGTTTGTTTCAATTTGGTGATCAAATGAAAACCTAGTTCTTGGAAATGATTGTTTTTTCAAGTTAAATGTTTAATGGATAGACTTTAGAATATTTAGGTTTAGAATTTGCATAGTTTCGTGGACATTGTTTTTATGTTGACACATAATTTTGATGTTATGAATCCTCTCATCTTCAGAATGAACACATAGCTATAGAGGGACCATGTGATGGATACTTCTTTAACTTGAAGAGCCATACTTCCCCAAAAGCATAAAATCTATACACAAATTCTCCAACAAAAATAAGATATTAAATAACAAATCAAGCTTTGAAGTAAAGGTAAACTTTTGATACCATGTTTTTTGTCTTATTTTCCATTATATTATAATATTGTTATAATCTATCATATTATACAATAGAGGAAGTTGATAGGAGATTAAAAAAAAAATAGTTATTTTTCCAATATCCTCACAATCATATTACACAATGGAGAAAGTTGATAGGAGACAATTTTTTTAAATTTTTTTCTCAATATCATAACAATTATGGTGGGAATAAGGGTTGTTTATTTACTTTATTCAAATCATTTTTAATAGAGATGATTGAATAACTTTATATATGATTGGATGATTTTTTTTATTAAAATTTAAATTCATGGGTTAGGTGAAAAACCAAGAAAGAGGCTTGAACCAAGTCCTTAGCCATTTACTTCATTAACTTGCCCTAGGTTAAGAAAACTATCTCCTTGTCCAAGTCCAAATTGAAGAAAACCTTGTGTAATCTAAGAAGTTTCTCCATACATATTTAACCTTCTCCATAGATTCATCCTTATCAATTATTTTTAACCTCCAAGTCTATCCTCCTTAGTGGATTAGCTTTCATTCGTTTTAAATTGTGCCAATATTTTTTGTTCTCCTAAATCTACAGATTTAGGAAATTAATCGCATGCTTACTAGGTTTAAGTGGGGTTTTGGCCTTTATCTCCTCACCAGAAGAAAAAAGTACAATAACATTAAACCATTACAAGATATTTAGGGCATATAAGAGGGGTTTTACACTCCACATTCCATAATCAATCAATTAAATTGATAGAAAAATGGATTGAAAAAATCAAGCTATCGTAGTAATTGTGTGTGGGCTCAAACCATGCATTGTTAATTATTACAGACAATATCTAAATAAACCGTTTATACAGAGTCCATTAATGAAGGCAAAATGCCATATTTAACCCACAGAGCAAACAAATATCGCGGTAATAAATCAACACATACACAATAAGCATAATAACCATTTCAATTGCCATTTCAAGTTTTACACATTCGCGCCATGGGATTTGGCATCATTGCAAGCAATTATGCTACCCATGCATAAAATCCTCAATCCATAATACGATTTACATAAACAAAATTGAATACATGGATCGTGTGGGAGCACAAGTTTGTTCTACGACCAACAACGCCATCACTAATATTTAAAAACCTAACTCTTGTAATGCATGTGCTAAGAAGAATCAAAACCCCACAGAGAAGCCCCAAACCAAACGACGAAAAAAAACGTAAATAGGTCGAGAGACAACAAGCATAGGCTTGTTTGGAAAGGCTTACCTTACACCTTGGCACGACCATCAAACCAAACAATAGAGCTTGAGCTAGGCTTCTCTTCGCCAACCCTTGGCACCTGCAAAACACCTAAGCGAAACAAGGATGAGAGGTATGGAATGGTTACAAGCAAAAATATAAACACCAACTATTGTCACAAGACCAACAAAGCATACCTTTGTTAAAACTATTAGTTGTTTCCATGTTTTTCCCCTGCACAGAGCCAAGACCAAACCCCAAACAACCAAGCGAGCCAAGATGAGCCAAGCCCTAACCTTAGACTACCACGAAAACCAAGGTGCAATAATGGAACCCATTGGTATCATATCAAAGACAAAACCGAGTTTTCCATAGTTTGGTATCGTCACATTAATATCAGTCTCCATCCCCATGCAAATCTTAAAACCCCAACGTATATGGTTCAACCATATGGTATATTCGCCACCCCAAAATTTAAACATAGCAAGTTCAATTTATTTACTAATGTTCATCAAGTGATCTACATCCTAGTTTAATTCATGTATTAGTTACTGATAAAACTAATTTATGTGGGTTCATAAACGATATCGAACCATGTGGGTTCATAAACCCAAGTTGCACGTCTCTATAGAAACAACCAAAACATATATACCTAAACAGTAACCAAACTACATAACTCCCCAAGTCATCCCGTATAATGACTCAAACAGTAGATAAAAGCATACATAGAAATCTTTTCCATTTTAAAAAACCATATCGAATTCTCTACACAATTCTAATAATTACAATGGGAAGAGGAATCGAATCCTATGGGCATACAACCTCAACTCACATATATAATTAAAAATTATAATATACATAGTAAGGGATTGAACAAATCAAGCTATCGCAACAATCATGGGAGGGCTCATGCCATACATGGCATGGCCTCAACCCATGCGCTGTCAATTACTACCATAAAGATCTAATTAAACCACTTAAATATACAGTCCATAAACAAAGGAAAAATTCCATATTTAACCCACATAGCAAACAAATAGGGTGGAAATAATCCAACACATACACAGTAAGCACATTAACCATTGTAATTTTCCTAAAAACACAATATATATATTTACACACTAATGCAATTATTGCAGTTAAGTTTTACATAGTCGTGCTATGGGCTTTGAACCATTGCAAGCAATGGTGATTCCGAGGCATGAAAGCCCCAAATCCCAAAATACAAATTACCATAACAAATAATTATGCCAATCTTGTAATAGATTCGCTCAACGGCTTAACATCCTTAACAAATATTTAAAAATCCAAGTCTATCTACATGGGCCCGAAGGCTCATCAAACCCCATAGAGAATCCCCAAACCAAATGACTAAAATAAAATGTAGACATGGCAAGAGACAACAATCATAGGATTTTCTGGCAAGTCTTACCTTACACCTTAGGCACAACCTTCAAACCAACGACAACGCTTGGGCCACGCAACTCTTCAGACATAGAAAAAATGAATTGCAAACATAAAACCCAAAACGAAGAATACCTTCAAATCCTGGAGGTCACCTCCATTTTTCCCCTCTGTAGAGCCAAGACCAAACCCCAAAAAACCAAGCGAATGACAAGTCTATCGTGATCCAAGCCCTAAGATTGCGCTTCCATGAAAACCCAGGTGCATTAATCGCACTAGTTGGTATCCACTTTCAAATCCAAAAACTACTTTTCTATAGTTTGATATCGTCACTTTAACGTACAAGTCTCCATTCACATGCAAGGCTTAAACCCCATTAACATATCGTTCAACCATATGGTATATTTCGCCACCCTAAAGCATATCACAAGGTTTAAAATATTACAAGGTTATGTTTAATGTATATTCCATATATGATATGCACTAATCCAATGTGAAGCCACAAGGCATAAGTATTAAAGGTAACCTATAAACCATAGGCTTGAAGCCTTAGTACAATACGTCTTCCCTAAGCTTAATGCTTAGTAAACATGGCATATGAAATATGCCATGTTAATAATTAAACTTTCAAAATAAAATCAAAGGTTTGGCTTTAAACCAAGTTCATAACCTCCAAAGAGAAAACATAGGTTATGTTAATATTGTTTATAAAATAAACATAGAACGTTTGGCCATAGACAAAAAAAAAGATAAAAATTCCTCCAAGGTCGGTGACAAAGAAGTGGTCAACAGGTCACGAGTACAAGTAAGTACTCAAATCATAATGCTTCTATATGTTTCTTTCTCCAATAAGTTGGGCAACAGTATGCTTCTAGGCCCGCATAATAGAATTTCATGGTTATAAAATAATAAAATTTCCTCCAAGGTGTGCATTAATGAACAAGAAGAGCTAATCAGTGGGCAAGAAGAAAATATGAAGAACATTGTTCCAGAGCGACAAACAAAGGTTGGCTTGTTAGATGATGAAAGGGATGATTGGATAAGAAAAATAGAGAGCTAAGCACTGAAGTAATTTTCCAAAAGTCCCAGTTGAATGACTATAATGTGAAATTGTCTCACTTGAAAGATGAGATAGAGAAAAATGAGAGTGTTCTGGAGAAATATAGAACAGAAAATGATGATTTGCAATACGAGTTCAACGAATCCAAGGAAATTATTTAGAATTTGCTTGCCAAAACTGAAACAATGAAAAATAAATGAACAACTTTCAGCAACTGGTGAATGAAGGAGTCGAAGAGCACCTAGAGCAGCATAAGGTGATGGAACATTCTCTTCCCCAAAAAAATGAAATCCTACAAGAATAGGTGGACAACTTTGTGTGTTTTCTAGTTAAAGAGTTGGACACTGCTCTACATTCTTTCAAGAAGGATGGAGAGTCTGATACGCTAAAAAAGGAAAAGTTGAAGCCAAACCATGTGCATAAACTTGTGGCCTTTCTCAATTCCAAAGGCACAAAGCATGTCATAACCAAAACTCCGCCAATAGGTAGGATTCCCGCAAATTATTACGAATCAATTTTGGTTATCTGGTAATTTTAACATAGGGTATTTAATCTAGGCGATCAAATTAATATTGTTGGAATGAAAATATCGCCATTTTAAAGTAGGGTATTTAATTTAGGAGAACAACTTAATATTGTTGAAATAGCAATTGTCAATAATAAATTTGATCAAAATTTGGCCAAAAAAGTTTTAGTTTTTTTTATCTAAGAGCTCGGGGAACGCTAAGAATTCTTGTATTCTGTTTTCCATTTATTTTAGTTGCAATTTGATTTTTAAAATTTTTATTTTAACTGAATTTTCTATTTTTTCTATTATATTTAATAATAAGTTTAATGTTATTTATTTGAAACGTTAATGGGCAATATTTCCTATTTATTATCTTACTTGCAGCTAAGTCAGGTCTGAGGACTCTCAAAATGTAAAATAATTTAATTCTTAGCACATAGGCTCATTTAATATCTTGATATTATAATCCATGGACATTATAACCAATTAATATATTATAAATCATGGTTATAGTATATTTTATGGTCAAAATGTGGTGGATAATTTTTAAATGGTAGTTTTTAGTGGTTGGATTTGCATAATGAGATGCTTCAAGGGTAATTAAATTCCATGAATCCATTTATGTAATAAAAATTGTAATTTAGAGAGTAAAAATGATATTTTCAGCAATAAATCATGGTGCCAAATTCAAAACAAAATAGCTGAACAAAATGCAAATCCTTTAAACTTTAGTCCACTTAGAAAAATAAAGAACACAAAACATAAAATTTTGACCATGTTGGCCATGTAATTGTTAGTAATTGTATAACATCCCCCTCACATACCATAGATATTTTGTAATTACAGATGTTATTGTACTTGTTTTCGGGAGATGAGCTCAAGGCCAAGGCCCCAACTGAAGAAAACCTTCCAACTTATATAAGTTAATTACCTAAGTGGAAAACATAGGGTACGTAAAACAATGACACAACTTAACGAGGGGCCAACTAAACCCATAAGGGATTAAAGGGAAGAAGTAAAAGAGCCATAATGGATACCATAGTCTTACGTATCGTTTGGGTTTTGGTAGTGTTAGAGATAAGGTCTACACCCACGAGGGATACCTGCTTCACTAAAACTTATCCCAACTGAGACACGATAACTAGGTACTTAACACTAATATGATTAAGCCTAGATAAAATGAGTTGCACTCGTTT
>LPNX010222490.1:25738-53238 GCA_001517045.1 Pseudotsuga menziesii | reverse complement strand
GGGAGAGCTTAGCGAAAAAGCTCTGGGTTAATACTGAGTTTGAAGACTGGTATCTGACTTTGCTACACCTAGTTCCAGCCATGGAGACCAGTGCAAGCTCGGGGGTCCTGAGGAGTCGCTGTCTGAGCGCTCTCCAGGAGTTGGTACAGAGGAACAGACTCCCATTGCTGTTGTTGTCCACAGCTTAAAAAGGTTCTGTCATTTATCTATTTATGTTTTAATGAATATGAATGGATGAATGATATGTTTTATTTATGTGACAGAAAATTTAGCTAGTTAGTAACATGAATATCTCAGGTTATTAGTACTTAATCTTTTGATGAAATAAAAGAATTACTGTGTTTTTCCACATCTGGGTTCACCAGACCGTACTCCAGCACAGTATCTCAGTATTGGGAAGTAGTATCCTTCTGAACCGAGCTTCTTATTTAGCTACTTTCAGTAACTACAAGTGTTCCACAAATTCATAAGTTTATTTTCCCTCAATTCTAAAACCATTTCCTCGTACTATATTTTGTTTTTCAGTAATTCTATTATTGGAAAGTTTAGACAGAGTAATAGATTTTAGACTAGGTTATTTACTGTTTTACTATACAGTATTTCCTTTCAAAATAGTATAATTATACCATCTAGTTTAAATACGAGAACTGATAATAGGATTGTAAAATAGAATAAATCTTTCTATTAAAAATAAACTAAAACAAACTAAGTAAATATTTTGGACACTATTAATAAGTATGTTTATAAGATAATCCTAGATAGAGATAACTAAACACTGAACATATATAAATAACTATCATAACTAAGAAAATAATTGAATAATAAACAAAAATAGACAGTATGGTATAAATTATATCTAAATTAATCAGTAAGTACTATTTTCAATAAAGTGGTGGAAATAAACTAAGAACATTAATATAGAAAATATAGTACTCACAGAAGGTTAATATAGCGATTATAATAATAATTTATTTATGTAAAACAAGAATATCATTTTTATTAATATAAGAAGTATTATTGTTTTCTGTAAGTAAAACTTAAAACATTTTTATACTGTATCTAAGAACTACTTAAATAAGTGAGTTATAAGTACAAATTTACTCACAATGCCAAGATAAATTGAAAGAGGGATATAAACCCTATATTATTATTAGGGTATAAATAGTATATCATTTACAATTTTCTTATTAATAAGAAGATTAAGTTATAAACTAGATAATAACACTTAATTTTTCATTATACAAATCAAATGGTTATCTGTATAGGAAGAAAAGACAGAAGTACAAGATGCTCGACAGTCGAGCTTAATTGTTTTAAACTTAATCAGTAACCCTAATGATTACAGTCGCTTTCTTAACTTAATTTTATTTTTACATTAAAAAAAAATAAGAACAGTATTATTATCCTTCATTTCAATTTAGGGTTAAACCCTATAAAATCCATTTTATTTACAAGTAAATTAACTAGTGGTAAAACTAACAGCATTTTTACTCACAGTTATGTTTATAATAATAAAAAAAAAATTAAACTTAATAGGTATTTCAAACTTCTATAGCGTAAGCAGGTAAAGAATGCAGGAGAAGATTGCAGTAACCATTTACGGGTATAATAACCCACGGTAAACACCCTAATATTTACAAAATACACAAATGTATTGACTGCAAATAAAAGCCAGTGCAGTAGTATTACTCATGGTAGTAACAAAAATTCACACGAAGGCTTACAACCTGTTCAATATTATAAACACAGTAAACACGAAGGATTACAGCCTGTTCAATTTTATAAACCCAATAATAATTACAAACGTGTTTTTTTACACACACGGTCAAAGCCAGAAATCTCTGCTTGAGAGCTAGGGTATTGACCCATGATTGCATTTCACCAAACAAACAACCAGAAACCACGAAGGTCAGAAAGGGCCGCAATGACCAACCCATCACAATCCCTTAAGGATTCAAACAAAGTGGACAAGCCATGGAGAGACCTGGGCTTACCGTGGCCCATGTTGTCGTAACCCTCATTCTTTTTGTATGAAGAGGAAAGTAAAAGGTGTATCTGCAAAACCATATTCAGAGCCAACTGTTAGTTACTTTATTATTGCAAATAAATGTTTTAACATTTTTTTAGCTGTAACATTGAAGAAAACAAATACATTTATTGACCTTGGCAGTGGATAATCCCACACAGCGATGTCGCGACCAGCATAAGAAATGAACCTGCAAATCGACGGCAAAGTAACAACATTGATCACACTCTCCACCACTGACAGCAAAAGAAACCCCAGCAAATAGATGGATAGGGGAAAACCCTACGGCTGCAACATTTTATCTTGGTAAACAACACACAGTCTGCAGACAGCATAAGCCACGCTACATGGAGGAGGAATCACTCTCATGGAAATAGAGAAAGATAAAGAATGTCACAGACAGAGCCTAAGTAACATAACGGAGGTATTGTAGAGACAATCAAAGAGTTTTTCAACACCCTAATCGCGCCACACGATGCAGTAGCCGAGCTCACGAAGAGATGGAGTAGCAGGAGGACTGATAGCAGATAACACAACAGAAAAATGAACCAGGAGGGTTTGCATATCGACCAAAGGCCTGAAGGCAAAGGAGGAATGATGAATTAGGGTAGGGTCAATAGTTTTAAAGCGCCAATGCGTGGCTGAAACGCGACCTCATAGTACTCAAAATAATTTGCATGCATTGGGTAAAGTTCTATAGTTCCATGACCATTGTCCCCCTTTGTCAAATCTTTAAACCAAATCATCGCGTGGAGGTTCCATAAGGAGCTTTATACCATAGTATCACCTGCGTTATGTTATCAACCACACTACATTAGTTTAATGTTTATAAACCTTGCACAATAGATATTGCTCGTTATATAGTCTCGTTTACATAAGCATGGAGATTTGTTTAAGTTTCAAGGAGTTATAACGCATTGGATTATGGTTATGGCATAGTTGTTTTTAACCCACAATTACAATGCCAGTTGCCTTAAACTTCAAATGAAAGTAAAATACATATTATTTCTTTAAAATCTATACTTAGTAGTAATTGTATTATTTTAACCATTAATTTGATTTTTGGTTTACTCTAGTCCTTATCATTGATACTTGTTAATAGATTAGTAACCTTTTTTATAGTCTTAGAATCCTGGTGGTGACAACTAGACTTTTGTCACTTCTAAGCTCAAATTTATCAAAGATTTTATAAGTTAATGTATGATAGGTAGGTTGATTATGTTTAACCTTCTTTGCTTGATAGTATAGTCTTGAAAATTCATTAAGGGGTTAAATATGATAATTCTAGGACTGATCCTAAAGGCGTTTTGATTTCTATCCAAATGTCAATCTTGGAAATAGAGTAGCATTCCAAGGCAGTGTAAAACCCTAAATTTATGAAGGGAATACTTGTGTCAAACAATAAACTTGTAAATGCTCAAAGTAAGAAAAGTATAAATCGATACTTGTAATATCTTATCATTTACAACTGCAGTTGAAAATCTGATTATGATGCAATCTAAATATGACATGTTACAGTAACTAAGAATAATAGAAGTAAACCTTTGATGTTGTGATTTTCTACCATGCTAGCTGTTAAGTAAAAAAATAATTATTACATTCTTACATTTACCTTCAGTATGGACATTTAATGGTTTCGTACTTTGTAGACTTGTTAAAACTCTCTATTTCTGTATAGAATAGTTAACTACCATCTCTATCTGTAGAATTCAATTCTCTAGCGTTAAATCTCAAAGGAAACTTAGTAAAAAAAATGTACCTCGAGAAGCATGGTAATTCTGTCTAGCATGTGTGTACTTTGACTAATTAATTTATATATAGCAAATCATATTGTAAACTTCTGAGACTTGTTAACACCGACCCGTACTTCTTACATGTATACCTGTAATAGAAGAAAACTGTTGTGTTAGCTCGAAAGCTAAGTAAGCCCAGTCCTTCATGACAAACCCACCTTGTGTCGCAAACAGAAAAACAATCAGTAACTGGAAAGAAACTACTCTTTAAAGTTAAGTATAATTAAAATATCATTCAGTTACAAATCTAGTAACTTAAAACTAATCAAACAGTTAATGATTGCATTTAATGAGTATATATGCTATTTTAAAAAAATTTAAATTTTTTGAAATATTTGGGGTTCTGACATGTGGTATCAGAGCATGGTTGAAACACTAGGCCATGATGTGGCCCAACTAGTTTTCGTAGAATAGTAAAAATAACATACTAACATGTATTTTGTTTTTTGTGAAAAGTAGAAAATTTCTTTTTCTGAATCTAACAGGCAGGTATGGAGAAGTTAGGAGAATATGCTGAAGAAGAGTCTCCAAACACTGAGACAAGACAGATGTCTAGAGAGACTATGTTAGAAGAGATGACTGCTCATTCTTCAGAGCTGATACAGACTATAACGGATTTAAAGACTGAAATGGAATCAGTAAAAAAGGATAACAAAAGGATATTAAAGACTCAGGGGGAGTTAAACCAAATCTTGATAGAAAAATTCCAAACAGAAGGGAGGAGTAAAAGATCTGAATCTGAGGAAGCTAGTCATCAGAAAGGATCTAAAAAGATGAAACTGGCTAAGGCTAAGAGCAGCTCATCATCTGAATGGCTCAAGGAACAACAAATCTACTACACTACTAGTGATAGTAGTGAGGCTGAGTTGTATAACAGAAAGAAAAAATATAGGCCATACGAAGAGATTTTCGGGGAGTTCAAAAAAATAAAGCCCCCAACTTTCAACGGAGAGACTGAAAAAGAGGAAGAGGGAGAGTCCTAGTTATCTGGGATGAGGAAATATTTTCAGATATACAACTATTCAAATTAGCTGAAGGCGAGAATGGCCATCTATAATCTTTTTGGAAAGGCAGATATATGGTGGAAATATCGGAAAAGAGTCAAGGGAATCAAAGAAAAAGAAGTCAATTGGGGTACTTTTAAAAGGTACTTCAAGAAGATATTTATGTTTGAACAATACTATGAAGAAAGGGTGAAAGAATTTTATGAGTTAAAGTTAGGATCCATGACTATGAAGGACTTAAACAGTAAATTCTTAAGTCTGTTAAGGTATGTGTCGTATTTAGTTGATGAGAAACCTAAAGTACATCGGTTTCTCAGCTTCCTGCCATATCATATAAAGGACAAAATCGAATATGATAACCCCAAAACTCTGGAATAAGCCATGAGAAAGGCAAATTTCTATTTTGAATAGAACAAAAAGAATGAAGGAATAACCAACTGGAAGGCTAAAAAGAACAGTAATCATCCTGAGTTCAAGAAAAAAGAGTTTGTATCCCAGAAAATTTTTAGGAATAATAAGAACAGAAATCATTCTAATGGTAAGAACTTCCAGGGAAACAGAAATGGTGCTCCTAATAATTCCAATAACTTCAAGGGCAAGGAAGCTTCAAACAATCAGGGAAATTTCACTAAGAATTTTGAACGGAAGAAGCCTATTAAGTGCTAGGAGTGCAATGGCCCGCACTATGCTTCAGTCTTCCCAAATCAGAAGAAACTAAATAGCAATATTCATACTATTCAAGATGAAATGACTGTTGGATATTTTGCAAGGACTATGCCCCGAATCAATGCAGCATTGGAGAACCTCCAAGCTGGTTATCAAACTTCCATGGTGGAAGTAGAAGGTATGGTTAACCAAACCCGTGTAACTATTTTAATAGATCCAGGTGCTAGTCTTAGTTACATTTCACCTAAGATAGTAGAAAAGTGTAATTTGACTATTGAAAAGTTTGATAACTCCTTGTTAGTTCAATTAGCCACAGGGGCAAAAAGGAAATTAACATGTTATGTTAAGGAGTGTGCTTTAGTTATGAATGATTTTAAAACTACTGTTAAGTTAAATGTTCTGCCACTTGGATCGTATGACTTATTAATTGGTATGGATTGGTTAGAACAACAAAGGGTAGTTTTAAATTGTTTTGATAAAACATTTACATGTGTAAATAATAATGAACCACTAGTAACAGTTAAGGGTGTTCCTAGGAAAACTGTAATTAGGTAGATTTCTGCCTTACAACTCAAAAGAGCAGTCAGGAAAGGGTGCAAATCCTATGTTGTAACTATTACAGATGAGGAAAATAAATCTGAAAACGATAAAATAAAAATAGAGGATATTCATGTGTTAAATGAATTTACTGATGTTTTTCCAGAGGAAATTCCAGGATTACCTCCTAGGAGGGAACTGGATTTCACTATTGAGCTGGTACCAGGTGTTGTACCTAGCTCAAAAGCTCCGTATCGTATGAACATTTTAGAACTTAATGAACTAAAATCACAGTTAAAGGAGTTAATAGATAAGAAATATATTCGACCCAGTGTGTCCCCTTGGGGAGCACCAGTAATATTTGTTAAAAAGAAAGATGGAACTATGCGACTCTGCATAGATTACCGTCAACTAAATAAAATGACTATTAAAAATAGATATCCATTGCCTCGCATATATGATCTGTTCGATCAGCTACGTGGAGCTATAGTGTTCTCAAAAATAGACCTGAGATCAGGATATCATCTTGTGAGAATTAAAGATGAGGACATTTTCAAGACAGCTTTTAAGACAAGGTATGGACATTACGAATTTGTCGTAATTCCATTTGGGCTTACTAATGCCCCAGCTGTCTTTATGTGTCTGATGAATAATATAATGCATAAATACTTAGATAAATTTGTTGTCGTATTCATCGATGACATCTTAATTTATTCTAAAAATGAAGCGGAACATAAGGAACACTTACGGATAGTTTTACAAGAGCTGCGAGAGCAACAGCTCTTTACGAAGTTCAGCAAGTGTGATTTATTTAAGGATTAAATCTAGTACTTAGGTCATGTAGTGACTAAGGAAGGGATTTCAATGGATCCTGAAAAGATCCAGGCAATCGAAGATTGGCCAGTATCAAAAGACATTACAGATGTTAGGTCCTTCATGGGAATTACCGATTACTACCGTAGATTCATTGAAGGTTTCTCAAAAATAGCTAATCCAATCACTTCCTTGGAAAAGAAAGGCAAGAAATTTGATTGGAACTTAAAATGTGAAGAAAGTTTTAAGAAATTAAAAACTCTGTTAACAACTGTGCCTATTCTAAGAATAGCAGATTCTAATAAGGATTTTGTGGTGTGTACTGATGCTTGTAATGATGGTTTAGCCGGAGTGCTGACTCAGGATGGGCATGTCATTGCCTATGAGTCTAGGAAGTTAAAAATCCACGAAAAGAATTATGCCACTTATGATTTGGAACTTGATGTTGTTATTCATGCCTTTAAAATGTGGCGACACCACTTAATAGGCAGAAAGTTTACTTTAATGACTGATAATAAGGGTCTGAAATACCTTTTAGATCAGCCCAACTTAAATGCAAGTCAAGCAAGATGGTTAGCCTTCTTAAGTGAATACGATTTCGAAATTCAGCACATAAAAGGAAAACAAAATAAGGTGGTTGATCCTTTGAGCAGAAATGCAAAGCTGAATTTTACAGCAGCAATCAGTACTTATGCTTCTGATTTAAATGAACAGCTAATTGAAGGGATAAAATTGGATGAAATTTATCAAAAATTACAGGTTACTGCTAAAGAAGAGCCTAAATAAAGTTTAATAAAAGGTTATAGTCTAAATAAAGATGAATTTTTATTGTTTAAGGATAGACTGTATGTGCCTAATGTGCCTAAGGTTAAATTGCTAATTCTGAATGAAGTTCATAAAACCCCTTACTCAGGGCATCCAAGCTACCAAAAGACAGTCACCATGTTAAGAAAAGAATATTTCTGGCCTAATATGAAATCTGAAGTAGCTGACTATATAGCTAGATGTTTGGACTATCAACAAGTGAAAACAGAACACCAACATCCAGCTGGTTTATTGCAACCCTTGCCTATTCCTAGTTGGAAGTGGGAGATAATCAGCTTAGATTTCATCACTGGATTACCCAGAAATCAGAATCAGAACGATTCAATTATGGTGGTGGTGGACAAGTTGAGTAAAGCAGCACACTTCATTCCTATCAAGACTACCTACAAGGCTGCCAATATAGCAGATATATTTCTAAAGCAGATTTTTAGGTTACATGGAGTACTTAAGGTTATTATTTTAAAAAGGGATCCTAAATTCACAGGGAATTTCTGGAAATTCTTGTTTAAAGGCTTAAACACAACACTGAATTTCAGCACCTCTTTCCATCCTCAGACAGACGGACAGACAGAAAGAGTGAATCAGGTGTTGGAAGATGTGTTAAGAATGTATGTTAAGGATCAGCCAGGTAAGTGGGAAGATTACTTGCATTTAGCAGAATTTGCTTATAATAATAACTATGAATCCTCAGCTAAGTTCAGCCCATTTGAAATTATGTATGGGCATAAATGTAATACTCCTATCTCCTAGAATAATCCAGTAGATAGATTGGTGTTAGGTCCTGAATTATTGAAGGAAATGGAACAGATTGTGAAACAAGTGCAGGAAAACTTAAAGGTGGCACAAGATCGACAAAAGAGCCAAGCAGATTTGAAAATAACTCCGAAAGAGTTCCAGGTGGGTGAACACGTGTTCATAAAGGTAAGACCAAAGAAAATCTCCCTAAGACTGGGGAGTTGTACAAAACTAGCACCACGTTACTGTGGTCCGTTTAAAATTCTATCCAGAATTGGTCAAGTTGCATATCAATTAGCATTACCACCTAATTTGAAAGTGCATAATGTTTTCCATATTTTTGTTCTGAAAAAGTATGTGCATGATGCTTCTCATGTAATTGATTGGAATGTTGTACAGGTGGAACCAGAAGGAGCGGTTCTGGTGGAGCCGGACTGTATCCTCGAGAAGAGGGAAATTACTCTGCGGAACCACACGATTGGACAGCTGAAGGTGCAATGGAAGCACTTTAGTCCTGAAGAAGATACCTGGGAACTGGAAAGTAAGATGCGGGAAGCATACCCGAATCTGTTCCAGGAGGTTGCAGAGGATGAAGAATAAGTAACATCGAGGACGGTGTTACATTTTAAGGGGGTGTGTATGTCACATACCCCAATTTTGTAAAATTATGTAAATTGTTTTAATTATATTCCTGAGACATTATATTAAATTTAGTGCTAAGTAGGAAATTGATGACTTAGCAGAGCCAACAGAATTGGAATGTAATTCAGCATATTTTTATTATTAATAAATAAATCATGGAGACAACATCATGGGAGAGCTGTTAAAAAGAGGTTACTGGTCAAACTGGTGGATGGAACTAGGTGGAAGGCAAAAGACAAATGGCAGCATCCTTAAACACTTCCTAAGTTGCAGGTGGCAACTTCCCTACATTTGGGGTCATGATCCCCCAAGAAAGTGGGATCAGAGCAGGTGGCTCATTAAATGACAGTTAACCCAAAAAAATACCTAGGCAATCTTTTAAAAGTACTCAATGAAGAGAGCTGAGGCTGCTCAGATATTTTCTAGAGAGAATTCATTCAGGTGAATGTTATTCAAGAAATTCATTGAGGAAAGAGGGAAAAACAGTAAGGTAGTTGTCTGAGAGGATTGCTGCAGTAACTTGTTTTATTGCAACTTGTTAGCTGGGAGAGCTTACTGAAAAATCTCTAGGTTAATACTGAGTTTGAAGACTGTTATCTGACTTTGCTGCACCTAGTTCCAGCTAGGGAGACCAGAGCAAGCTCGGGGGTCTTGAGGAGTCGATGTCTGAGTGCTCTCTAGGAGTTGGTAGGGAGGAACGACCTCCCATTACTGTTGTTGTCCACAGCTTAAACAGATTCTGTAATTTATCTATTTATGTTTTAGTGAATATGAATGGATGAATGATATGTTTTATTTATGTGACAGAAAAGTTAGCTAGTTAGTAATGTGAATATCTCAGGTTATTAGTAGTTAATCTTTTGATGAAATAATAGAATTACTGTGTTTTTCCACCTCTGGGTTGTAGAGTACCACTGCTACCTTAAAGCAACAAACCAATTAAGAAGTCTGCAAAATAAAAAGTTTAGTAATCTTCTCATTAATTAAAGTATTTATACAGCATTCACATCATCATCATGTAAACGAAAGAAATAAACCAGCACAACATAGTAATACAAATGAGACAGCCGATTTCATGTGGTTCGCCTCGTCCACGAGGCTACGTCCACCAAGTTTGCTAATCATTTTGATACTTCTTTGCTTAACAGGATTACAATTCAGCAGCCTAATCGCTACAATTTGATTCGTCTTCCCACATCTCTAGATGTCACAAATCAGCCTTTCACAGGACAGTGAAATGCACAGCCTTTACATTTCATATATAAATTTAACTATTTATCCATATAGTGGTTATTGAATATAGGTATTCTCTTAGAGTTGAGCGTATCCCTATTGGACCCTAGGGAACGCATTACCCCAAGTTGCAGTTTCATGAAGGAAAAAACTCTCGAATATAATTAAGCATATGGCCATAGCTTTTCTGCTCGACCTAGATATACGCCTCTTATTCAAGGCTTCCTTTTATGAGACTTTTCCTCAACATAACTGAGTACATGTTAGTAAGTTCTTTTCAACTAAAACTACTCTTATTATTTATATATATACATATATTGAGGCTTCTTTTTAAAGATATACCTTACTTATAAACCCTGATGCATAGTCATAGATTTCTAAAAGCTTTATTCATTCCAGAGCTCATTTTTTTCCTTTCTTACTGATTAATATGCATTCGCTTAATATATTCTTACCCTCATACCAATGAGGATACTCTAAGTTCAAGAATTCCCTTCTCGACTGGACTCTGTTGCATGACTTAAATAAGACTTTAGGGTTTTTGCAAGCAAAAAGACATTATCCAAACTGTACTCCTCCCAACATGATTTTCCCCATATAGGTAGTACTATGTGCTGTGAATGAGAAAATACCCCCAAAAAACAAATAAACACCAGTGATCATGGAAGAAACAAAATTTACCAGGATAGAGCGAGTGCCAACGGGTTTGGGTCCTTCTTGAAATCCCTACGTTCAGCTCTCAAGACTCAAGGAAGGGATCGACTCAGCTATAAACACAGTCTTCCACACTACTCTAAAATTCAGATGAAAAAACACCCTATGTTCGGACAGCCACTGATTCCATCAGCTCGCACGCTGAGGTAGATGATTGGTTGTGTAAATCTTAGTCTAAAATAGCATTAATACCTTTTGGGATTATCACATCGACGCAGAAGTAGAAACTCCATACATGCGACTTAGGTTGGAAAAATAAGGTAAAATACTGGGAGACTACCACATCCAGACACGCAGAAGGGAGACACCTTACTACACAAAACTTAGGTTAAGAAAGGATGCACAGACTACCATTCCAACGCGCAGAAGGTATACGGCTATAAGTATCAGGTTAAAAAGGATGCGTAGACCACCATTCTAACACGCAGAAGGTATGCACCATGCTACATCAAACTTAGGTTAAAAAAAATGGATGCGCCCAGTGCTATGACAGACCACCATTTCCACGCGCAGAGGGTATACAGCTATATATACCAGAAAATATACATAAAATTTAATCATAATGGAACCATAATAAGTTAGAATCCCAAGCTTAATTGACCATAGGACTGGACTTAAGAAAACAAAAATTCCAGACCTTACCCAGTGCCATGGTGCAGCTCCGGCCGAGGCCATACAACGCAGCAAGTTCCCTCCCTCACAAAAATAAAGAACTGCCAGTGCAAAAGTGTAAAAAGACCTCCCCCCCCAAAATGGAGAAGTGTATCTCCTTTTAAAATCACCCATGTGTCTTTCCCCCTTTCTCCCACCCAGTAAATTATTTAAATAAGGCCTAGGGTCAAGATGACCGTTCGACCACTAAGAGGTCAAAACTGTCAAGGTTGTTGGCCGTTACTTCCTTTTCTAATCCTCTCCTTATTTCATGCCAAGATTAAGGCGCAGACTCAAGACACGGTTTCAGCCACTAAACGGTCATGACTCTCAAGGTTCAGGGAAGATTTTATTTCCCTCATTCAAGCTGAACCTCCCTTCTAATTATGCCAGGGTTAAAGCCCGAAACATAAGGAGGATTTAATATTATACTTTTCCTTCGTTGTGTCATGATACTCTACGTTCTCTCAATTAATAATATTTTTCTTTTGAATTTTTCTATGTGCTTATGATATGATTTATATCATAATTTCTTTTGTGTGAATAAACTTTTACCTAATTTTCAGGTTTTCTACGGGTGGGGCCTTGGCACTTGAGCTCCTCACCCAGAAACCCTCATAAAATAAATTACAAATATCATAGGGAATAGGGGAGGGATATTACATCCTTTCCCCCTAAAAGAAAGAACACCGTCCTCAGTGTTTTCTGGTTTCTAAAACTTTTATTCTTCTCTGGAGTCATATTTTCTTTCCTTGCTCGGATCTCTCTTTCCTTTCTGATCCTTGTGGGTTCGTAGGACCTGCAAAAATTGGGTCTACCCAAATTTCATCAATAAGAGTCAATTCATTATGAAACATACTTAGCAAGTCTTTTGCAGTATCATATCTATAATTTAGTCCTTTCAGTACTTCATGTCCAAATCACAATTCAATTTAAACAAAAGTCATAGATTCTTTTGCAATATGCAATTTTTCTAGGGTTCATTGGTGTCATATTACCCAATTGTTTTCCATAATGCAATTGATACATCAATAAAAACATGAATACAAGCATTGAAATCCCATTATATCAATAATGTCAATGCTAGAATTCAACATAATCAACCGATTACCTATCAGTTCTATCTGTTAATTAATCAACATATTACCTCATCGGTACAAGTTTACCTGCAATGCACATACCTTTTTTCGCATTGTTCCTTCCTTTGGATGCCGTCCATCCGAGCACATCAAGTGCCAACAGTACTCCAAGTACCAATTCAAGCCACCCAACACAAGGACGATACCAACCCTTCGTGTATCTCCTCTATGCTATTTAGGGTGCTTGTCATTATTCTTTTCTCTGGATGTTCCTTCATCCCAGCACACCAAGTGCCAATTCAAGCCACCCAACACAAGGACGATACTCTGTACCCCTCTTAGTGGTACCTTCTTTTTGTGCTCTTCAGGGTGCTTCACCAAGCTGAGGCACTCCGTTCTCGCACACCTCCACAACGCCTAGAGGTTATTCTCTTCACAGAGTCCCCCAACTCATGTGACAGTCCTCTAATGTGTGCAGAACGAGTCTTAACCAAATGTCTTACATATGGGCGTCCCCAGAATGCATAATGGTCCCTCACTGGCTCGGGGGAAAAACAAGGTAGATTTTAACCACTACCTCCATCACCACTCCCTCTTCTGGTGATAACTTTATACACATGAGATCTAACTCATCATATTCCTGGAGCTTTAGCCTTTTCTCATGGCCATAATTTTCCATGCCTGCAAGCACTCTATGGGTATTAGTTCATCATTTTATCAATTCAAAGAACATCAAAATCATAAGTCATTCCTTACTTCATTTTTCATTCCTTCGATAAGAGCTTTTTATCACCAGAATTGACAAGAAGGAATTACAAGAAGCCACAAAATCTTTTCATTTTCTTATACTAACAGCACTTGTATAAAACTTGAGAATTTTGACAATGCAATTACTCATTAACTTCAATTTATTATAACAGAAAAATTCACTCACAGCTGCAATTTTATATATAATACATTTGAACTTTTAAGTGTGTTGTCAATGCCATAAGACCAACATCAAAAATCTGTTAGCAATTCTTAAACAACGTAAATTTCCTGCAATTAGCCTCACCACCATAAGGTCAGAAAATCCCAATCGAAAAGACCAATTAAACAACTATCTTAGTTAAACTGTCCCTTCTACAATATCCATAATTAAAATAATTTCAACCACCGAGATGGGCATCCTGCCGATAAATAATCAAAAACACAACCTGAGATAATCGTGGTCATCACCAGCTGCAAGAAAACTCAACAGTAGAGCTGTCCCCAATGAAGTTGGTCTCTGGAAATGCTATTGGACATTTCCTACCGTGCCATCCTAATGGCCACCGTGCTCAGTTTTTCAAACCTTCTTCAACTACGAGCAAATTAGAGAGCAATACTGAAACCTTAAACCACTCAAATCAACAAAAATCAGTTTGCACAAAAGAGGCTATATTATTCAAATAATACTCTTTGCAATGTTTAAACATATAGTATTGATTCTTGAATGAATAGATATCTGTATACTAACACTGCTACAACTTTATATAACATTAGTTACTACCATCCACTTACATACTAATACCATAATATCGACACCATCAAGCCCTTCATCAAACTTCAATATAAGGTACAAGTTCCTACTAACTTATCGAGTATTTAAACAATAATTCCCAAAACATTTAGTAGCATCGTTTTACCTACCGAAATGTATGATGGAATATTTAACTGATATTTTTCCATCCATGAACTTAAACTTTGTAAAAACGCTTATGTGAAATCTCTACCTGGTACATTACTAACAAGTAACAAGTAACACAAGGAACATAAGCTATGAAGGGTACATTAACGAAAATGTCTCCAAATACTAGCTGATTCGATTTCCTTCTATAGTTCTCCGATCTCTAGAGGATGCTTATATTAAAAGTAGGAATTATACCACAGCACCATTATGTGTGAGAATGGTAAAAATGTTTTTCAAATCAATCCAAAACCCCATATTGCATTCCTCAATTTATAATAACACATGCATGATAAATCAAACGCAGATGTACACAAAATCCAAGTTGATTTAGAAGGTAGAGCATCCCCAAACGTAATCTTAAGCAAATGAGAACCCAAGTGTAATAAATAAAGAAACACAGTTGTGCAGACACAACCCACACACATTCCGAATAAAAAAATCACAAATAAAATCCATATTGATTTCAGATATTAAAACGCATCATAGGCATATAAACTCCAATCACAGGCATACATATGTTGATACAAATATGAAAATGCAGACATAACACCCACACATACCGGATGTAAAATCGCAAATAGAGTCCTTTTCGATTTCAGATATGAAATCACAGCATATGCATATAAAATCTATATTGTACAAAATCGCAGGAATTATATATATATTGATCCGGATATGAAATTTCAAGCCTAGCGTATATTTACATCCCTAATAAAAGAAAACGCAAATACAACCCTTATCGATCTTTAGATATGAAATTGTAGTATAGGCATATAAATTCCCTATTTGCAAATCTCAAGCATAATATATGTTGATCTGGATATGAAACTTCAAGCATAATGCACAACGTCAAAACAAAGAATTTCACAGAACAGGATAATAGATTTACATTCAGATACTAACCCTATAACAGGCTCTTTATGCACTTGATACCATGTGTAAAATACCCGTGATGAACACCAACAATAATAAATTACCCCGAAATCTAAAAACAAACTTAAGCCCATTTCAGCTTTGACAAATGCATATGAAGAAGAATAAAAACGAGAGGCATCAAAACCAGTGAAAACGAAAATCTCTCACCATAGCTAGTCTACAGTAGACGAGTAGATGTGAACCCTAAAAGCTTATTTTCTGTATTTAAGAGCTACCCAATGCCTTATATCATCTTAAAGGAAGAGATAACACCCTCCAATTACTGCATCGTCAATGGCATTGTAGGCAAGAACCAAACACAAAATGACTTGCAGAGTCTTAACAAGTATTTGAACATCAAAACTACACATAGTTTTCAGAATTAACATCTCATCCATCATTTAACACTTGCACATCAAGAATAGGTAGTGTTTTCTTAATTAACAACTCCAACTACGGTTTCACATTTGCACATCACACTTAGACAGCATTTTTCAGCACAAAGAGAAAATATCTATCCAAGTCGCAACCACACCCATTTTATTCAATAAATTCAGCTAAATAAAGACACATGCAGTAGGTTATGATATATAAATAAATGCATAACAATAAAACAGCCAAAGCTACCTACCTTCAATTGTAATATCTTCCTCCACTGCAACCACAATAAAAAATGTCTTAATAAACTCGATTTATAAATGCACTTGCATTGGAATATCTTCATGTATACATTCAAAATGTAACAAAATCATTATAAAGGCACTTTTCAAAATAAAGTAAAAGAACTAGAACCTCAGAAGGTTCTCTGGAATAAGAACATAAAAGTCGTGAAGTATAGGCATGAAGCAGCAGCCATATTATAGATGATCATAACATCCACTAGATGCCAGAACTCTTAAATACGATAAAGCCAGAATACGAATGCCCTAATTTTTAAATAAATACATTTCACAAAGATTCCTTAAAATATATACACCAACGCAGAATTTATAATAATTCCACTCAAAATAAATTAACGAAATCTTGGGTGATAGGCAGCAAAAATACAAACACAATGATCATGTCATTGCCCGCAAGGGAAAAAAAACGTTCCAGATGCACGAGTGTCTAGATGGTAAAGCGAGACCAGTAGAGAATGCACCAAAGGCAAGGCAAGTTATAAATAGTTGGTCTGCAAACTCCATACTAGCTGATATGGACTGCATTTTAGAAATTACAGGCAATGGAACATCCACTGCCAACCCTGTAAATATCAATTAGAGGGCACCCAACCAATTAATCAATAAAAAATAAATAAATAAATAAAACACAATGGATCCAGTCCACTGGAAGAGGGTCACACAATTGGGTTTGGTGGAGATCCAAATGTATAATGCCAACGAAACAAATCAAAACAACCACAAGTAGAATCAAGTCGATAAACAAATTTTGCTACCGATATTCAGTTCTACCAGTGTTTTCCCAATGGACTAATACCTTTACAACAAGAATAATAATCAAACTAAGCCATAATGTAGATTCTAATAGGAATACATACCGAATCAGGAAAAACGCAAAGATAAAATGTCGAGGACAGTGCTCCTCAACGCGCAGAGCCCCCTCCTCAAAACGCAGGAAGTTCTCTCCCTTCCAAAAAGGATTTTGAAACTGTAACCTCCCCTGCACAACTAAATAAACATGTGTATTGGGTACAACTTAAGGTACCCGGATTAGACGAACAGTGTGAACTTGTTGGCTTTCTCTGGATCACCGAGAAAAATTCAGTTGTTAGTCAAAATGAAACATGCTGGATCGTTTTGAGCCCAATAGGCCCGAGCGTTTCAACCTCGCTCTGATACCATATGTAGAGTACCCCTGATACCTTAAATCAACAAACCAATTAAGAAGTCTACAAAATAAAGAGTTTAGTAATCTTCTCATTAATTAAATCATTTATACAGCATTCACATCATCATCATGTAAACGAAAGAAATAAACCAGCACAACATAGTAATAGAAATGAGACACCCGAATTCACGTGGTTCGCCTTGTCCACGAGGATACGTCCACCAAGTTTTCTAATCATTTTATTACTTCTTTTCCTAAGAGGATTACAATTCAGCAGCCTAATCGCTACAATCTGATTCTTCTTCCCACATCTCTAGATGTCACAAATCACCCTTTCACAGGACAGTCAAAATGCACAGCCTTTACATTTCATATATAACTTTAACTATTTATCCATATAGTGGTTCCTGAATATAGGTATTCTTTGATTTTTGAGCGTATCCCTATTGGACCCTAGGGAACGCCTTACCCCAAGTTGCAGTTTCATGAAGGGAAAAAATCCCAAATATAATTAAGCATCTGGACATAGCTTTTCTGCTCGACCTAGATATACGCCTCTTATTCAAGGCTTCGTTTTATGAGACTTTTCCTCAACATAAATGAGTACATGTTAGTAAGTTCTTTTCAACTAAAACTACTCTTATTATTTATATATATAAATATATTGAGGCTTCTTTTTAAAGATATACCTTACTTATAAACCCTGATGCATAGTCATAGATTTCTCAAAGCTTTATTCATTCCAAAGCTCATTTTTTTCCTTTCTTACTGATTAATATGCATTCACTTAATATATTCTTACCCTCATACCAATGAGGATACTCTAAGTTCAAGAATTCCCTTCTCGACTGGACTCTGTTGCATGACTTAAATAAGACTTTAGGGTTTTTGCAAGCAAAAAGACATTATCCAAACTGTACTCCTCCCAACATGATTTTCCCCATATAGGTAGTACTATGAGCTGTGAATGAGCCAATACCCCAAAAAAACAAATAAATGCCAGTGATCATGGCAGAAACAAAATTTACCAGGATAGAGCGAGCGCCAACGGGTTTGTGTCCTTCTTGAAATCCCTACGTTCAGCTCTCAAGACTCAAGGAATGGATAGACTCAACTATAAACACAATCTTCCACACTACCCCGAAATTCAGATGAAAAAATTCCATACGTTCGGACAGCCACTGATTCCATCAGCTCGCACGATGAGGTAGATGATTTGTTGTGTAAATCTTAGTCTAAAATAGCATGAAGACCTTTTCAGATTATCACATCGACGCAGAAGTAGAAACTCCATACATGCGACTTAGGTTGGAAAAATAAATACTCGGAGACACCACATCGAGACACACAGAAGGCAGACACCTTACTACACAAAACTCAGGTTAAGAAAGGATGCACACACTACCATTCCAGCACGCAGAAGGTATGCACCATGCTACATCAAACTCAGGTTAAAAAAAATGGATGCGCCCAGTGCTATGGAAGACCACCATTTCTGCGCACAGAGGGTATACAGCTATATATACCAGAAAGTATACATAAAATTTAATCATAATGGAACCATAATAAGTTAGAATCCCAAGCTTAATTGACCACAGGACTCGACTTAAGAAAACAAAAATTCCAAAACTTACCCAGTGCCATGGTGAAGGTCCGGCTGAGGCCATCCAACGCAGCAAGTGCCCTCCCTCAAAAATATAAAGAACTGCCGGTGCAAAAGTGTAAAAAGACCTCCCCCCCAAAATGGAGAGGTGTATCTCTTTTTAAAATCACCCAGGTGTCTTTCCCCCTTTCTCCCACCCAGTAAATTCTTTAAATAAGGCCTAGGGTCAAGACGACCGTTCGGCCACTAAGAGGTCAAAACTGTCAAAGTTGTTGGTCGTTACTTCCTTTTCTGAGCCTCTCCTTATTTCATGGCAAGATAAAGGCGTAGATTCAAGCCACGGTTTCAGCCACTAAACGATCACGACTCTCAAGGTTTAGGGAATATTTTATTTCCCTCATTCAAGGTGAACCTCCCTTCTAATTATGCGAGGGTTAAAACCCGAAACATAAGAAGGATTTAATATTATACTTTTCCTTCGTTCTGTCATGATACTCTACGTTCTCTCAATTAATAATATTTGTCTTTTAAATTTTTCTTTGTGCTTATGATATGATTTATATCATAATGTCTTTTGTGTGAATAAACTTTTACCTAATTTTCAGGTTTTCTGCGTGTGGGGCCTTAGCACTTGAGCTCCTCACCTAGAAACCCTCATACAATAAATTACAAATATCCTAGGGCATAGCGGAGGGATATTACATGGGTTCACCAGACCATACTCCACCACAGTATCTCGGTATTGGGAAGTAGTATCCTTCTGAACCGAGCTTCTTATTTAGTTACTTTCAGTAACTACAAGTGTTCCACAAATTCATAAGTTTATTTTCCTTCAATTCTAAAACCATTTCTTGGTACTATATTTTGTTTTTTAGTAATTCTATTATTGGAAATCTTAGAGAGAGTGGTAGATTTTAGACTAGGTTATTTACTATTTTACTATACATTATTTCCTTTCAGAATAGTATAATTATACCATCTAGTTTAAATACCCGGAGTGGTAATAGGATTTTAAAATAGAATAAATCTTTCTTTTAAAAATAAACTAAAAGAAACTAAGTAAATATTCTGAACACTATTAATAAGTATGTTTATAAGATAATCCGAGATAGAGATAAACTAAACACTGAACATATATAAATAACTATAATAACTAAGAAAATAATTGAATTATAAACGAAAATAGACAGTATGGTATAAATTATATATAAATTAATGAGTAAGTACTATTTTCAATAAACTGGTGGAAATAAACTAAGAGCATTAATATAGAAAATATAGTACTCACAGAAGGTTAATATAGCGATTATAATAATAATTTATTTATGTAAAACAAGAATATCATTTTTATTAATATAAGAAGTATTATTGTTTTGTGTAAATAAAACTTAAAACATTTTTATACTGTATCTAAGAACTACTTAAATAACTGAGTTATAAGTACAAATTTACTGACAATGCCAAGATAAATTGAAAGAGGGATATAAACCCTATATTATTATCAGGGTATAAAAGTATATCATTTACAATTTTCTTATTAATAAGAAGATTAAATTATAAACTAGATAATAACACATAATTTTTCAGTATACAAATCAAATGGTTATCTGTACAGGAAGAAAAGACAGAAGTACAGGATGCTCGGCAGTCGAGCTTAATTGTTTTAAACTTAATCAGTAACCCTAATGATTACAGTCGCTTTCTTAACTTAATTTTCTTTTTACATTAAAAAGAAATAAGAACAGTATTATTATCCTTCATTACCATTTAGGGTTAAACCCTATAAAATCCATTTTATTTACAAGTAAATTAACTAATGGTAAAACTAACATCATTTTTACTCATAGTTATGTTTATAAGAATAAAAAAAAAAAACTTAATAGGAATTCGAAACTTCTATAGCATAAGCAGGTAAAGAATGCAGGAGAAGATTGCAATAACCATTTACGAGTATAATAACCCAGGGTAAACACCCTAATCTTTACAAAATACACAAATGTATTAACTGCAAATACAAGCGAGTGCAGTAGTATTACTCACGGCAGTAACAAAAATTTACAAGAAGGCTTACAGGCTATTCAATATTATAAACACAGTAAACACGAAGGCTTATAGCCTGTTCAATTTTATAAACCCAATAATAATTACAAACGAGTTTTTTTACACACACGGTCAAATCCAGAAAGCTCTGCTTGAGAGCTAGGGTATTAACACATGATTGCATTTCACCAAACAAACAACCAGAAACCACTAAGGTCAGAAAGGGCCGCAGCGACCAACCCATCACAATCCCTTAAGGATTCAAACAAAGTGGACAAGCCATGGAGAGACCTGGGCTTACCGTGGCCTGTGTTGCCATAACCCTCATTCCTTTTGTATGCAGAGGAAAGTAAAAGGTGTATCTGCAAAACCATATTCAGAGCTAACTGTTAGTTACTTTATTATTGTAAAGAAATGTATTAACATTTTGTTAGCTGTAGCATTGAAGAAAACAAATACATTTATTTACCTTGGAAGTGGATAATCCCACACAACGATGCCACGACCAGCCTAAGCAATGAACCTGCAAATCGACGGCAAAGGAACAACATTGATCACACTCTCCACCACTGACAGCAAAAGAAACCCCAACAAATCGATGGACAGGGAAAAACCCTACGGCTGCAACATTTTATCCTGGTAAACAACACACGGTCTGCAGATAGCATAAGCCATGCTACATGGAGGAGGAATCACTCTCATGGAAAGGGAGAAAGATAAATACTGTCACAGACAGAGCCTAAGTAACATAACAGAGGTATTGTAGAGACAAGCAACGAGTTTTTCAACACCCTAATTGCTCCACACGATGCAGTAGTCAAGCTCACGAAGAGCTGGAGCAGCAGGAGGACCGATAGCAGATAACACAACAAAAAAACGAAACAGGAGGGTTTGCAGAGCATCCAAATGCCCGAAGGCAAAGGAGGAATGATGAATTAGGGTTGGGTCAACAGTTTTAAAGCTCCAATGCATGGCTGAAATGTGACCATGTAGTACTCAAAATAATTTGCATGTAGTCGGTAAAGTTCTAAAGTTCCACGACCATTGTCCCCCTTTGACCAATCTTTAAACCAAATCATCATGTGGAGGTTCCATAAGGAGCTTTATACCATAGTATCACTTGCATTATGTTATCAACCACGCAACATTACTTTAATGTTTATAAACCTTTCAGAATAGATATTGCTCGTTATATAGTCTCGTTTAAATAAGCATGGAGATTTGTTTAAGTTTCAAGGAGTTATAATGCATTGGATTATGGTTATGGCATAGTTGTTTTTAACCCACAACTACAATGCCAATTGCCTTAAACTTCAAATGAAAGTAAGAGACATATTGTTTCTTTAAAATCTATACTTAGTAGTAATTAAATTATGTTAACCATTAATTTGATTTTTGGTTTACTCTAGTCCTTATCATTGCCACTTGTTAATAGATTAGTAACCTTTTTGATAGTGTTAGAATCCTGGTGGTGACAACTAGACTTTTTTCACTTCTAAGCTGGAATTTATCAAAGATTTTATAAGTTAATATATGATAGGTAGGTTGATTATGTTTAACCTTCTTTGCTTGATAGTATAGTCTTGGAAATTCATTAAGGGGTTAAATATGATAAGTCTAGGACTGATCCCGAAGGCGTTTTGATTTCTATCCAAATGTCGATCTTGGAAATAGAGTAGCATTCCAAGGCAGTGTAAAACCCTAAATTTATGAAGGGAAGACTTGTGTCAAACAATAAACTTGTAAATGCTCAAAGTAAGAAAAGTATAAATCGATACTTGTAATATCTTATCATTTACAACTGCAGTTGAAAATCTGATTATGATGCAATCTAAATATGACATGTTATAGTAACTAAGAATAATAGAAGTAAACCTTTGATGTTGTGATTTTCTACCATGCTAGCTGTTAAGTAAAGAAATAATTATTACATTCTTACATTTACCTTCAGTATGGACATTTAATAGTTTCATACTTTGTAGAATTGTTAAAACTCTCTATTTTTATATAGAATAGTTAACTACCATCTCTATGTGTAGAATTCAATTCTCTAGCATTAAGTCTCAAAGGAAACTTAGTAAAAAAATTGTACCTCGAGAAGCATGGTAATTCCATCTAGCATGTATGTACTTTGACTAATTAATTTATATACAGCAAATCGTATTATAAACTTCTGAGACTTGTTAACAGCGACCCGTACTTCTCACCTGTATACCTGTAATAGAAGAAAACTGTTGCGTTAGCTCGAAAGCTAAGTAAGCCCAGTCCTTCATGACAAACCCACCTTGTGTCGCAAATAGAAAAACAATCAGTAACTGGAAAGAAACTACTCTTTAAAGTTAAGTATAATCAAGAGATCATTCAGTTACAACTCTAGTAACTTAAAACTAATCAAACAATTAATGAATGCATTTAATGAGTATATATGCTATTTTAAAAAAATTTAAATTTTTCGAAATATTTGGGGTTCTCACAATACCCATAAGTATTTTGTGGTTTTAAATATTATTGTATGGGGGCTTCTGGGTGAGGAGCTCAACTGCCAAGGCCCCACCAGAAGAAACCTGACAGTTAGGAAAAAGTTTAATAACACAAAGGGACCGATGAACACATGTGCGACAATAACTAGGGCTAACGGATCAGAAAAAGGGTTTGCCAAAAGACATATAAGATAAATCATATCATAAGGATAAAAAAAAATTAAAAGACAAGTATTATTAATTAAATATCTATCTATAGGAAAAAATGATAGATAAAAGGCCTATGATATAAGGTATATCATAAGGACGAAGGAAAATGACAAATTAAGTCTTCATAAAAGACAAAGTATTTTTAATTGAAATCTACCTATAAGAAAAACCATAAATAAAAGACATTTGATGTAATGATAAATTAAGTCTGCATAAAGACAAGTATCATAGTTTGTAGTCCATCTATAAGGAAAATAATAAATAAGCAAACATGGAGTATTATGGTATAAATTATATCATAAGCACAAAGAAAAATATAGTATTAAGTCCTTTGGACATTAAAGTCTTTTTATAAAAAGAAGACATGAATTATTATGATTGCAAAGTCTAAACATGGAATTATTTCCTGTTAGACCTAACAACTAATTAGGTCTTTTAGACAAAGATTACTCAAATCCCTTTTACATTGTAACCTTTATATTCTATTTTAAAGGAGGATTAAATTCCTTTAGCAAAACTTTTGGATTAAATCTATGTGTTAATCTCAGCTTGACATGACGAGGGGAATTATATAATTTCTGAACGCAATAGTCATGCCGAGGAAGGAATTAAATAATTTCTGAACGCGCTATGATCTTAGGGCTGAAACGGTCGCCGGGATAATGGCCTATGAACCTATCTGACAGTTACAACATCAGCACCAAGTCAGGTTATGGCTGAACTATTAGGATGAGGATGGCCATATTTTGAAGGAAGTGAGTAGTATATATGTCTGGAGGGGCGCATTAGCTGGAGGGGGAAACGACCTCGGCACTAGGTAAGCCTGAGATTTAGATAATGAGGCATTTACCTCTGAGTGCCAGCTGATGGAACCAGTTGTCAAAGCGTGGGCGTCCTTTCTCTCAAGTATAATCATTCTTTTGAAGTGGTTGGGACTAGGAAATATAAACTATTATTTTTATCTAGTTCGTGGGTGTATTAATGGTAGAAAGGAATAAGCACACTAGACCATACCTACACGGTTGCATTATGATACAGGTTGTGTTTTGAGGAGGTTATATTCTTCCTTTAGAAAGAAGGGAAGTATAGACGTTTGGGAAATTATTATGGGAGTAACAATTGCACTTACATTATACAGATTGAGTTTGATTTCCCCCTTATGGGGGGGTTTCCCTTTTGCAAAATCTAGAGAAAACCCTATATCAGTCCTCGCCCCTTTTTTCATGACTGCATTTTTGGTTGCGTGAAGTTATGGAGTCATCCTATTTGTTTTTGGTTTTTCATTGGCATGACTAATCGAACCACATAGGTCAGTTATCCAAAGATTTGATACAAGACTGTGTAGTTGCTTCGATTCTTAATCGAGACAAGTAAATACCTTCTACTTAGGTTCTAGATCTATTTCCCATACCCTATGTGATCGGTTGATAACTATGAAATTTATTTTAATGAGTGGGAAAAACCCCTTTTAACCACTGACCTATGGCTGCGATATGAGTAAGTAGTCGGGGTGCTCTTTGCTTGCTCTGGAGGATAATGTATAGGAATTATAAATAAAGTATTTGGAAGATACTTAACTATGGGAAGATAGTTGGTTTAGAATAAACATGGAAATGAGATTAAATTGCAGGATTAATATATATATATATATATATATATATATATTATTTCACAAAGTTTACTAGGGTAACTTAGCCAAAGATGATTGATGCTTGAAAGTAATAAAAACATTGATAGTAAATTCGTATTCCTCATATGGTATAGGGACTTTCATGATATTTTGTTATTAAGTATTACATCATAGATGGTTAGGATTCAGTATATGAGCTTATGTCATAAATTACATAGAAGTTGCGTAATGAGTACTCTTGGAATAAAAGTATCCTTACGAGGTCTAATGAATAATACCCCTAATTGTTAGACAATAGTAGCTCCATTTACTTGATTGAGTGTTAGCTTTATTTTTCAATGATAGGATACCTGAATGATGTGTTAAAGACAAAGTTCACCATGTGCCCAAGGGGCCGTTAATGATTTTATGAACTGGTTACAAGGGTCCTAAAAGAGGTTGTTGAGTTACAACAGGCACTTTGCGAAGATCCTTGAGGTAACGTAAACCAGCCATGGTTGTGCCGAGATAGTGTAATTTAATCTATTTTGATAAAGTTATAAAATGAATAAGAAATTGGTGGACGTAGCCTCATGGACGAGGTGAAGCACGTGAACATGTGTCTGATCCTTATTTTCCTTGTACAAAGTTTCTAATTTTGTGTATACTTAATTTATCAATGATGTAGGGTGCACTATAAATGATTTTCATGTGTCTAAATATTCTACTTCCTCACATTGTTTCGTGTGCATGTGAAGTTGTTCTATAATCTATGTTGAGGGATTTCTCTAATGTAGAAGGTAATCAAGAAAAGATATCATAATTCTTTTTCCCCCACATAGTAATGTATTAAATGCACTATGATGAAAAACGCTCGTAGGTTCCAGCCAAACCACTAATAGATTACGGTTGAACGTTTTTCAAAGACTTGTTCTGGTATGATCGGAAGTGCATAGTGAGTGTTTCACAATGCATGTAGAGTTTGACATCAACAATTTTTTTGTTGGGCATGGTTAAATAAATTATCATCTTCCACTACCATGCTCGATTCTTTTTGTAGTAATGGCGAAACAAAACTTTTACCCTTCTTTCACCCTTAATGGCATTGAAGTTTAAGAGGGTTATTACAAAAGCATTCATTGATAACCCAAATTTTCAATAATCAATTATCATAATTTCATAACTTACAACAATTTTAATCGTCATTCATGAGTTGTACAACCCTGTAAATCATCTAGAAAAATTGCTCCTTACTCTGTTCTAAGCAATTGGGCGCAACTTATAAATGCAGGAGGATTTTACACTCCTTAGTGCACGCCGATTGCATCAATGGTAATTATCTTGATGAAGCCTTATTAATTAAGGAACTGAATTATTTTTACGAACATCCCATTCCGACTGATAGTATTCCTAGCATATCCTGCAATATTAGCATATAACATTGTTAACTATCAACATCTTCAGACGTCCTTACTCGTCTATATTTGGATATATGCTAGTGAAGGGATGTTCCAACATTATTCCACATTCTTGAGTAGCGATGCTAGGGACACAAACATTCCAATATCATTAGTAACTCAAAGTAAAACATAATTTCATATTTTAGCTACTTATGTCCTATCGTACAACCTATCCGAATGTGAGCCTTTACATAGGTGCACTCTTTCTACACAACTAGTAACATTAGGTACAACACACCATGCTATTTACCTCAGTTGAACTATAGGCCAAGTCCATAAGCTGTCAGGTTCCCTTTTTGGAGAAATACTGTAAGGAATGTTGTCATTCTAGTGAAAATGTATAAGAGATCAATAATGCCAATGAATATGTAAAAATAGCTGCATAACCCAAATTCTTGCATACTAATAATTACATTTAAAGGATACATTATAACAATGTTGTTATTGTAACTAACTTGCATTCTCTTCCCAATAACTCTGAAAACCAAGTCCTACCCTTACATAGCATCCATTTACTATGCTAAGGATATTCAACATTCATAATTTAACGAGCAATTTCTAAATCAGGAAGTTAACATCTATTTGTTATAATCAATTTTAAAAACCAAATTTAATTCTCTCTTCATTCACTTACTATCTGCAACAACTAACCATTTCTAGGTTTTATTAGTTTACGATAGCGAGACTAGATTAAAAAACATAATTCTTCCTTTTGACATATGCAATCATAGTTGTTTGTAACCATACGATGAAATGAAATCTTGTGTTCCTAGTTTAGATGAAAGAGGTGTTTCACATTTATATAATGTTAACATTGGCATCTTTAATACCACTAACATTTATTTCATACAATTTGTATTTGTATAATGTTGACCTTACAATATAATTCGTTAGCATAGCTACTATTTTAGCATCACTTAACTTTTG
>LPNX010222490.1:15024-25668 GCA_001517045.1 Pseudotsuga menziesii | reverse complement strand
CTATAATTGTGGCAATTCTTGTAGAGTGCCAAGGTAATACGGTGACTCCTAAATGGTCAACTTATTAAGTTCTCTTTAACCGCTGCCTTTCTATCTTCAAGGGATGAAATGAAATCTTGTGTTCCTAGTTTAGATGAAAGAGGTGTTTCACATTTATATAATGTTAACATTGGCATCTTTAATACCACTAACATTTATTTCATACAATTTGTATTTGTATAATGTTGACCTTACAATATAATTCGTTAGCATAGCTACTATTTTAGCATCACTTACCTTTTTCTTAAACCATTTTACTATAATTGTGGCAATTCTTGTAGAGTGCCAAGGTAATACGGTGACTCCTAAATGGTCAACTTATTAAGTTCTCTTTAACCGCTGCCTTTCTATCTTCAAGGGATTTAGGTAAGTCATACATGTGCATTTATATATACATATATCCATAAGCATAATCCTCCACATAACGGTACTTCTAAGACATTGGAGTACGAGCCACTACATTTATTTAATACATCAATGAACCCTAAAGTACGTCTAGAGGAATTCAAACCAATGTTCAATTTTCGTTAGATCTTTAGCACTTCTACATTCGATTGGTAGTTAGGTACCCCTTTCAATTTTATGACAATAATTCACTGTGTCTTACATTGTAACCTATCACAATTTTTCCACAAGAAAATCTAAGAATCTTTTAACACATATCAAGTCATTAATGACCAATTTAACTAAGTGTAGCAGTTCAAATCTCACATTATTACTATAGTACTTTCGTCGACCAGGAGTTTGTCTAAGAATACTTCTATACTTCACTAAGAATTTAGTGGTGCAATCTTATATAGAGAGGAAACAATTATCCATCCATAAACCTCTTCGAAAGTAATCACGGAAATAAAAAGTTATCTATGCACTTATGTCGTTGGCCCGACGTGGAAGTGGAAAAAGTAATAGGTCACCTTCATTGTAATTTTGAGAAGATGTTCCACCTCCTCTTGTACAACTACAGTTTCAATAAACATCTACGTTTGGTATATCTTAACGTACCTATATTTGCAGAATAGTAAGACTTGTTGATTCAAGTTATCAAGGAAAAACTCAATCATTAGTTTCATCAGGAAATATGCAGAAGCGTTTTGAGCCCAATAGGCCCAAGTGTTTCAAATCTTGCTCTGATACCACCTATAACATACCCGTTAGTTTGTAACATCCCCCAAAAAAAATATTTAATTTTTACGAAGAGAAATTTTTACCTTCGCTACAACTATACAAATTATTCCTACTTTCATAACATCCCTCTTGTAACATCCCCAAATCAATAAACATTTTTCTTAAATAAGAAGACAACATATACTTGGATATGACCACAACACTATGGCTATTCTCAAGCCATTGCTCTAGAGTTCATATTTTTAGCTATCAAGATATACCTGCAGCCTTGCAAATTATTCATGACACACATTTATATAAATCCATAATCTATGACAAAATATTTTATTCATTATCATATTTTGGATAGTCCTTTAGGATATAGTTTTTCAATTAAATCTTTACCTTGTAAACATAATACACCTTCAACCATATGGTATATTTCGCCACCCCAAAACATATCACAAGGTTTAAAATATTACAAGGTTATGTTTGATGTATAGTCCATATATGGTATGCGCTAATCCAAAGTCAAGACACGAGGCATAAGTATTAAAGGTAACATGTATACCATAGCCTTAAAGACTTAATACAATACGTCTTCCCTAAGTTCAATGCTTAGTAAACATGGCATATGAATTATTCCATGTTAATAATTAAACTTTAAAAATAAAATCAAAGGTCTAGCTTTAAACCAAGTTCATAACCTGCAAATAGAAAACATAGGTTATATTAATCTTGTTAATAAAATAAACATATAACATAGATATAATAATATATAAAAGACGAGACATACACCCTAATGAAGAGTAAGTAGCACATAGGAATTTTTAGATGTGATTGTTAACTTGACGAAAATAGTATTTTCCTTGTATAAATGTGAGTCGGTAAGGAACTCTAACAACAAGCAGTAGGTATTTTAGGATGAAGATTTATGTTCTCTTTAAATAAGACTATGTTGCAAGGTATGGTTTGCATATGAAATAAAAGACGTGCCTTAGTTTGAAGAACTAAGTAAGTTTGCAAACAAGTAAACACTTTTACCTCTAAGACCGTCATGTGAGAATGAGTCCCTCCATTCTTCCCACTTTGTTTCCACAAATAAAGTTAAGTTAGGTATTTTTAAATAACGAGTAAGACTATGCAGAAAGGAAAAAGCATATAATCAACTAACAACACATACACGACAAATGTAAAATCATAAGAACTAAGCAGTAAACAACCGAACAACATCTTAAGTAAAAATACATTAATAATAATGATAGAACGTAAGAACAGCTTATGATTAAACAATGGTACATATAGTGTAGGATGTATTTCCACAAGACAAATAATCTTCCGTATAGGTAGTTTTTTTACTACCCTAAAAAAAAGAAATTTATTATTTTCAATTTTGTGGGACATTACAATCTTGAACTACCAAATGATGAGAAAAATCTACTTTTTTAGAGAGACTACGGAGCTATTTGGTACATTCATATTACCATTTGTCTGACCAAAATAACTTTAGCATGGGCATAATATTTGTATTATGAACAATTGAAAGGTACATCCAAACTTTTCCAAAATTCGTTATCACCCACAACAAAACTAATACCCTCTAGAATTCCCTCTATGAGATTTATTTTAACAAAAAATTTCACCACCACTGAATTAGAGGAATTGATAGCAACAATATATGTTTTCATGAAGATACCGATCTTATAGTTTGTAACCCTAAAAATCTCGTCTTTCCAAAACTCAATAGGAAGGAAATATAATTTAACCCACACAAATATCCTAATAACCCTTTTCTCTAATAGGTCAAACATCACAACCATTTAAAGGGAATTTATCTAGAACCATGGGCCATCGTAGGCATTGTTCTGACCATAAATTGAATATTGAAATTGAACCCTTTAAACGTCATCTTAACACTATGGATCTTGAAATCCTCCAAATAAATGTTAAAGGAATATTGATTCTCTATTTAGCTTGCTTCAAAAAATGATGGATACAATGAAAACCTCCAAATAAATGTTTAATAAGCATTGATACTTTGTTTAGCTTAGTGATGCTCTAAAGAAACTATAGATTGTTTGCTTCAAGGTAGAATGTATCTCAATATATACAATGGAGAAGCCATCAACAATAAATATGACTAACAAAATCATCTAAATTTAGGCACTAGTCTAGCCATGATGAAAGGAGCAAGAATATGAAAATGCATTTTATGAAAACGCTTTCCATAAAAGGACAACTGCCACAAACCATATAGAGATTGAGGTACAGTATAGTTCATTTCTTTAAACAATGTATCTCTATAGTTCATTGCCTCACCATAAAGAGGAAGATGATCATGACCAAAAAAGATTAGCAAACGGGTGAGAAAATCCAAGTACTATGGAGTGATATCGATTCAGTTAGAGTTTGAATTTTTCAAAAGTCGGTGCATAAATGAATAAAATGAATATGTTTCTTACTAATAGAAGGAATAAACTCACAAATAAGAAAAGTTTTAGTTGTTTTTTAATCTAGGAGCTCGGGGAGGCTAAGAATTCTTGTATTCTGTTTTCGATTTATTTTAGTTGCAATTTGATTTTTAAAATTTTTATTTTAACTTAATTTTTTATTTTTTCTAATATATTAAATAATAAATTTAATGTTATTTATTTGAAACGTTATTGGGTAATATTGTGTATTTATTATCTTACTAGTGGCTAAGAAGGTATGAGGATTCTCAAAATGTAAACTCATTTAATTCTTAGCACATAGGGTCATTTAATATGTTGATATTATAATCCATGGATATTATAACCAATTAATATATTAGATATAATGCCTATAGTCTATTTTCTAGCCAAAATGTGGTGTATTTTAGGTCAAATTGTGGTGGATAATTTTGAAATGGTAGTTTTTAGTGGTTGAATTTCCATAGTGATATGCTTCAAAACTAATTAAATTCCATGAATCCATTTATGTAATAAAAATTGTAATTTAGAGAGTAAAAATGATATTTTCAGCTTTAAATCATGGTGCCAAATTCAAAACAAAATAGCTAAAAAAATGCAAATCCTCTAGAATTTAGTCCACTCACAAAAATAAAGAACACAAAACATAGAATTTTGAAAATGTTGGCCATGTAACTATTAGTAACTAGATAATTTAATATATTAATATTTTAAATCATATTATTTTAATATATTAAAAATCACAATTAAACATAGGATCATTTAATAGAGGTTCTCAACATTTTCAAAATGTAGAATATGAAAATACAAATAAAAAGTACAATATATAATTTTTGGTCATGGGACTCTTTGAACTTAAGATATTGTTTAATATTTGTATATTATAAAGTATATTTCAGTATATTAATAAATATAGTTCCAATTAAAATTATTTAATATTTTTTTCAATAGAAAAAAATATTTAGTATTTAACTCGAATTAAAGTTATACAAACTTTCTCTCAGATAAAAGGGCCTTTGAGGCATGTGGGTAGCCATTATGCTTCAACTTATTCTCACTAGAATTTTGAATATTTTCTATTGGATTAATCTAGGAGGAGTGGAATATGAGTCTCAATAATTTATTACCTGTCAATGAATAGGAGTAGGAAATGGAGGTAAGAGGTAGCTGCCTTGATGAATAATCTATGATTGCAAAACAATGGTTTGATTCAATTTGGTGATCAAATGAAAACCTAGTTCTTGGAAATTATTGTTTTTTCAATTGTTTTTCAAGTTAAATGTTTAATGGATAGACTTTAGAATATTTACGTTTAGAATTCACATAGTTTCGTGGACATTGTTTTTATGTTGACACATAATTTTGATGTCATGAACCCTCTCATCTTCACCATGAACACATCGTTATAGGTTGACATCGAAATTTTTAGATGTGATTGTTAATTTGACGAAAATTGTATTTACCTTGTATAAATGTGAGTCGGTAAGGAACTCTAGCAACAAGCAGTAGGTCTTTTAGGATCAATATTTTTGTTCTCTTTAAATAATACTCCGTCACAAGGTATGGTTTGCATATGAAATAAAAGAGGTGCCTTAGTTTGAAGAACTAATTAAGGTTGCAAACAAGTAAACACTTTTACATCTCAAACCGTATAATCAAGTAAGACTATGCAGAAAGGATGAAGCATATAATCAAGTAACAACACATTCGTGACAAGGGGTAGGTATTTTTAGATCAAGATTTATGTTCTCTTCAAATAAGACTCCATTGCAAGGTATGGTTTGCATATGAAATAAAACAGGTGCCTTAGTTTGAAGAACTAAGTAATCCTGCAAACAAGTAAACACTTTTACCTCTCAGATCGTCATGCTGACATACAACAAGTGTAGGATTTTTTCGAAAGGCTTACCTTACACCCTGGGCACAACCTTCAAACCAATAATAGAGCTTGAGCCACACTACTCTTCACCATCCCTTGGCACTTGCAAACACCAAGCGAAACTAGTATGAGAAGTATGGCAATGATAGGAGCCATAAAACAAAACGAATTGCAGACATAGAACCCAAAATGAAGCATACCTTCAAATCCTCTAGGTTGCCTCCATTTTCCCCATGCATAGAGACAATACCAAACCCCAAACAACTAAGTGAATGACAAGTCTATCGTGAGCCACGCCGTAAGTTTGGGCTTTCATGAAAACCAAGGTGAGTTAATGGCACCGGTCGGTATCCACTTTAAAAGACAAAACCCACTTTTCTATAGTTTGATATCATCACTTTAATGTAGGTCTCCATTCCCATGCAAGGATTAAACCCCATTACCATATCGTTCAACCATATTGTAACGTCCCCGGAATACCTTGTTGCGGAATTAGATAAAATGCATAAAAAAAAATTCCTTTTTTTATTTAAAGCTTTAAACCATCCAAGTAATGTGCTACCGAATTAGGTGTCTGCAAAAATATGTTTAGTAAAATTTTCCACCAATAAAACTTTATACTACGTTCAGACTAACATCATCATGAAAAAAAATAAACATGCACATCATAATAATAATACAAAGGACAAGACAACCATATTCACGTGGTTCACCTCATCCACGAGGCTACGTCCACCAATTTGTCTTCTTTTATTGCTTATGGGAGAGTAATTACAATGTCATGGTATGACCACATCTATCGCCGGATCACCTTGCCTCAAGTCTCCTCGCAGAGAGACACTTGCAACTCGAAATTCCCTTCATTTAGGACCTTTATGAAAACTCATAAAAATCATTTACAGTTCCTTGGACACATGACAAACTTTGGCTTTAAACCAACATTTTATACCTGAATTTGGCATTAATCATCACACCTTACCAGATATGCTCTAACCTAACACTACCCTTACCATTATGTTACATGCATAAATAAAGTCAGTCTAAATACTGAACCATACCAGAGCTTGCAATTTTTGGTGAGTCCTCACTACGACCATTGTGGCAACTGCATACAATCTAGAAATGACATCAAACACAACAAATGCATATACCAGACGCTTAAGACGTGACCGTGTACCATCCCTACAACTTATAGCACAAACATAATTAAACATTGAACTTAAGACTGTCATTTCTTAACAGACAGTATAGAAATGCTATTGCAATATCTGCCATTCCCATAATTTAGTGCAAGAATTATATTATGAAGAGAAGTAAAACACACAAATAAGCCTTGACAGAGCTCTACCATTACATTATTTACATTTTTAACCTTAGTCTAAATCAGCTTCCTTCCTAGAAATCATGGTAGCAAAAGACACAGAGTTCATAAGGCAAAAAAATAAGCCTTCAGATTGATCTCCATTACTGAAATTGTTGCACAATGAAAATTAAAGCATAGTAAACAAAGCACGCTCCAAATCTGAAATCGTTGCATAATGAAAATCAAGCATTAATAAGATCCACACTCCAGATCTGAAATCGTTGCACAATGAAAATCAAAGCATTAATAAGATCCACACTCTAGATCAGAAATCGTTGCACGATGAAAATCCAAGCATAATAAACAAAGCACACTCCAGATCTGAAATCATTGCACATAAAAATCCAAGAATAATAAACAAAGCACACCCCAATCTGAAATCCTTGCACACTGAAATCGTTGCGAAATGAAAAATCAAAGATTTTATAAGTTCCACACTCCACATCTGAAATCATTGTACAATGAAGATCATTTAGCATAATAAACAAGGCACACTCTAGATCTGAAATCGTTGCATAATGAAAATAAAAGAATTAATAAGATCCAAACTATTCATGAAATCATGAGCAGAGATTTAAACAAGAAACAATATCAACCATAAACTAACCCCAATCGATCCTTTTTTAGTTCTACAGATCATGGCAAGAAAACACAGGGCTTTGACAAAATACAAATGCATTAGCGAGAATGACAAAATCATGGGCACAATAAAACCTCCAAATACCGAATGCATGCCTCCTCGGCATATTTCCCCCCACTTTACATAGGAAAATCATAGGTACGAGTGGCGGGGGTTTTGCCGACAGGTTTCCTCTTAGGGTGTGAAAAACGCAGCCCAATTTCTTTTTTTTTTCAAATCTATTTCTATTTCTGAAAAAATGAAACACATCCCAACATTTATGCAGTACTTCCCACAATTTCCCGAAAAGGCTCATGCACCATCCTCAAATGAATGAGAGACTCAATTAATAGTAATGGAATCTAAAAGATTTGATATCCTTAGACCTAGTATCTAAAGCAAAAGAAACCCATTTCATGTGGTACAACCCCTCAAGGAATGTTTTTGGTAACACTTCCAAATTACAACAAAACAAAGGGCATCGAGTAATATAGTTATTTGTATGTAATAAATTATAAGGATGATAAAGTATTATGAGGGTCAAGTAATAATTTGAGGCATAAGGTAACTGGAACATGTGTATCATTAGTGGACATATCTGCATTATGTCATTTATGTTGGTAAACAAATATATTCCCTACATAATGTCATAGACTGTGTCACTTTATGGGCATAAAGAACCCCCCTAATAAAATTAAAATAAATGTATCACCATTCATCTTTCTTTTCGAGTTCCTCGACTAGGCTAAGATTATAATTTTCCCACTAGTGGATCTGTTTCCCTATCGTTTGATCATATCAAGTTTCACCCTCTAAGTCAAAGAGTCGAATTCCTAACCTAGGATGTTAAACTCATAATTGCTTTTTTATTAAGCTTTTCATTTACGGATGGGGGTCGTGAGGGGAAATTAAACATATGCTATATTTTGCCACCCCAAAACATATCACAAGGTTTAAAATATTACAAGGTATGATTTGCATATGAAATAAAAGAGGTGCCTTAGTTTAAAGAACTAAGTAAGCATGCAAACAAGTAAACACTTTTACCTCTTAGACCGTCATGAGAGAACGAGTTCCGCCACTCTTTCCACTTTGTTTCCACAAATAATGTTAAGTTAGGACTTTTTAAATAATGCGTAAAACTATGCAGAAAGGATAAAGCATATAATCAAGTAACAACACATATGAGACAAATGTATAATCATAAGAACTAAGCAATAAACAGCTAAATGACATTGTAAGTAAAAATACATTAATAATAATGACTAAAAGTAAAATGACATCTAACGTAAGAACAAGCTATGAGTAAACATTGGTACATGTAGTGTACGATGTATTTCTGCAAGTCAAATAATGTTCCGTATAGGTAGTTTTTTTACTAGCCTAATAAAAAAGAATTTTACTATTTCCGATTTTTTGGGACATTACAATCTTGAACTACCAAATGATGAGAAAAATCTAATTGGGCATTATTTTTCGATGAACATGCTAGTCCACCTATTATAAGTTTTTAAATCATTCCACCATTAAGTTACATGCCTTATTAGATAATAATACCAAGACCAATTTATCTCAAGCTTTGTTCCTTGGATTTATTGAAGATATCCATGCATTCATTCAAGAAAATTTGTACAATATAAATTGAGAATAATGAATAAAAAAATTACCACATGCAATAAGAAAGAAAAATAATTTACTAGTAAATAAAGTTTTTACTTTCCATGTGCCCCTATAAGGGTTGGTATCCATGGGAAAACCAATTTCTTCCATGCTACCATTACTTAATCAATAAAACATGTTTTAGTCTAGTGCTTATTAGAAACATTTGTTGTTTACATATATACTTGAAGTGATGGTATGTAGTAAATTTCATCTAAGAATCAATTAACTCTTCTCTTTTATAATTCAAATGAAAACCCTTTTATGGTTAAGGAAAACTATCACGTTACTCCTTCTAGAGAGACTTTATTGTACCTTGAACTAGCATTTGGAAATTGTACATCCCCATTTGTTAGATTGGGATTATTCATAATTAAAGAAATGTTAAGATGTCCACAATATTTACAACATATGCAATTGAAAGGTACATTTTTGTAGTCCAAAACTTGATAGAACTCCTTATCACCCATAGTGAAGATAATTATGTCCTTTAGAAGACCCTCTGCAAAATATTTTTGACACTGATTTTTTCCACCACTCAATTGAAAGGTTTCATAGAAACTTTATACATTTTAATAAGATATCCAAATCACCATATAAACCCTTGGACTCTTCTCCTTCGAAAACTCAATAAGAAGGAAAGCCTATATAACCCAACATGTGTATCCTAGTATCATTTTCGTTTATTATGTAAAAACATCACAACCACCTAAAGAGAGAAAGAGTGGAATCACTTGATCAATGCACTCAATTTTAGTTGGGATTCATAGAATTGGCCGTTCATATTAAAATTACCTTGTGAAGTGCCAATATCCCCCAATTTTCTCTTTCCCTTGTGTTATTCAACCAACTTTTTCAGAGAGACTAGGGAGCCATTTTGTACATGCATATTAAGATTTGTTTGTCCAAAATACTTCCTAAAGAAAAAAACTTTAGCATGGCCATAATATTTGTATTATGAACAATTGAAAGGTACATCCAAACTTTTCGAAAATTCGTTATCAACCATAACAAAACTAATATTCTCTAGAATTCACTCCATAAGATTTATTTTAACACTAATTTTCACCACCACTCAATTAGAAGAATTGATAGCAACCATATATGTTTTCATGAAGATACCTAGCTTGTAGTTTGTAACCCTAAAAATTTCCTCTTTCCGAAACTCAATAGGAAAGAAATCTAATTTGACGCACACAAATATCCTAATAACCCTTTTCTCCAATAGGTCAAACATCACAACCACTTAAAGGGAATTTATCTAGATCAATGGGCCACCATAGGCGTTGTTCCAACCATAAAATGAATATTGACATTGAACCCTTTAAACCTCATGTTAACACTATGGATCTTGAAATCCTCCAAATAAATCTTAAAGGAATATTGATTCTCTAATGAGCTTGCTTCAAAAAATGATGGATAGAATGAAAACCTCCAAATAAATGTTTAATAAACATTGATAATTTGTTTAGCTTAGTGATGCTCTAAAGCAACTATAGATTGTTTGTTTCAAGGTAAGATGGATCCCAAT
>LPNX010222490.1:0-14274 GCA_001517045.1 Pseudotsuga menziesii | reverse complement strand
TCAATTTGCAGCAATTTTGGTTATCTGGTAATTTTAACATAGGGTGGGTATTTAATCTAGGAGATCAAATTAATATTACTGGAATGACAATATCGCCATTTTCAAATAGGGTATTTAATTTAGGAGCTCAACTTAATATTGTTGAAATAGCAATTTTGATAACAAATTTGAGCAAAATTTGGCCAGAAAAGTTTTAGTTGTTTTTTATCTAAGACCTCCTCGAAGCTAAGAACACTTGTATTTTGTTTTCAGTTGCAATTTGATTTTTAATATTTTTAATTTTAATCGAAATTTTTTTTCTATTATATTAAATAATAAGTTTAATGTTATTTATTTCAAAAGTTATTGGGAAATATTGCCTATTTATTATCTTACATGCCCCTAAGTCAAATATGAGGATTCTCAAAATGTAAAATCACTTAATTCTTAGCACATTGGGTCATTTAATATTTTGATATTATAATCCATGGATATTATAACCAATTAATATATTTCAAATCATGGTTATAGTATATTTTATGGTCAAAATGTGGTGGATAATTTTCAAATTGTAGTTTTTAGTGGTTGGATTTGCATAATGAGATGCTTCAAGAGTAATCAAAGTCCATGAATCCATTTATGTAATAAAAATTGTAATTTAAACACTAAAAATGATATTTTCAGTAATAAATGGTGGTGCCAAATTCAAAACAAAATAGCTGAAAAAAATGCAAATCCTGTAAACTTTAGTCCACTCAAATAAATAAAGAACACAAAACAAAAAATTTTGAACATGTTGACCATGTAATTATTAGTAATTGGATAATATAATATATTAATATTATAAATCATATTATTTTAATATATTAAAAATCACAATTAAATATAGGATTATTTAATACATGTTCTCAACATTTTCAAAATGTAGAATATGAAAATAGAATATAAGAAGTACACTACGTAATTTTTGGTAATGAAATTCTTTTAAATTAAGATATTGTTTAATATTTTTATATTATAACTTATAGTTCAATATATTAATAAATATAGTTCCAATTAAAATTATTTCATATTGTTTTAATAGAAAACAAAATTTACTATTTAACTTGAATTAAAGTTACACAAACTTCCTCTAAGATAAAAGGGCCTCTGAGGCATGTGGGTAGCCATTATGATTCAACTTATTATCAGTAGACTTTTGCAGAGTTTTAATTGGAGTAGTCTAGTAGGAGTTGAATATGAGTCTCAATAATTTATTACGTGTCAACGAATATGAGTAGGAGATGGAGGTAAGAGATAATCTCTCGTTGTGAAACAATGGTTTGTTTCAATCTGGTGATCAAATGAAAACCTAGTTCTTGGAAATGATTGTTTATTCAAGTTAAATGTTTAATGGATATACTTTACAATATTTACGTTTAGAATTAGCATAGTTTAGTGGACATTGTTTTTATGTTGACACATAATTTTGATGTCATGAACCCTCTAATCTTCAGCATGGACACATGGCTATAGAATGACCATGTGATGGACACTTCTTTGGCTTGAAGAGCCATGCTTCCTCAAAAGCATAAAATCTATACACAAATTCTCTAACAAAAATACGATGTTAAATAACAAATCAAGCCTTGAAGTAAAGGTAAACTTTTGATACGATGTTTTTTTTCTTAGTTTCAATTATATTATAATATAGTTATAATTTATCATATTATACAATAGACAAAGTTGATAGGAGATAAAAAAAAATTAAATTATTTTCCCAATATCCTAACAATCATATTACACAATGGAGAAAGTTGATAGGAGACAATTTTTTTTAATTATTTTCTCAATATCATAACAATTATGGTGGGAATAAGGGTTGCTTATTTACTTTAGTCACATTATTTTATTTTTAATAGATATGATTGAATGAATTTATATACGAGCGTAGATCCAAATCCTAGGCTCTATCAAGAGCCGAGAGGGATCAAATCTCTCTAGGTGCAAACCTCTTCTTAAGTATTACACTCAATGAGCTATCAACTTTTTTTGTGTCCTATATATACCATTGATTTGATTCAAACCAAAAGACACATCTTTTTATTTAAGGTCAACATATAAGATATTTATTATTAATATTTAATATTATTTATGGCCAACATATAATATTTAATATTATTTTTTATTTTTTTATGAACGAACATTACAACATCTCCCCATAAATGGTTTTACAACCATATGCAAGGTCCTCCTAAAACCATGGGTTGTTTAAAAGGCCAACACTTTTTTGCAAATAATTCAATTTTTATTGTTTTATTATTTTGTTATGTAGGAACATTATAACATCTCCCCCATATTGTGTTTTTTTTATGATCCACATTTTTTGGGGGATAATTAATTTTTTAATTTTTTATTGTTTTGTTACTTTTTACTTTTTTATTGTTTTGTTAGGTAGGAAGATTACAACTTCTCCCCCATATTAGGTTGTTTTTCTGGCCGACATTTATTTTGTTTTATAATTAAAAAATCTATTTTTTTATTAATAAAAATAACGTTACGTAACGTTACATAAGGTTATGTAACGTTACAAGATCTCCCCGGTTATGTAACGTTACAAGATCTCCCCCATACTGGGCTGTAGAGAACCTCTCGGCTCAATGATTGGGTGATTTTTTTATTAAAATATAAATTTCCACGATAGTGGAAAAATCTTTTTTAATAGATATAATTGAAAAAAAATATTAAAATTTAAATTCATGAGTTAGGGGAAAAACAAAGAAAGAGGCTTGAACCAAATCCTTAGCCATTTACTTCATTAACTTGCCCTAATTCAAGAAAACTATCTCCTTCTCCATAGATTCATCCTTATTAATTATTTTTAACTTCCAAGTTTTTCCTTATTGATTATCCTTCATTTTAAATTGCGCCAATATTTTTTGTTCTCCTAAATCTACATATTTAGGGAATTAATCACCTACTCACTAGGTTTTACTCATGGGGCCTTGGCCTTGAGCTCCTCACCAGAAAAACAAGTACAATAACATTAAACCATTACAAAATATTTAGGGCATAATCCATCAATTAAATCAACCCAATAAAGGACTCAACAAATCAAGATATCGCAACAATTGTCGTAGGGATCAACCCATGTGTTGTCAATTATTACAGCCAATATGTAAATAAACCATTTATACGTAGTCCATTAACGACGGTGAAATGCCATATTTAACCCACGTAGCAAAAAAATAGCGCGGTAAAAAATCAACACATACCCACTAAGCATAATAACCATTCGCATTTCCATTTCAAGTTTTACACATTCGTGCCATGGGCTTTGGCACCACTGCAAGAGATGGTGCTTCCTAGGCATAAAAAACCCAACCCATAGTATGATTTACATAAACAAAATTAAATGCATAGATCCTGTTGAACCACAAGTTTGCTCCACGACCAACAATGCCATCACTAACATTTAAAAACCCAATTCTAACAACGCATGTGTAAAGGTGAATCAAAACCCCACAGAGAATCCCCAAACCAAACAACAAAAACAAAATGCAGACAGGCAAAGAGACAACAAGTGTAGGCTTGTTTGGCAAGGATAGCATTAGAACTTGGCACCACCTTCAAACCAAACGATAGAGGTTGAGCCATGCTGCTCTTCGCCAACCCTTGGCACCTGCAAAACACTCCACCAAAACCACGATGAGAGGTATGGACTCGTTACAAGAAAAAATATAAACATCAACTATTTTCACAAGGCCAACAAAGCATACCTTTGTTAAAACTAGTAGTCGCCTCCATGTTTTTCCCCTACATAGAGCCAAGACCAAACCCCAAACAACCAAGCGAAATGACAAGTGCAACGTGAGCCAAGCCCTAAGCTTGGGTGGCCACAAAAACCAAGGTGTAATAATGCAACCCAGTGGTATCCATATCAAAGCCAAAACCCACTTTTCCATAGTTTGTTATCATCGCATTAACATGAGTCTCTATCCCCATGCAAATGTTAAAACCCCAACGTATAGGGATCAACCATATGGTATATTCAGCACCCCAATATTTAAACATAGCAAGTTCAATTTATTTACTAATGTTCATCAAGGGTTCTATATCCTAGTTTAATTCATGTATTAGTTACTCATGAAACTAAGTTATGTACAAACTAGGTTATTTCAGACCTGCTATTATTGTTCATTAAATATTTATATACTCTACCCACATATTCGATTTGTGAGTAGAGACATCTTGTGGATTTAAATAGATTAATATTAGAAGCAGGTTCTAAATACATTTATATATAAATTAAAATCTAGATAACCTAAGGTACTATCTACAAATTGAACTACTATGTATATATATAAAATTATATAGACATCATACATAAACAATTACAAATACTATCTATAAGTATTCTACATTAAAATCTAAGATAAATAAACCATTAAGACCTTTCAAGTTCTACACCATTAATACCTATTAACTACTAAATCATTCCATTAAATAAACATCATCATAACTAAATAAACAAGAGGCATAGTGACCATTCTTTTGGTCCAAGATTTCGTCTATATTCCTACACTAAATCACACATAACTATTAGTTATAAATTAACCAAGTAAAACATTTAAAGACAAATTAAAGAGCTTTGGAATTTTTAAAAAGAGGTAACGATATTGACCCCTATGGGTTCATAAACCCAAGTCGTAGGCCTCTATAAAAACAACAAAAACATATATACATAAATAGTACCCAAATTACATAAATCTGCAAGTCATTCCCTATAACAAATTAAACAGCACATAAAAGCATACATAGGAATATTTTCCATTTTAATAAACCATATCGAATTCTCTTCCAAGTTCTAATAATTACAACGGCAACAGGAATTGAATCCTATGCGCATTCAAGCCCAACTCACATCTATAATTAAAAATTATAAAATACACAATAAGAGATTGAACAAATCAAGCTACCACAACAATCGTGTGAGGGCTCATGCCATACATGGCATGGCCTCAACCCATGTGCTGTTGTCAGTTACTACCGTAAAGATCTAATTAAACCACTTAAATATACATTCCATAAACAAAGGTGAAATGCCATATTTAACCCACAGAGAAAACAAATAGCACGGAAATAATACAACACATAGCACATTAACCACTGCAAATTTCCTAGACGCATAGTATATATATTTGCACAGTAATGCCATTATTGCAGTCAAGTTTTACCCGCCATGGAGATCAAATTTAATCTAGGGTATTTAATCTAGGAGATCAAATTTTAACATAGGGTATTTAATCTAGGAGATCAAATTAATATTATTGGAATGGCAATAGTCCCATTTTAAAATAGGGTATTCAATTGAGGAAAGCAACTTAATATTCTTGAAATAACGATTTTCAATAACAAATTTCATCAAAATTTGTCGAGAAAAGTTATAATTGTTTTTTTATCTAAGAGTTGGGGAGGTTAAGAATTCTTGTATTCTGTTTTTCATTTATTTTAGTTGCAATTTGATTTTTAAAATTTTCATTTGAACTTAATTTTTCATTTTTTCTATTATATTAAATAATAAATTTAATGTTATTTATTTGAAACTTTATTGGGCAATATTGTCTATTTATTATCTTACTTGCCGCTAAGTGAGGTGAGAGGATTCTCAAAAGGTAAAATCATTTAATTCTTAGCACATAGGGTCATTTAATATCTGGATATTATAATCCATGGATATTATAAGCAATTAATATATTAGAAATCATGGTTATACTATATTTTATGGTCAAAATGTGGTGGATAATTTTGAAATGGTAGTTTTTAGTGCTTGAATTTGCATAATGAGATGCTTCAAGAGTAATTAAATTCCATAAATCCATTTATGTAATAAAAATTGTAATTTAGAAAGTAAAAATGATATTTTCAGCAATAAATCATGGTGCCAAATTTAAAACAAAATAGTTGAAAAGAATACAAATCCTCTAAACTTCAGTCCACTCAGAAAAATAGAGAACAAAAAACATAGATTTTGATTTTGAACATGTTGGCCATGTAACTATTAGTAATTGGATAATTTAATATATTAATATTATAAATCATATTATTATAATATATTAAAAATCACAATTAAACATAGGATCAATTAATAGAGGTTCTCAACATTTTAAAAATGTAGAATATGTAAAAAAAATATAAAAAGTACAATACATTATTTTTGGTAATGGAATTCTTAACATAAGATATTGTTTAATATTTTGATATTATAAAGTATATTTCAATATATTAATAAATATAGTTCCAATTAAAATTATTTAATCTTTTTTTCAATAGAAAAAAATATTTACTATTTAACTTAAATTAAAATTACACAAACTTCCTCTAAGAAAAAAAGGCCTCCGAGGCATGTGGGTAGCCATTATGCTTCAACTTATTCTCACTAGACTTTTGCAGAGTTTCTATTGGAGTAGTCTACGAGGAGTTGAATATGAGTCTCAATAGTTTATTACCTACCAATGAATAGGAGTAGGAAATGGAGGTAAGAAGTAGCTGATTCAATGAATAATCTATGATTGTGAAACAATGGTTTTCTTCAATTTGGTGATCAAATGAAAACATAGTTCTTGGAAATGATTGTTTTTTCAAGTTAAATGTTTAATGGATAGACTTTAGAATATTTAAGTTTAGAATTCGGAGAATTTCATGGACATTGTTTTTATATTGACACATAATTTTGATGTCATGAACCTTCTCATCTTCACCATGAACACATTGCTATAGAGTGACCATGTGATTTAGACTTCTTTGACTTGAAGATCCATGCTTCTCCAAAATCATAAAATCTATACAGAAATTCTCCAACAATAATATGATATTAAATAACAAATCAAGCCTTCAAGTAAAGGTAAACTTTTGAGAAAATGTATTTTTGTCTTGGTTTCAATTATATTATAATATATTTAAAATTTATCATATTATACAATAGAGAAAGTTGATAGGAGATTAAAAAAAATTAAATTATTTTCCCAATATCGTAACAATCGTAATCATATTACACAATGCAGAAAGTTGATAGGAGACCTTTTTTTTAATTATTTTCTCAATATCATAACAATTATGGTGGGAATAAGGGTTGTTTATTTACTTTATTCAGATCATTTTTAACATATATGATTGAATGACTTTATATATGATTGGATGATTTTTTTATTAAAATTCTAAATTCATGGATTAGGGGAAAAACGAAGAAAGAGGCTTGAACCGAATCCTTATCCATTTACTTCATTAACTTGCTCTAATTCAACAAAACTATCTCATTGTCCAAGTCAAAATTGAAGAAAACTATCTGTAATCTAATAAGTTTCTCCATACATATTTAACCTTCTCCATAGATTCATCCTTATTAATTATTTTTAACCTCCAAGTTTTCCCTTATTGTTTATCATTCCTTAGTGGATTACTTTTCAGTCATTTTAACTTGCGCCAATATTTTTTGTTCTCCCGAATCTACAAATTTAGGGAATTAATCACCTACTTACTAGGTTTTACTGGTGGGGCCTTGGCCTTGAGCTCCTCACCCAAAAAACAAGTACGATAACATTAAACCATTACAAAATATTTAGGGCATATAAGAGGGATTTTAGACTCCACATTTCATAATCCATCAATTAAATCGACAGAGTAAAGGATTGAACAAATCAAGCTATCACAACAATTGTGGGAGGGCTAAACCCATGCATTGTCAATTATTACAGCCAAGATCTAAATAAACAATTTATACACAGTCCATTAACAAAGGCGAAATGCCATATTTAACCCACAGAGAAAAAATATAGCATGGTTATAAATCAACACATAGTCAATAAATGTAATAACCATTTCCATTGCCATTTCAAGTTTTACACATTCGCTCCATGGGCTTTGGCACCATTGCAAGTAATGGCGCTGACGAGGCATAAAAGCCCCAATCCATAATACGATTTACATAAATGAAATTAAATACACAGATCATGTGGGAGCACAAATTTGCTCCACGATCAACAATGCCATCACTAACATTTAAAAACCTAATTTTGGTAACGCATGCCCAAAGGCGAATTAAAACCAGTAGTCGCCTCCATGTTTTTCCCCTGTGCAGAGCCAAGACCAAACACCAAAAAACCAAGCGAAATGACAAGTCCAACATGAGCCAAGTCATACGCCTCTTTAAAAACAACCAAAACATATATACATAAATAGTAACCAAATTACATAACTCTGCAAGTCATCCCATATAACGAATTAAACAACAGATAGAAGCATACATAGGAATGTTTTCCATTTTAATAAACCTTATCAAATTGTCTACAAATTTTTAATAATTACAATGTTAACATGAATCGAATCCTATCGGCATACAAGGCCAACTCACATCTATAATTAAAAGTTATAAAATACACAGTAAGGGATTCAACAAATCAAGATATCGCAACAATCGTGGGAGGTCTCATGCCATACATGGCATAGCTATTAGATTTTTAACATTTAAGCTTGTAATGTCCCCTCACGACCCCCATCCAAATATGCAAAACCCTAGTAAAAGGAACCATACGTTGGTAACAAAAGAATGAAAAGCATGGTGGGTAACAATTTTATCAGTTTTATTATGGTTATTACGCTAATCTTTCTGCAAGATTGTCATAGGCTCTGTTCGCATATTTGAATTCGGAATTTATTTTATTGTGATTGCTAGGGTTTTACACCATGTAGGTCTCGCAAGTTTATATGTCTCCTATGGTTTATACGGGTGTTGTAGATTTAATTTGACGGTGCATAGATTTTTCCTATTAGGGTTACTTTCATAGATGTTATTTTTTTTTAATTATTGGTGAGGTGGTTTGGATTTATTGAACTATTGCATTTACCTTTGCTTTTTGGCCATTTTTATAAAATAGTACATGCAAAGTAGTTTGGAATTTGAGAATGGATTGAAGATTAGATTTGAGATTGAAGTTATAAAGACAAAGTTAATATGAATATCACATCGATTCTTAGTCTTATGAAACTTTAGCTAAAACGATTGTGTACCAAAGTCTATAACTCCATTTACTTTTGAACAGAATTGAAATTAATTTTTTACTACTGAAGAAATACAAGCTTGGATACAAATGTGAGCATGCATATGTTATTTCTTTTCTACCAAAACAAAGTCCCAGCTATACCTACTAGAAGAAATATTTTACATGAAGACATTACTAAATGAAAATAGTAATATTTAGTTTAATATTGATTACATATGGAAGTGGATGAGTAGGTGCCGCTCCCTTCCTCACACAGAAAATTTGACCAAGGAAACAACTTTGAATGCTTCTGCATATTTTGTTTTAACAAATGATTGAGTTTTTCTCTATGATAACAGAAAATCAACAAGTTCACATTATTGGGCCAATCCAGGTACCTTAAAGTTGTACCCAACACAAACGTTTATTGACCTTGTAGTTTTGTAGGAGGAGGAACCTTTTCTCAGATCATAAAATATGGTCATTATTTTTCCACTTCCACGTTAAGCTGACAACCTAAGTACATAGGTATCTGGTTATTTCCTTGATTTTCTTTCGAAACGACTTATGAATGGTTAATACAACTGTTTCGTCATTATTATTTTTTTTAATTATTTGTAAGGTACACGAGTCTTCTTAGACAAACTCCGGGTCAGTGAAAGTACCTTCTACTATAATAATAATGGGGAGTTAAATTGTCGTTAATGACATGATGTACGTGGATTGTGATAGGTCACATTGTAACACTCAATAATTAGTGCTATCAAAAAGTAGCACTAAAGGGTTACCTAATTACCTAAAGACCTAATGAGTCTCATTCTTTGGTGTCCTATATTTGCAATTAATCCATAATCCTTATATTCTAGTTAAATAATTGGTTGAACAACCAAATGTAAGTATAGTGGCCTAGGTTACTCACATAATCATTGGTTACTTGATCTACACGCCGTAACATTTTGGGTGGTTTGATGACAGCCATCTCTTACATCTAAAACTAGGCTTAGCTTACCCTGAAAGGCTTGCTTCCTTTGTAATCTCTTTGGACATTAACATTGTTGAAGAATTCCGATCTAAATCATCGAGTATATGAATCTTGAAATTGAATTCCGTCAGTTAACATTGTTATCATTTTCTTCAAATCTGAGTTCATTGTCTATTGAAATTAGGTTGATAACATTGACAACAAACTTTGATTATGTTGGATTGCCGACATTGACCTTTTTTGGTTGAATATTTTCCTTATTTGGATTCCAAATTAAATCGATTACATAGGCATCAATTCTGAATTTGTTTTTGTAGTTGATTGCTTAAAATTATACTAATTAAAAATCTGATTATTGATGATTTTTTCTTTGAAACTTAATTCTCCTCTCTTGTGATTTGAATACTAAGGATCTGATTTAATGCTTAAAGAAGGTTTGACACATTTCTTGACCTCGTAGTAAAATGAAGGATTGAAAGTTGATAATGATTTTATGGTTAGAAGTCCATTAATAGCGGTATTGAAGTTTTGCATTTTAAACCCATTTGCTTGTTCACTAAAGTAACATATATAAATACAAGTTAAACACTATGTCTTTATGTTCATGATAATGTTGGACTGAGCATTGAAATCTTTAAAGAGATAGATTGGTGAATTTATTTCTTGATATTAGTGAATGGTGTTACACATACCAAAAGGTCTTTGCATAGTTACAAGTACCAGCTTCATAATTGATAAGCAAATGAATTTTTAGAAGCATGCTCCTATTGGTGAATGTTCTAGAAATGGTTCCTTGTGCATGGATTAGAGCTTTTGAACTATCTTATGTTTTGATTAGCTCTTGGGTGGTAATTTTCATTTTGGGTATTGATCTAGTAGCCGGATAGACTAATTTTTGGACACGAGGGATTCACTTGTTGACCAATATCCTATCACATTAGTTCATATTGTGGGTTTTAAAATTATTAAAAATTGAACCAATATATTGTAGGTATTGGGGGGATGATGTGTTTAACGTGGGGTTGGGTAGGGTTGTTTATAAGGATTGAGGTATAAAAAGGGGCGGGGAGGAGGTTTTATGTATAGAGAGGGGGTTTCAACAAAAATATTTTGAGTCAATATCTATGGAAATTAAGGGTATTCTTTAATATCCCATGATCGCACGTGCTATGTGAGATGTTCACTAAGTGAAGTCACCATGTTTTTGGAATGAATACTTATTTATATCATATGTCTATTTGCAGTGTCTAGTAAGAACCCTAGAATTGATTCTAGTGCTAGATGGAAGGATCTTGTTGGTATTCTTGTGATTAAATCCATTGAGAATTTCATAGCATTGTTGTTGCTTGGGTTGTATTGAGATGGGAATTTTTAAGAGATTTTATCGATTTGATTATCTATAGATATTGATATTGAAAATAAGTGAATTGATGAATGTTGTATAATTTTATATGCTAACTTGGCAGGATGTGCCAGGAACACTATCAGTCGAAGTTCACTGTTAGAGAAATGATTACTGCCATAGATAATGAGGCTAAGTATGGGTGTTTTTTTTTTTAATAATTGTCAAATATTGAGTTTTACAACCAAGGGCTAACTATGGATGATGTTGTTTACATACTAGAATTGTAGGATTCACCAAGATTATGACCATTGCTACAATCGACGTACATTATGGTATATAAATCCGCCTGCGTATGTAAGTTGTGCTCAATTACTCAAAAAAGTGTGATTCAATTTTCTAGATGATTTACAAGGTTATATAACTCGTGAATGATGATTAAAAATTGATGAAAATTACGAAACTCTGATGATTGATTATTGAACTTTTGGGTTATCAATGAATGCTTTAACTGACCACCTATGGAGTGATTGCAGGCATGGGAAATTGTGGCCATGATGAGTGCTAAAAGCTCTTGGACTGTAATGAGTTACAAAGATATGAGAAAATTTTCATGTGCATAAAGTTGTTACCACGAGGAAAGTGGTGATGAAGGTAGTGGATAAAAGCTACCTATTTTCTCCGCGGCCAGCTATGCACTATGCATTCTGGGGATGCCTAGATGTAAGATGTTTTGGTTAAGACTTGTTCGACACACATTAACAAGACTATCACAATAGTGGTGGGGCTTTGTGAAGAGAATAACCTCTAGGTGTTGTGGTGGTGTGGGAGAACGGAGGTGCCTCAGCTTGGTGAAGTGCCCTGAATAGCACAAGAAGGAGATATGAGGGTATAGTCATTGTGATGGGTAGCATGAATCAGTACTTGGATTACTATTAGCACTTGGAGTGATGGGATGGAGGACATCAAGAGAAAAGAATAATGGTGAAGCGCCCTGAATAGCACAAGAAGGAGATACGCCTAAGGAAGGGTATCATCCTTGTGTTGGGTGGCTTGGATTGGTAATCAAAGTATTGTTAGAACTTAGAGTGCTGGGATGGAATACATATAGAGAAAAGAATAACGCTGGGAAGAGGTATTGTGTAATGAACCCAAAAATTCCTTAGGGAAAATTTCAAAATTAATGGGGTTAAATTTTTCCTCTCTTTAAAGGTATACAATTGATTATAACAAGAGGTCCATATAATTATTGATATTTCAAAGCAAGACAGAAAATGTAACATCTCCCAATATAAAAGAGTTTCTATTTTTCAAAATATAATGACCAACCATGATACTAATGTTACTTTCAAGCGTTCCTCTATAGTTCATATTTGCTTACCAATAAAGACATGCGGCCTTGTTAATTATTCTTGACACACAGATTTATAAAACTTCATAATCCATGGCAGGGTCCTCTATTTTATATTGTTGTTTCCCCATGCAGGATTTATCTGGTGACTACGACACATACACCACTAATGCAAATATTTTAGTAATAGCTTACACTTTGTGACCTACAATGTGTTTGTGAATATGATTAATTCATCTATCTGCAGCTTTCCACTGTCATTCTGAATACATGCTTACTTCCTTTCACCACATTTTAACATACATTTACTTGTGAACTATCATAAGGGTTTCTAATTTAATTTACCATCCTAAACATGGGTTTTTATTTGAAATATAAATATATTTTTAATGGTGCTGAGTTACAGATCTATCATCCTTTCAAGTAGAGAAGTTGTGGTTAAGTTTTATCTTAGATTGAATCCAAAGAGACATAGGCGGCAACCATGTCTTAAAAATAGTCACACATCTTTACAATGTTCCATCAACCATACATTAGTCATCCTAATATAATTCTGATATATTATCATTTGTGACTTAAGAGGTGTAGTACACCCACACTTCATCCTTAAAGTGTCTTAAAAACAATTCTATAATTAGCCCATTAATCCTCAATGTTGTTATGTGTGAAAGGAGGAAATGTTTGTTTGGCTGTTACTACAAAACGATTCAATCTCGTTAGCAGCAGATTTAGAAGGTATTTCATATAAAACATGTTCACTTAAAAATAGTATCAAAACACATGCACTGTAAAGCAATCCTTCGACAATTTCCTTTAATGTAAACTCCCCAAGTTATTATTCATAACCACCAGTATTGCATCATCATCGTGCTCTGAACATGACTTACTATGCGTATAATAAAACATTATGATAACAACAACATTCTCAAATTACCATTTACATTACTACAGTCCATTTGCAGCACATAATCATAAGTATGGAAATAACAGGAAGAAAGTAAAACATGTAGACCCAACAACACAGAGACACGAAGATAAACAAACATGAGTTGCAAACAAGAGAGAGAGACACCGGAGTACATGGTTCACCCAATCCATGGGATACTTCCACCAAATCATCACATCCTGTGACATTTATTCCATTTAAAAAAGTTACAAGCCACGACATCATTGTCGCCATACTTCCAGTTTTGTTCTTCACATATGCTCTCTTGTCGAGAGTACATTTAAGCTATTCGCTACTAAGATCAAACTACGACCTGAATTCTAACAAAATTATTTCAGGTGTACTAACAAAACTAGGCATCCAACCCTCAGTTACTAAAATGCTCAGGCATCCCATTGTAACAAAGGAGGCTTACAAGAACCCAACACTCCATGCCCTTGACATTCAGCAACTACTAGGGTTTCATCTTTTCAAAAAATACATCATATGTTTTGGAACCCAACTGGAGGTGCATTAGATGAGAGGCTAATAGTTCATTCGTTTTAGATACCAAAAAAACACCTTGCATCGAAGGTTAATACCATATATAATTTTTCCAAAGGAAAGTATTGAGACTATACATTCATCCTTTAATAAGCAATTGAATTTCCAGGAATT
>LPNX010222471.1:0-56179 GCA_001517045.1 Pseudotsuga menziesii | reverse complement strand
TAGCATATGCATCAGTTAATGAATTTTGGTTTCGTGGAATGTGATTGAAAGTAATAACTTCAAAATGTCTTTCCAGTAAATGAATTTGCATGAACTGACGTAACAGTGTAGGATTACGCACCTGATAGGCTCGATTGAGCTAGGAAACAACCAAATGAGAATCCAAACGGACTTCAAGATAGGTGATGCCTCGTGATAAAGCATCCCATAGGAGCTCAATTATAGCCCTATACTCAGCAACATTATTAGAAGCAGGACCTAGGCAAGCGCCACCCGCGGCAACAAGCTGTCCTGAGGGGGAATAGATAACCCATGCTACCGAAGCCAAGTTACAAGTGTGACAGCTGGCACCATCAGTGAAACCTACATACATCTTGGAAGACATCTGCAACAACCAACAGATAGTATAAAAAATGAAACTGACAACCTAATGTACATAAAAATACATACATTAATATACAAGAAAAAGTGCTAAGCCTAAGCATAGTACTTCTTCAGGTAGAGCCCATTTCTAGGCTCAGGCAGCTTATTCCCATCATAATCCACTAATTCATATGTTCCTTTACTCAAAAATTTAGACACGACATAGGGTCCTAACCACATAGCCTTGAATTTTCCTGCCCCTAGAGGCTCTTTATCTTGGTCCCAAAGCAAGACAAGGTCCCCTTTAGAGAAAATCCTAGCTTTGACCCTTTTATCATAATGAGATTTAACCCTATTCTTATGAGCCTGATTTGCAGTCAACGCATCTCTACGTTGTTCATCAAGGTGTTCTAAATGGAGCAACCATTCCTCAAGCTCAGTTGTGTCAGGTAGCACATGAATAGCTATCTGCAAGGATGGGATTTCACATTCAATCGGTGTAATAGCTTCCACCTCGTGAACGAGTTGGAAGGGGGGAAAACCCGTAGTAGTCTTGACATTGGTTTGATAATCCCAAAGAGCAGGATATAACATGATGTGCCAATTCGAGCGGGCTGCATCAATAGTACGTTTAAGGATAGTTTTTAAATTTTTGTTTACAGCTTCAACCTGACCATTTGCTTGTTCTTGTCGGAATCCGAGCATGGTGGTCAGTTCTGTCATCATGTTATTTTGGAAATGATTGCCATGGTCAGTGACAATCACTTTAGGAATACCAAACCTAGAAATAATCTGATTAAACATGAAGAAAGTTGCCGTTTCCCCATTGTCTTTGAAAGTAGGCATTGCCTCTGCCCATTTTGTGAAATAGTCAATAGCGACAATGATGTATTTATGCCCCCCAGCCGAGGCTGGGTTGCATGTCATATAATCGATCCCCCATTTCATGAAGGGGCCTACCGAGACAATGGGAAACAAGGGAGCAGGATGTGACTGCATTTTTCTGGTGTAAATCTGACATGGATGACAGCATTTCATAGCTTTCACACAATCTTTAAAGATGGTGGGCCAGAAATACCCAGCACGTAATATCTTCTGGGCCGTTTCTAACCCAGATAAATGACCCCCACATGCTCCGCTATGGGAATCGTTTAGGACAATATCCGCTTCCTCATGAGTAAGGAAGCGATGCAAGATGGAATCTACCCCTCGCCGATATAATGTATCTCCTATAATGAGGTAGTTTTTAGCATGAAGGCGTAACTTGCGTCGGTCTTCCCTAGAGTAAGTGTTAGGATACTTCAAAGTCTGGAGATATATAAGAATATCTCCGTACCAAGGATCAGAGGTGGATATGAGGAAGATGTGCTCATCTGGGAATGAGTCATCCTCGATCACTACATCTTCTTCCGTAGGGAATTCTGCTATAAGCTCGACAAAAACTAAGGACTTTTTGGATTTAGAGGATTGGAAAACCAAGTCAAACTCTTGGAGAATGACTATCCACTTATTGAATTTTCCTCCAACAATGCATTGGGATAAAACATATTGGAAAGGGTTTACATCCGCCACTACAGTAGTGGTCCTCAGTAAGATGTAGTGCTGTAACCTCTGTACAGCATAAACAGCTGCTAAGGCTAACTTCTCGACGTGGGAGTACTTAAGCTCAGGTCCAACTATAGCACGGCTAAGATAATAGACAACATGCTCAATGAGCTTGTCATCCTCCTGAACTAGCACTACCCCAATGGTAGACTCCGACACAACCAGATATAATATAAAATCCCTAGAATAATCTGGTGGGCATTATAAAGGAGCTGACAACAAGGATTTTTTCAATGCCTCGAACGTGAGTTGTGCAGTTTCATCCCATACAAATGGAGTGTCCTGTTTAAGCAGGTGCATGAAACCTTTAGTGATCTTGGCATAATTAACGATAAAACGTCGAAGGAAGTTATACTTTCCTTGTAGACTCTGAAGTTGCCTAAGTGAACGAGGATGAGGCAGATTTACAATAGCCTCAACTTTTAAAGGATCCACCTGAATGCCCCTACTAGAGACAATGAATCCAAGCAATCTATCTGACTCGACACAGAAAACACACTTGTGGGGATTCAAGCGAATTTTATAGTATCTGCATCTCTCAAAAATAAACCGTAAATGATCTGGATGCTGGATCCTCTTGCGAGAATGAGCAGGAAGATCATCAAGGTAAGGCTCGATAATGGCTTTTATGTCATGAAAAGAAAAGTTCATGGCTCGTTGAAAGGTTGCCCCTGTATTTTTCAATCCAAAGGGAATTTTTCTCTACGCGAATGTACCCCAAGGGCAAATAAAAGCAGTTTTATGCTGGTCTTCTAGTTTGATTTGGATTTGATTGTAGCCAGAGAAACCATCCATAAACAAGAATACCTCACTACCTGCACAAGCATCTATGATCTGATCAATAAATGGTGTGGGGTAATTGTCCTTAGGATAGGCTTTGTACGTCTCGAAAGTCTGTACAAACGTGAATAGTCCCTTGCTTTTTATCAACAGGAACTCGGTTGGACACCCATTCAGTCAAAGCTACGGGATATATAAAACCTGCTTTCAATAGCTTTTCAACCTCTGCCTTCATAGCAGCCACTTTACGCGGGTTCACGGGGCATAATTTTTGCCGAACTGGCTTGGCATCAGGATAGGTTGGGATCTCATGTTGAACAATATATGGATCAATGCCTAGCATCTCCTCATATGACAAGGAAAAGATATCGTGAAATTCCTTGAAAAGGGAAGTATAAATGGCAATCTCCTCCGGAGATCAGTTTGCACCTATATAGATATTTTCCATGACATCTGGTTTTACAGAGATGTTGATCGGTATAGTGGTGGAAATGTTTTCCATATTCCCCTCAGCAAACACTCCTTCCCTGGTAAAGGGTTAACAGGTGTATCAACATCATCTGACAGTCTCACATGAAACTCTTGGTTTTCTATCTTGCTTAGCTCTGGGAGGAAATAAGATCGGTGATGAAGATCCTCACATATCTTATCACGTGAACACATAGCTTCCAGAATAGCTTCATCGAAAGGAAAAACAGTGTCTAAGCAATCTATGGAATGTAAAGAGTTTTCCGCCCATGCAGGCATATAGACTTCTTCCAGATCATCCGAGACTGTAAGAGGATCTGGAATGGGATCAACAGTGGTTTGGGTAATAGCTTGATATGCCACTTCCACTGTAGATAAGGGCACTTCCGGTTCCTGAGGGGTTGGGAGGACCCAAGGATCAGTCCTATCGACCACCGAATCAATGGACTTCCCTATAGTAGTAGAACCAATATAAAGGACTGGAGCTGGAATTACGAATGTGCCCATCAATGATGCATACATTCCAGCCCCCAAGTTCTGTGCAGCAGGTTTGGCCTGATCAACCAATGGCACAGTGGAATCTTTAGACTCTAAGCAGCCTTTTTGGGTAAAATCAACTTGGTCAACAGAGACCACCTTTCCCTCATGTGGAAAAACCACGACACGAAAGATAGCTGATGCAACAGCAGACATTACATAAGTCCAATTCCTACCCAGAAGCAAATTGTAGTCCAACAGAGCATCAATCACTTCAACTTCAAAAGACACTGCTTTGCCAACCAACTTAATCTCAAAAGCCAGCAGGATACCATGTGGACGGAAAGACCTTCCATCAAAAGCAGTAAGTAAAGTGGTTGATGGGACCAGCTCTGGGGATCCAAGAGCTTTCCAACATGCCAGGGACACAACACAAGTAGAGGCTCCCTCATCAACAACTACTCGTCCAATGGTCTTACCACCATGGACAACTTCTATTGATAGAGCTACATGGTAAGGGAGGCAAATTTTAACATCAGAGAGATGAAATTTCGCAGTGAGACTCGAAGAGTCCATGCTACCTAAAGCTGCTAAGAGGGCATCCCGCTGAGCGGGACAGCTCTGTAGCACCTCCAAACCTGACATTGCACACGGAGTCTGAGCCAAGTCTTCAACCACAGAGTAGTTAGAAGCGGCTCTGGCATTTGGGTTATGCAAAGTCTTCTTAAAGACACCTTTGGGTATCTTTGGCATTATTTTCACAGGTTTCTCTATAGTGAGAGGGTTGGAAGATTCAACTACAGCTTTACCCTTCTCATCGGTCTCTTTCTCATAGTTTTTGTTCCTGGTTTGTAACAAAGTTGAGGATCTAACCATGTTGATATAATTGGGGTCAGGGGCAGCTTGAGTGCCCCCTACTATGGTAGAAACTGAAGCATAATTCTGCCCTTGGGGAAATGGATCCTTCAGGATAGCCGACGGTTGAGCTTGGAGCAGCTTCTAAGCTTGTTCCATGAGGGGATAAAGATGAGTAAGGTGGTCCCATTGGCATAACTTACAAGGGAACTTGACTTTATTCTTTTCCTTTTTTCCCCCATCAGCATTGTTTGCGGGCTTTGGCTTTTTTGATTTTGGTTTCCCTCTCCCTTTTTACCTTTCTTCTTCTTCCCACCGGGCTACTGATTGCCCTTCGAAGAGGTTTGTGCAAAAACATTTGCGCTTTGGGAGGAGGGGGAAGCCTTTGCTGCCTCCGTCGTAGACTGTTTGACAGACAATTGGTGAAGTTGTTTTGTCAAAGACTCTACAGTGGGAGAGTTTACAGACCCAACCACACCATCGGCATGGGGTCCAGTCTTGGGTTTCTCGGCCTCATGCGAAGGCCTTTGTGCCTCAGGGATAATTTCATATAGAATCCCAGACTATGAATAAATCAAGTCCAACTGCTGGGCCCTGAGTATGGCTTCTTCTTCACTAGTCACTCCTAATGTGGAAACATCCTTAGATATGTACGGCAACAATGACTTAAGGAACCACTCTAATAGAAACTCAGGAGGGATGGTAGCTTTGATAAGAATCTTTCACCTCCTCCACTCTTGGATATGATCTGAGATGTGGGTTGCTTTGTTTTGTCTGAAAGTAGACAATAAATCTATTCTGAAATCGTAACGAACCGAAAGCTGAAAGTGACTAAGGAAAGCACTAGCTAGGTCCCAGAAACTACTAAAAGCAGTAGAAGGCAGCTCAATGTACCATTTTTCCACAGTGCCAGTCAAGGTCCTCTGGAACAGCCTCAATCTCACTGAATCTTCATTCAATGAGTTGGAAGAACACCATAAATGGAAGGTGGTGGCATGAGCCCCAGGATCTTCACCAGTCTTACCTTCGAACTTAGGGATGTCCGAGGGCAGTTTGGTGGGAACAGGTGGACACAAGGGGTCATGCCTCATCAGATCGTTCATCAATTTTGATAAGTCTGGCAAGTTCAAAGTTGCCAGAAAGGGAAGTTTGGGCCTAATCGGTGTACTAGATGTGCCAACTTGGAGATTAGAGGGTCCAGCCCCCAAATGCCCATAGGTAAAGGTGGGGTTGCCCCCTGACACCAATTGTGAAGTGGGAAGGTTGCTTTGAAACGGATTCCATCTGTAGGCCACAGGATTTTGGGTGGGAGGTGCAGTGTACATGGTTCGGGCCATCCCCATAGAAGCTGGGGTCTAAAAGACTGGAGCAGGTATCCCTCCGCTAAACAAAGAGAAGGGAGAGCTCGAGTATGGGACTGAAATAGGGGTATGGAAGCTCTACCCATAAGAGTTGTTGCCCCCAAATTGCACTCCTACATATGAAGGAGTTGGAGCTACGTATGGACTAGATGGGGGAATATGCCCCCCATTCCAGGGAAATCCTTGGACATAAGCCGAGGATCCTACTAGACCACTCTGAGTAGTGTAAGGGAAGGAAGAAGGAATGGTAGGTATACTGGGAATCCCAGAAACCGTGTTACTAGAAATACCTCCTATGTTGGAGTGAACCGGTGGTTGAACCACCCGGCTTGCTGGAGTCAAAGGTGTAGAAGGAAAACTAGATCTAGGGGCACTAACCAGGGGAGGTAGTACCCCTTCAACCGGAAGGGTTGAGGTAAACACAAAAGAACTTTCTTCCGCAGAAGACATGACTCTACTCAAAGGGACACCTACTACTGGAGAACTAAAAGGTCTAAATTGGACGATCACAGGATCGTTAAGATCAGTCAAGGGGGTGTTAAAATTTCTTGCAAACTCGTCAGTCTGCAATTATTCTATCTCGACTATGTCAAAATCAAAACGGTTAGCTATCAATTCCGGTTCACCAAGAACCTCACTTACTCCTACTGGTTCAAAAGAACCGTCTGTGTTAATCTCCGCCTTTGGGGTAAAGGTGGAGGCTCCAATGCAGTGAGAGGAGGGAGGTTTCTCAACCTTCTTGACCTTCTAACAAGTTGGTCCTCCAGAATTAAAAATTTGACTAATCACACCCTAAGGTCAACTAAACACAAGCAAATCCATAGAGCATACACTAAAAATATCCTAGAGTCTCAAGCAATCAAACCAGGGTATAAAGATATGCTTTCCCGAAGAAATTTGATGAACGATTACTTGGCGTCCATGAGGGGTTCTCAGGCACAAGTGGAGGAATCACCCACCACCCTCCTGCACTTTCCACAAGGGTTACCTTCCAAGCCCGTTGAAGGTGAACCAGAAATAACCTTCCGGTTTACCTAGGTATGAACCCTAAAAGACAAGAGACTAAAGGCTACCTTGACAATACCAGCTGTCTGGGGGGACACTCGTCAGCCGAACTTGTACGCATGGGCAGGACAGAATCCCCAGATGCGTAAAAGTCCTGGGTTACGTTTTGACAAGGATTCAGAGGGTTATCTCCTCTGTCCAAGCCTCCACGCGGCCTAGTGCTTAACTCCCATTTGAGAGGAGCTTCCCAGATACAATGATAGAATCAAGGATTTACCTAAAGAACGGTCCACTACGTCTGAGTTTATAACTTGTGGGAAGTTTACACTCCCTAGCCCACATGTCTAGCCTAAGCTAGTAGGTGAAAGGCCCCTAAAAATAAAAACTTACTAGTAAATTTTAATTTATGCATTTATTTTAGAGGGCTGTTTCTTACTCAAGAGGAAATGGAAGTGATATACTATATGGTGTTTTGACTCAGCAAGAAATAAATGAAAGTAAATTGCATTCAAAGCAAACTAATACTATAAAACAAACTTCTTTTCATTTTTTCAAATATGTATTGATGAACTAAAGCACTACTAAGAGAAACTAAGCCTATGTTTTTGTAATTTTCTGAGATTATATATTTTTAAAATGAAGCAAACACTACTTATGCAAAAATCACAATGCAAAAGACTAACTATGTTTTGTTTTCACTTTAAAAATTGCTCAAAAAAAACTACTATGCATCTACAATGCACTATTCTTGAGTAAACTTGAAACTTATGAACTGTATACAAACTACAAACTGAAACAAACAGGCTGACAGAACCAACAGACCAGCAAGAGAAGCAGGCTAGGAACCCTAGCTTGGGTGCAAACAATGACACAAAACCACTGCAGACTTAAAAAAGGCAAGTGCAAACCAGCAACTATCAGAAAGTAGACTGGAAAAACAGAGCCCAAGACCTTGATCACTGATCTGGACTAAGACACTTTAACCAAGAACCCAAATAGGCCAAATGCTTCAGGATGCAAACAGTAAATAAACCAAGTAAAAAGACTCAATGGCTTTCAAAAAGCACTAAGATGTGATCACCTGAGGCAATCAAGCAAACTCTATAGCATTCTTAAAGAAAGTCTTCTCAGAAAACAAGGACTATAACAAGAAAAGACACAAGCAAACTCTTCTTTAAAAATCCAAACTTTCAGGAGTACTCGTGACTGTCTAACAGTGCAACTCGCGAATGCTCGCGACTGTGCAGTATAACAACCCGAGAATGCAAATTTATACTCGCGACTATTCAGTGGAACAACCCGTGAATGGGTATAATTTTTTTCTCAAAAGCAAAGAAAAGACCCTAAGACTTTCAAACGCTGAAGTAAGCAAGAGCCAGGATAAAAAACCATAAACAAACTCATAGGCAAACTGGTCAGGATAACAGAAATGACCTACAACAGTATAGGATTCCCTAGCAGAGTCACCAATTCTGTTGTAAGGGATTATGCACCTAATAATCATAGGTCGGGGGTTACCAACATACTCAAACACTTGTAGACAATTGACTTCTAAAGTTCAGAATAGGAAATAGGAAGGTTAGAATAACTTACTTGTTAAACGAAGTTCGATCCTTGCTAGTCTTCTTCCAATCTGCTCTACTTCCAAAGTCTTCAAGGCTCACTCCTTTTTTCACCTATTCAGAGACAATCTTCCAGATATAGAGTGGTTCATATATATATATTAGAAGGTTAGATAAATCAAATATGAAATACTGAAGCATAAACAATTATCAAACCAAGATATATGAGACACATGTGGAAGAAGTAATCTCTTTATTATCAATAATGAGAAAGTTCAGAGTACAACCAAACGTCTGAGACAAGGACTCCTCTGTCACCAAAGGATTCTGAGTTTCACTGCTCCAAAGACTTCTGTAAACAATCCACCAGCATAACTTTTCTCCAAAGTGTAAGTATCTACAACCCTCCCCAAGGCCTGTATTTATATGGGTGAAATAAGGCAGTTCTCGAAGGTTAGGGAGGTTATAGCAGTTAGGGAGATTAAGTAAAATGAATTAACTAAACTCCCATTAGTGCGTGATTTTAAGTTTTCATGTTAAGAGGCACATTCGCGGGTATGTAGTAGAGCAACCCATGAATGATTCGTGACTCTGTATAAGCGCAACCCATGAATACAAGGATTTGTGACTTGCTGTAAAGGAGACTCGCGAATGATGCATGATTTGTCTAAAAATAGAGTCGCGAATACATCCTAACATGGAAAAATGGAAAAGTAACTAGCTGGATGAAGGTAGAATGTATTTCATGACAAGCCAAGCTATAGTGTTAAGGGCAAACCTCTATCCATAAGTGTCCTTTTGTGTGCCTACATGAGGGATATCAGCACTCGGACGGAGAGGTGCCACTCAGGTGTATAACACTTAGTCAACCTCATAATCTCCAATATGGATATGCATCCTCGTCTCTTTACCTGTATTCCTCTTTTGCAAGGATTTTATTGCAGAATCCAACACTTCCTTATCTGGGTGGTACAATAACGTCTCAAGCTTGACAAGGGCATCATGGTCCCTTGCTAGCGATAAACAAATTTCAAATAATTGTCACAAGGTACCATGCTTCTACGATGGTCCTGCCTTTGTAGATGGATCAAAAGCAAATGGCATGTCAATAATTGGAAACTTGCCCTGATTTCTCTTGATTGCATGTTTTTCCCTAAAAAAGGTGCCTTTCTCTTTCACAATATCAAATGCATATTTTTTCTTGCCACCGAGCCGAACTTGCTGACACAGTCCATCATCTCTAGTTGTCACACCAGCGTGAGTGACAATCCCAACGTCAACAGCATTCATTTGTGGTTCAGCGTGAATCATCGCAACCATTGATCCTTGATTCAAGTTCAATGGTGGGTTTTGATTCATCAGTTGATTCTGAGTCTGGGGTGGGTTCTGAGTCTGAGCCTGTGGTGGGATCTGATTCTGCATTTTCAGTTAATTATGTACTTGGAATGCAGGCTGATTCTAATTCTGCACATTCTGCAACTGCAAAATGTTTCCAGTCTTCCATTTTGCAATCAACTAAGGAAAGTTTTCAACATTATGTTTTTTGGCCACACAATATATACACTATGCATGATGGCACTCCCTTTGATAGTGCCCGAATACTCTATAGGTATAACACTGGATTGATTCACTACCTCGTCCTCTGAATCCTCTGCGGAATCCTCCTCAGACTCCTCCTTGTTGAAACTGTGGCTGGGCCATCTACTGCTGCAGTGGGTTTGGCTGCTACTATACATAGTGCACAACTTGAACATATTGCTGCTGAGGCTGAATGAATGGTACTTGATTATACTGCGGTCGTGGCACAACCTGTGGTTGCGCTACAAACTGTGGCTGCAGTTGCGACGGGATAAACTGTTACTGCAGTTGCGATGGGACAAACTGCATCTAGGGCGGTGGTGTATACTACTGCACCTACGCTACCTGTTGTACCATATTTGGTTGTGCTTGCATTGCCTGGGGGTCCTCACCCTTCACAAATTATGAATTGTACTTCCTTTCCTAGAGTAAATCGTAAGCTCAACAGTTTTTATCATCATGTCCTACTGACCGAAAAAGTGTACAATATAGATTCTATGTCTTGGTAACCATGTTTTGCATATATTCACAGTTCTCATGTCAATTCCCATAGACCTAACATATGGAGCACCATGGCATACCAGCGCAACTCAATGGATTCATAGCTCCTAAAATAAAATAGTTTTGGAACGTTGTGCATGTATCTTTGGTATGTCTTCCTTCATGACACTGCATGCACCAAAGGTCGTCGCGATCTTCCTTGTCCTTCTTGATATCTTGCAGTTGGAGCATCATATTGGCCAACTGTTCTTGAATCTGGTTCATCCCGACCACGGTTTCTCCTATCGGTGATCCCTCCAATTTCATCGCGGTTTCCAGAGCCTCACTTTGTGTCACAATATTTTGCTATATTAGTGGTTTTCTAATATGTGGGACAAGCGTGGCAATGAACCACTCATTGTCCTAGAAATCACTCATCTGGAAGTTGACTCAAGCCATCAATGTCTTAAATCACTGATCAAAGTCCCAAATTGTCTCATTGGGGAACTGCTTGATTTCTTTAAACTCGGTAATGTACTGAGCCTTAGACTTTGGCTTCTTGAATTATTCGAATAGTCCTGTATGGATCTCATCCAACATTTTCGTGGCACCTCCCCAAGGAACCCACATAAATATCATGAACCATTCCATCACATGGCCCTTAAGGGTGGTTTCCAGCTGACTTTCTTAACATCATCATCTATAGTCTATCGAGCGGTCCAGATTTCCTCGCACAGGAACCAATATTGCTTTGGGTCATCAGTACCATTTCCACAAAACATAGGTAGCTTCATCTCATCGCCCGCCATTCTAGGCCTTCTTCCTCCTGCTGGTAATATACTGCTAGACTGTTGCTAACACATTGGGAAAGTCGACGCAGAATGTGGGGTACTTCCTTGTGGTGGAGTAGTGCATGGAGTTGTAGACACATTATTGCTGGGTTTCGATCCTGTCATTCTTCCAAGTGTATCCTGGGCCTGGTCATCCTTGTCATCACTAAAAGGTTTATTTTTCCGGTGTGGTTGGTCCTTGTGGTATCATACTTCGATCACAGGAGGACCTTCTCCCGTCCTCTACCTCTTCTCTCGAAACCTTGCTCCTCCCCTTATACAACCACTTGTTTCCTCGACAAACTTTATATTCTCACCAGAAATCATTCCCATATACCCCTTACCTTTCCATGCATCTCCCCCCTTCCGTCATGGTGTCAACATCCTATGCACACCAGAATTCCACTACTCTTGGTCCATCTTTAGAATACCATTTTCGTAGACCAGCTATTTAATTGACAGCTGTAGAGACAACAAGAATCTACCTCGCGGTCCACTGAAAAACTCCCTTTCTGCTTCGCTGAATGACTTATTGGTGTCAATAGAAAACTTGGTAATGTATCCCTCCATGATGCTATCCAACCACACCTCAAAAACTCGTGATGCCTTATTATCCATTTCTTGTAATTCCTGGATCAGCTCCGGAGTCTAAGATGTCGGTTCTCCTCCTTGGAAGTTTATTTTCTTAGTAGTGAAATTTTCCAGCCACTCATGCAAGAGGATAGGAAACTCATAGAAAAACCATTCGTGAGGACCGTCGTGGATATATCTATCCAACCAGTGGTTTGTCGACAGTTTTCGATTTTGATTTTCAGCTTCAAAAAATTCTCGCAGCTTTAGATCAAACCACCCCACGATCTCCGATCGATTCATATGCCAAAACATATCCTCCTTTTAATCACAACTCGGTCCCGACAACAAAACCATTTTTTGGCGAAACCCACCAACAAATCCTTGTTAACAGGGGTTCTTACTCTGTCGATTCCCACCCAGCGTGATCTCCCTAAGCACCATTCCATACAGGTTTTACCCTCCCCAACAACATCCGTGGAGCACACGAAGTCTCACCCGAGATGTTCAAGGGAGAGTTGTCGAAACCGAGTTTTCGACAATGAGGACGGAGGATATGGGGATCTGACGGGGAGAAAACATAACCATTAGATCCAGAACTATGCATTCATCATTGATTCATTTCCAAAGCATCATACATTTGTCACAATATCGCTAATGCCATAGCATTGTTCATAAAACATTTCAACTCATAATGCAACAGAATGCAACAGACTTTAAAATAGATCGAATCAATATAGCAGAAGGGGAATAGATCACAACAACATCATGACAAAACAGGTCGCAACATCATAACAGATTAGATCGCAGTAGTAATAATAGATAATATTTGTGCAACAACTTTCATATCATATTAATCTTATGCAAAGGATCCAAAACACACAATTCTTCTCCACAACAGGAGGCTGAATACATTAGGAAGAACCTAGAAAGATCGCAAATACAATAAGAAATTCTTGAAAAACCAGATTGCACTAGACCTCATGCGATAATTATCTTTTGATGTGATTCTCCTACGATGATATATATTTAATTGCAAAACTAGATCTATAAATAGGCTTGTGCCTTTACATTGAGGGTCCACTTCTAACTAACTTATAACTGCTAATGACCTATTACGACAAAACTTGGTCAAATAATATATAAAATATTCAAAGCGATTATTCTTCCACCCATCGCATTGATCTGTCTTTGTGTGGTACCGTGTGAGCTTGTGCAGTTTCCATAACGTTGCACAACTCACTTATCAAAACCCCTCCCAAGAATGGGCTATAACCGTAGTCTAGAAAAGCAAGATATTGGTCACCTTTTTACCTTTCCTTGGTCACCTTCTGTCTTCAAACCTGTGGTTCTATGGAAAAAAGTATATTTTGGTATCCTCTTGAACACCTGACCTTTCAACTCCATGATTATATTGCTACAGTACAAGATACATAATACTTTTTTCTCTCCTTAATCCCCTCTTAACTATTGTGTACCCAAACTGTGCTAACACGAGGAAGAACCATCAGAAAAGGAAGCAGTTTCAAGTGAGTCACATGGCAATCAATCAAATAATACAACATGAGTGCTATGTAAGTATTTTCATGTGTGCTCCCAAATATTTTGTTGTATGAATATTGTAGTCATCAAGAGTTTAAGTGTGAATAAGAAACTCTTGATTTTAGGAACCCGTGTCAACCCTTCTCTTTACTTTGTTAGTATATTGTTGTTGGATTAATATGCTTTGTAAGTCATCTGATGAGTATATTTCATTATCCCACATTCATGGGGAGTAATAGTTGTTTAGATTAGAATTAGTATATAAGTACGTGTTTATCCCACATTCATGGGAAGTAATATTTTTTTTATATTAGACTTAGTATAGAAGTACAAGTTGAGGCCAGTGAAAGCATCCATGAGTTATTTGTATTGGTATTGCTGAAAGGAGGTTTCCCCCTCGAAGTGGCCTGCAATCAATAAATTCCTTTTTTTTTATGTTATTTCTATTATATCATGCATTTTCATTATTTATTATAGGAGGTTTCTCTCATCTTGTATAAGAGAACTTTCTTCGTCCTACTCAGTGGAACTTCTGCAAAATTATTTTGCACAGTGGCTTCCCAACGCTATGATTATTGCAACAATTCTTCTTCTTTGCATCTGTATTGTCCATTTCAATTGAAAGTTCGGATAAGGGAATAACCCCTATCCACTTAACTATGGGAAGTACATGAGCATAGCCCTAAAACTCATTGTGAGGATTATGATATGAACCCTGAAGTAGCTGGACATTGAGAAAACTTGTCAGCGAAAATAGAAACAAGCCCTTTTTTATTGACTTGTTCCCACATGTGAGGTAAACCAATGATGTAGGAGCATTGATTCAAAGTCCTATGTTTTCTAATTGAGCAAGAAATGTTATTTTTCTACTTCCATGTAATCATTTTTGGAAGGATGGGACTAGTTTTTAACTACTTGTAGTCTGTTTTATAGAGAAGATTTTTTTGATTGATGTCCTTGAATCTTGCGAGAGGTTGGTCAAGGATAGGTTAGTGTTAGATTTACTTTCTTAGGAGTTCAGATCCTTCCTATTCGGATCTAACATGTTTAACAGAGTTCTACATTAAGTGTTGAATGTAATAATTAGATACATGATATGAGTGGGTGTGTATGAGAGTGTGTGTGTAGCAGTGGTTAATGGTTAATGAAATGAAGAACATAGTAATACCCTCTGCGTGAATATTTGTAAATTCTTTGTCTTCTTTTCAGTAACCAGAAGCATGTTTAAATTATCTATGTCTATGAATCTTCAGTATTGATAGAAATTTTTAGAGAATTCATGAAGATGGAAGCATGTTCATGCGAAAGCAAAAGGAAGGAAATTGATCGTTTCATGGATCAATTCCACTGTAATAGTCTGAGTTAAAATCCTGACTTAGACAAATCTATGGTTGTGGATTAATTCTCTAGGAGAAAAGTGTACATGAGATAATATATCTGCAAGATTAAAGTGAAGTTCTGCACTTGATCTCAGATCAATAGACAGGGAATAATCCGAAAGAGATCAGCAGTCAAGAATGGTTTCTACAATGCAAAGATGCAAGATTGTTAAAGCTGCAGAAAGTTAATTGCGGGAAAAAAGTTGCGGGAGATGAATTACGGAAGAATTTCAAGGAAAAGTCAAAAAGCCGACTACAATCTTCAATCTGCAATTGCGGAAAGAGAGTTGTAGCTGCATAGTTGCATAAATACTATTGCAGAAAGATAGAATTGTGGAAATTATCTTACGGAAGTAGATTTTAATTGGTGATTTCTGTCGATTTGGATCAACAAGGACAACTAGCTCTTACCTGGCATCAATTTTGGTATCAAAGCTAATATTAGAGCCTACAGAAGGATGCCACCAAGGAGAGGATGAACATGTGGAGTTCCAATAGGAGGTGGTCGAGGAATACAAGCTGTAGAGACATACACATAAAGGGAATTAAGGCAACTCCAAGCTAGGATGGAGGATATGGAGAGAAGAAATTCAGAGAGTATAGACACCAACAATGAAGGGGAATCATCTAAAGAAGAGAAAGAGGAGATTGCTGAAGAAATGGAGGTATTGAATATGCTATTGAAAACTAGTAACAGGTCTAAAGTTGAAGTTCCCATGTATTAAGGTAACTTGAATGTTGAAGAAACCATGGATTGGATCAACGATCTATCAAATTATTTTGACATTGAATAAATTAAGGATAAAATAAGGTGAAATATGCAGCGAACAAATTGAAGGGACATGCAACTATTTGGTGGGATGAACTTTAGATCCATAGGGAAATAAAAGGTAAGTCCAAAATCAAAACTTGAGATAAAATGTTAGATAAAATCGTAAGTCAATTTATGCATAAGGATTATCAATTCACTCTCATTAGATAATTACAAAATATTAGACAAAAGGGTATGAATGTTAAAGAATACACAGAATAATTCTTTAAGCCAAGTAATAGAGCTTGAAAGACAAAAAAGGAAACATAGAAAGAGTGGCTAGATACCTAAATGGACTAAGACATGAGATATAAGATGAGATCAACTTCTTGAATTTGAATATTGTTGAAGATGCTTATCAAGAAGCCTCAAAGGTAGAAGAGAAGCTACTAAGAATCCATAACTAGAAGAATCGAGGAAGAAGTACAACAAGAGGAAAAGGATCTCCAAATAGAGGAGGCAAGTTTCAGGCCCCTAAATATGAGGCAACAAGTTCTAGTAGCCAGTTACCCCAAAGAGGAGGATTTAGAGGAGGCAGGTTTAATTCTAGAGGAAGAGGAAGAAACAAAAAGTGAGATGCTATACACATAGAGAAATTGGACACATGTCATGGGAATTCCCAAAGAATAAACCCACAACTCATAGGAATGAAAATATTGCTGAGGATCATGAGGAGTCCAATGAGGAAGCAGAGATGAATAATCCTCCTGAGGAAGGAGAATCTCTTATGATCAAGATATTTTTAGTGAAGACAGAGAAGAAAGTGCATGAAACGACCCAGATGAAGAGTCTATTCGAAACTAAGTGCAAGTCACAAAGGAAGTGTTATAATATGGTCATCGATAGTGGTAGTATAGATAATTTGGTCTCCATTGAGATGGTAGAGAAGTTAGGACTGAAGAGGATGAAACATCCCACTCCTTTTAAAGTGTCCTGGTTGCAAAAATGACATCAACTCTTGGTGAATGAGCAGTGCAATGTGGAGTTTCAAATTAGTACTTATAAAGATGTGGTATTATGTGATATAATTCCTATGGATGTGTTCCATATACCCTTAGGGAGGCCATGGAAATATGATATAAAATTTGTTCATGATGGAAGGAAAAACACTTATTCTCTAGAAAAGGATGGAAGGAGGCATAAATTATCACCTTTGAAAGATGATGCAGCCCAAGAAGATTCAAGATCCAATATTTTGCCGATAACTAGGAAGGAAATGTTACAAGAAGTCAAGAAAGAAGAATAATTGCATTTTTCCCTTGTTGGAAAACCAAATGTAAATTTAACTTCTACAAATTTAGATGATTTATCTACTGAAGCTAAAATATTGCTTGATGATTATGCTGACATTCTTGTGGAATAGTTACCAAATGCTTTACCTCCTATGAGAAGTATTAGTCATCACATTGACTTAATACCTAGTGCGAGTTTACCTAATAAGGCATCTTACAGACTATCTCTTCAAGAGAATGAAGAGATCAAACAATAGGTACATGAGATTTTTGACAAAGGTTTGGTGAAAGAAATTTTGAGTCCTTGTGCAGTACCCACTGTGATTAGCCCAAAGAAGGATGGTGGATGGCATACGTGTTAGGATTATTAATCCTCCCTTGTCCAAATTTGGTCATATGTCTAAATTGGGAGTCATGTCTAAATTGGGAGTCCATCCAATCTATTTATAGTAATTAACACCATTGGGTCCATTTGGCCTAATTGGGGCACATGTTTTAGTTACTAAAGTGTGGGGAATACTAATTGAGGCTCACTGCCACTTATTGCACTTGATTGCATCAGTTTAGGAGCCTCCTAGACCAATCCCTACAATTTAGGAAGCCACTGGGAGTGCTGAAACCAACCAAGGTCAATTCACTTCAGTTAATGACTAGTCAAGCTAAGTTAGGAGTCAGTTACATTCAGTTATAGTCCTCTACATTCATTTAGCGCTAGGTTTACTTGATTGCACTCATGCAGGGTGCATTTCTTACATCCCACAGTCAGTTAACCTTAGTCAACACTGAATGTAACACTTGATTTGTGTTTTAGAGCTCCGATGAACTCTGGTTATGGTTTAGACAAGGTCAGTTAACTACTGAGTCCTCTGATAGTGATTTAGACAAGATCTTAGTTACCTACAGTCAAGTAGATTCTATCAATTTGAATTTCCTCATGTGGATTCGAATTTCATGTGGCTATTAAAGCCATTTTACTTCATTGTAATTATTATCTAATTACTTTTGATTAATGAAAGCATTCATAGCTGCAAGCCATTTTTTCATTGTTTCATTCTTCAATTGCTAAGTAAATTGTGAGATCTACTTTGTGAGTTGTGTATTTGTCTACAGATCTATGTGCTCAAATTTACATGGTATCAGAGCCTCGGTGGACAAGACTCCTCTCCTCCTTAGATCTCCAGCCGGATCATTTTTTTTTGGCAATTGCTCTTTCCAGTACTGCACCAGAAGTAGAGAATTTACCACTTAATATCCCAAGTTAAGAAATTGTTGATCAAGCTTGCTTGATCAACTATGCTGGGTGTGAAGGAAATTTCAAAAGTGCAGACTACTGACCTTACTTTGTATGTTTTATTGTGTGATAGGTTATCAGCTTTTCTTGTAGCATTCACTACAAGAATCCCTTCTTCTCACTGCATTTGCTACAGCAGCTTAGTTCTTCCTACTACATTCGAAATGGCTCATCCAATAGAGCCTCTCACTCCCTTCAAATATCACCAGTGGAAGGCAGACATGGTGGTAATGCTCCACACCAAAGGGCTCTTCAGAATCATAGAAGAAGCAGAGGAAGAGACAGATTTAGATAAAGACAAAGTTAAGTACATGAACAAGCTTGATGAAGTTCATGGACACTTGCTCTCCTCAGTCTCTAAAGATTTTTGGTTCCACATCCTAGAATTGAAGACTCCCAAGGAGGTTTGGGACAAGCTTGCCTCCGTATTTGATAAGCATTATGAGATGAGGATCCATTAGCTAGAAAATGATCTGATTACTCTCAATCCCTCTAATTTTGAATCTCTGAATGAATTCTTCACAAAGTTCAAGAACCTGATATATCTGTTAAAGCAATGCAAAGTGGAGAAGGATGAAGATCAACTCATCCTTGCTATTCTCACAAATCTCAATGCAGATTACTCATGCTTTGTATCCACCTTCCAAATAGTAAGGCTCACTACTCCAAATTGGAATATTCCCACTCTTAATGCTTTCATCCAATCTCTTATTTCTGAGAATGATAAATTGATCCAAATGGGGATCATTCTATCTCCCAAAGATCTAGCTCTAGTTGTAAGAGGAGATAAGGAAACGAATGACAAAGGGAAGCAAAGAGATGAATCCCCTATGAAGAAAGAGCAGTCAAAAGAACCTTTAGGCTCAAAGAGAAGCAAGAAGAATGGAAAAGGCAAGGTCCTCTGCTCTTACTATGGAAGGGGCTTCCATTAAAAAAGCTCTTGTATGAGAAGACAACTTGATGAAATGGCTCTTCTTTTGAAAAAGCACAACATTTTTGTACCTGCTAGCGCAAGGAAGGATGACTCTAAAGAAGAAGAAGATGAAGAATACCAAAGGAAAGGACATGCACTGAAGGCTTGCTACACATCAGCACCTATCTTCCTCATTGATTCTGGAGATTCCAACCATATGGTTGCATCCAGAGAATCATTCTCTTCTTTTCAGTCCTTTGATGGTCCTAGTATTCAGATGGGCAATAACAGTAAATTCAAAACAAAGGGGAAGGGCTCTATCCAACTTGAACATGGAAGGTTCAAAGATGTGCTATTTGTTCCCTCCCTAGCTTCAAACGTGTTATCTATCTATCAGATGACCCATACTGGATCTCCAAAGTGAGTGATCATTGGTCCTGACTCAGTATAGATCACGTATATCTCTATTGGGAGCATCGTATCAAAGGGTACTGCAAATCATGCTTCAAAATCATATGAGTTCTCACATTTCATGCCTCCTTCAGAACCAGTGCACTCTCAGCAGCCACCTTTAAGGGAAGGTAAAATCATTGCATCTACTTCTTTTACAGCTTCTACTAGTATTGCATATCCATCTATATCATTTTATGACCTTGAGATTCAGGCTGACTCAGATCTAGATTCAGTCCCTACTTCCAAACTGGAAGCTAGGAAGATGACTAGAAACTCACCTGACACTCAGAAAGGAAAGACTCTTGCGCTATGTCATGCTATCTTACCTCATTCAGGGAGATGCAATAGACTCCCTATAAGATTCTATATGGAAAGGGCTCAGTCTTACTACATTTAGAAGAATGGATATGATCATACACCTCTTCATTTAGCAAGAGACAAAGGTTACATTCCTCCTTCCTTCCATCATCATTTTTGGAGAAGAAGGAGAAGTCTACATGCCAGGCCCCAGAATACCTGTGCACAGCACACCATGCATGCTACTTCACTACCTCACAAAGATGAAGAATGAAGAACATATTTTCAATTTTTTCAAACTTGAGACCTGATTCTACCTGCTTAGCTAGTGGGAGGCCTTTTTTCCCATGTGGTTTTTGCCCCAGCTCCTTGTATTAAGCAGTTACTTTATTTCACTTGATGTAATGGGTGACCTATGGTCTTAGTTACCAGGGCCCACAGTTTGTCCAAGTTAGCATTTAGGGGGGGTGTTAGGATTATTAATCCTCCCTTCTCCAAATTTGGTCATATGTCTAAATTGGGAATAAAATCTAAATCAGGAGTCCATCCAGTCTATTTATAGTCATTAACACCATTGGGTCCACTTGGCCTAATTGGGGCACATGTTTCAGTTACTCAAGTGTGGGGAACACTAATTGAGGCTCACTGCCACTGATTGCACTTGATTTCATTAGTTTAGGACCCTCCTAGACCAATCCCTACAATTTAGGAAGCCACTGGGAGTGCTGAAACCAACCAAGGTCAGTTCACTTCAGTTAATGACTAGTCAAGCTAAGTTAGGAGTCAGTTACATTCAGTTCTAGGCCTCTACATTCAGTTAGTGCTAGGTTTACTTGACTGCACTCATGTGGGGTGCATTTCTTACCTACCACAGTCAATTAATCTTAGTCAACACTGAATGTAACACTTGAGTTGTGTTCTAGAGAGCTCCGATGAACTCTGGTTATGGTTTAGACAAGGTTAGTTAACTACAGAGTCCTCTGATAGTGATTTAGACAAGGTCTTAGTTACCTACAGTCAAGTAGAGTCTATCAATTCAAATTTCCTCATGTGGATTCAAATTTCATGTGGCTTATAAAGCCATTTTACTTCATTGTAATTATTATCTGATTACTTTTGATTAATGAAAGCATTCACAGCTGCAAGCCATTTTTCTACTATTTCATTCTTCAATTGCTGAGTAAATTGTGAGATATACTTTGTGAGTTGTGTATTTTTCTACAGATCTATGTGCTCAAATTTACAGTATGTGCACTGACTCCCGAGGAATCAACAAGATCACTATTAGGTAAACATTTCCCTACCTTGCATTGATGATTTGATGGATTATCTGAGTGGTTCAAAATATTTTTCAAAGATATATTTGAAAAGTGGTTATCATCAAATGAGAATAAGAGAAGGGGATGAATGTAAGATTGCATTCTAGACTAACAATGGACTATATGAGTGGTTGGTAATGCCATTTGGGCTTACTAATTCACCTAGCACTTTTATGAGATTTATGAATGAAGTATTGAAGGAATACACTGGAAAATTTGTGATAGTGTATATGGATGATATTATGATTTTCAGTCAAAATAAAGAAGAACATTTGAGACATCTTAAGTTTGTGTTGAAACCCTGCAAAACGAGAAGCTGTTGATAAATATGAAAAAGTGTAGCTTCCTAAAGATAGAATTGATTTATTTGGGATTCGTGGTTTCAGAAGAAGGTTTAAAAGTGGATCAAGAGAAGGTGCAAGTGATTTTGAATTGGCCAACTCCAAGGAATGTGTATGAGGTAAGAAGTTTTCATGGTCTTGAAATTTTTTATAGAAAATTCATCAAGAATTTTAGTCAATTGTGTGCACCCATAATAGACACCTTCAGGGGAAGTAGACAACCTTTCAAGTGGACAAACGAAGCTAACAAAAACTTCAAATTGTTGAAGAAGAAGATCACTGAGAAGTCTATTCTCTCTTTACCAACTTTTGACAAAGTTTTTCAAGTAGAGATAGATGTTAGTGGGACAACAATAGGGGTTGTTATGAGTCAAGAACAGAGACTAGCAGCATACTTCAGTGAGAAGTTAAATGAGGGGAAAAAAAAGTGTTCCTCATATGATAAATAATTATATGTTGTAGTTCAAGCTCTCAAGAAATGGAGACATTACTTTATACCCAAAGAGTTTGTGCTATATTCAGATAATCATGCTTTGCAATTTATAAATAATCAACCTAAATTGAATCAGAAACATGTTAAATGGGTGGAATTTTTGCAAAACTTTACCTTTGTGATCAAGCATACAAGTGGAAAATCTAATAATATTGTTGGTACCCTAAGCAAAGTAATTTTTATCTTGCAAGAAATTAAGGGCATTAATTTGGGATTTGAAAATTTGGTTAATATGTATAAGGAAGATGTGGATTTTAAGGATGTATGTGCAGCCTACATAATCTATTTTTCCACAATAGAAGTCAGGGGTTGGACTACATGCTACAAGAAGGATTGTTGTTCAAGAATATTAAATTGTGCATTCCTAAATGTTCTATGAGAGAAAATATGATACAAGAGAAACACAGTGGAGGTTTGTCAGGTCATTTTGGACAGAACAAAACATTTGCTCAGGTGAGTGATTTTTATTTTTGGCCAGGGATGCAGTAAGATGTCAAGAATTTTGTTGAAAAATGTAGGATATGTCAACATGCAAAAGGGAGGAGACAAAATACTGGACTGTATCAACCCCTACCTATTCCAACTAGGGCTTCAGATTTCATTAGTATGGATTTTGTTTTGGGATTAGCTAGAACTTAGAGGGGTTATGATTCTACTTTTTTTGTAGTAGATAGGTTTTCAAAAATGGCTCATTTTATTTCTTATAAGAAGACCAATGATGCAAAAAATATTGCTAATTTTTTCTTTTTCATAAATTATGAAGTTACATGGTTTGCCTTTGAGCATTATATTAGATGGGGACACCAAATTTGTTGGTCATTTTTGGAGAACTGTATGGAAGACGTTGGGTAATAAGCTTAATTTTAGCTCTACTTATCATCCTTAGACTGATGGTCAAAATGAAGTGGTAAATAGGATATTAGGAAATATATTGAGAAGTCTTGTTTATGAGAATACAAAACAATGGGATTTAACTCTTGCTCAAGCTGAGTTTGCATACAATGATTCACCTAATAAGAGTACAAGTATGATTCCTTTTCAGATTGTGTATGGGATGAAACCAAGAGGAGTATATGAACTCAGAATTTTGAGTGGGAAGGAAAGGAGAAGTGCATATGGTGAATATTTTGGATCTAGTATGCATGAGCTATAGGAAAATGTTAAAAAGAAATTGCAAGAAATTGCTAGACAATATTAGTAGAGAACAAATTTGAAAAGAAGGGAGGCTAATTTTCAGATTGGATATTTATTAATGGCATATCTTAGAAAGGAGAGGTTTCCTAAGGGGAATTATAATAAACTGAAACTCAAGAAGATAAGACCTTGTAAAATTTTAAGGAAGTTTTCTACAAATGCATATAAATTAGAACTTCCTTCTGATCTTCAAATTTCTCCAATTTTTAATGTTTCATATTTATATCCTTTTAAAGATTCAGGTGTTCATACATAAGAAATGATCTCAAGTGAAGACGTTCCATTTGTATATTGGAAAGGAAAATTACCACAGAAATAACAACCACTAATTGACGCTATCCTTGACAAAAGGATTTCAAAGAAGACCAATAACAAAGATTATTTTTAGTATTTGGTCAAGTGGAAAGGTCAACCATCTGAAGATGCAACATGGACGACTGAACTAGATATTTCCAAGTACAATGTGAACCCTGAAGAACTATTGAATAATTATTTTCTTCCCCCTGATTATGATGTAGGAGCATCGAGTCAAAGTCCCATGTTTTCTGATTGAGCAGGAAATGCTATTTTTCTGCTTCCATGTAATCATTTATAGAAGGATAGGATTAGTTATTAATTACCTATAATATGTTTTGTAGATAAGATTTGTTTGATTGTAATAATGGCAATTTTCCACTTATGTCCTCGAATCTTGTGAGAGGTTGCTCGAGGATAGGTTAGTTGTAGATTTACTTTCTTAGGAGTTCAGATCCTGACTATTCGGATCTGACGGGATTGACAAAGTTCTATATTAAGTGTCGAATGTAATAATTAGATATATGATATGAGTGGGTGTGTATGAGAGTGTGTGTAGCAGTGGTTAATGGTTAATGAAATGAAGAACATAGTAGTAGCCACGGTGTGAGTATTTGTAAATTCTTTGTCTTCTTTTCAGTAACCAGAAGCATGTTTAAATAATTTATGTCTATGAATCTTCAGTATTGATAGAAATGTTTAGAGAATTCATGAAGACAGAGATGTGTTCATGTGAATGAAACATGAAGTAAATTGATAATTTCATGGATCAATTCGATTGTAATAGTATGAGTTAAAAACATGTGACTTAGATAGATCTACAGTTGTGGATCAATTCCACAAGAAAAATGTGTACGAGAGATAATAGATATGCAAATTTAATGTGAAGTGAGGTTGGGATTTGCATTGCCCTCAGAAAATTGAATGATGCATGTATACATCATCCATTTTTGACACCATTCACCGATGAGGTGCTAGAAGGAGTAGATGGTTATGAAATGTATTCCTTCACGGATGGGTTTTCTGGCTATCACCAGATTAGGATCGAAGAAGAGGATCTCCACAAGACAACATTTGTAACCAAATGGGTTGTTTTCAGTACACTGTGATGCCGTTAGGGTTGAAGAATGCGCCTACAATATTTTCCCGGGTTGTTGTCGCCACATTCAAGGATTTTGTTCAGAAGTTCCTACTATTTTACATGGATGACTGGACAGTTTATGGATTGATCAGGGATCATCTAGAAAACCTGCGACTAATACTAGAGAGAATTTGACAGCATCAGATTGCGCTGAAATCAAAGAAGTGCATTTTATGCACACCTTTTGGGATGTTGTTGGGTCACATTGTTTGCAAGCAAGAACTATTGGTTGACCTCGCAAATATTGCGCTGATTTTGAGCTTGCCCCCACCTACAAATGTGAAGCAGCTAAGAGCGACACTGGGGCACACAAGATATTGCTGCAAGTTTATCCATGGTTATTCTGTGATCACGACTCCTATGGAGCAATTACTGAAGAAGGATTCAGTCTTTGTATGGATTCAAGAGTTTCAAGTAAGTTTTGAGATGTTGAAGGATAATATGGCTTCAGCATCTATATTAGTTTTTCCTAATTAGAATAAGAGTTCTGTGTCCATGTGGATGCATCATTAGTTGCGTTGGGTGTGGTACTGGCACAACCAACGGAAGGAGATCTGGATCACTCGATCGCTTTTGCTAGTCAGAAGTTGTCATTTGTAGAGAAAAATTATGCAACAATGGAGAGGGAAGGTATGGCGATGGTATATGCGCTACAAAAATTTCACCATTTTCTATTAGGTGGCCATTTTAATATTTTCTCGGACCATTGTACTTTGAAATACCTTGTCAATCAGCCTGTTTTGGGGGCAAAGATATTTCGTTGCTGACTTCTCTTTCATGAGTTTGATTTTGAGATAATTGTGAAGTCGGATCACTTGAACATTGACCCAGATCATTTATCGTGAATGGAGATAGGTGAGGAACCAACAAACATTGAATATAGGTTGCTAGATGTGCAACTACTCAGAATTAACATGGTTGATGATTACTATGACCACATAATTCAGTTTTTAGCAACGCGAACAACATAAGAAGAGATGACTACATGCCAAAATAAGCAGTTGGTTGTTAAGGAAGCATATTTCTAATTGATTGCTAGACAACTTATCAACTAGGACTAGATGAGATCTTGCAATGATGTGTCTTACAACATGAACAAGGGCATATATTAGCAGAGGCACATGCAGGATTTGTCGGTGGACACTATGGAGGTCGTGCTACTGCAGGGAAGGTACTTTGCGCAGGGATTTGGTGGCCCACCCTTCATACTGATGCGACAGATTATGCATGGACCTACGATATCTGTCAAAGAACTGGAAAACCACCAAGGAGGGATGAGATGCCATTGGTACCTTAGGTGACGTTGCAGCCATTTGATAAATGGGATGTGGAATTTGTGGGACCAATCAACCCACTTGGAAAGAGAACTGGTGCATGGTACATAATTACAGCGATAGACTATTTGACAAGATGGACTGAGGCTACAACTATTGTAGAATGCACCGCTGTGAGAACAATGAGGTTCCTGTTTGATAACATTGTGACTCGGTTTGGGTGCCTAAGGATATGGATAAGCGACTAGGGGAGTCACTTCATCAATCGCATAGTTAGCGCATTAACTGAGGAGCTCCAGATACAACATAAAAAGAGTACCTCATATCATCCACAAGCAAATGGGATAGTGGAGGCATTGTAACTAGGAATGTTTCATCTTCTACGAACAGAAGCTATTCCTCTGGTCTGAATGGTTCAGATCTAGAACAAATGAGTGAACGACAAAGGATGAAGACCCTCCCTGGATGTCATAGACACCTGGAATGCTGCTTCGGTAGTGAACCTGTGTACCTACAACTAGATCAAACATGCAAACACATCAAAGATACCAGAACATCATCTACTTATCCATGTTAGTGACTAAGGAATTTAAAAACATCTACATGCGAAATCAAAACAACACTAATGTGGGATGGAAATCAGATTTGAATTAAGATGTATGGAGAAGTTTACAACCAATTAAGCCTTAGTGTCAACATGCATCTCCATGAGACAAACGCTTCATCCCCATAAGCTCCAACTTTTCTCTCTATGCTCTCCAATGGCTTGGGCCAACTGGTCAATCCAACAGCAATCCAAGTGGTCGATTACAGAAAAAGACTCCAAAGGGTCCTTTTTCATATGATTTAGTCCCTAAGGATCAAAAAAGTGTAAAATCATACCTTAGAGAACTCTTCTAGTCATGATTGGCTAGAGTGTTCCTTTTTTGTAAATAGTCTATCCAAACTGAAAAAGAGATAACCTACCGTCGGAGAGATGACTCTTCAAATATTTTAACGAGTGTGAAGAAGACAAGATCACTTGACAATCTATTCGTATTTAGGGAGCCTAAAAAGAGTTTAAAGAAGACTCCATGAGGTTTCTATACACAATGTTAATTTTTACGATCCTAGAAAGAATCAGAAATGGACTCGACGATCTTTTCGTGTTTAAGGAGCTCGAAAAGAGTTAAAAGAAGAATCCATGAGTTTTCTTTACACGAAGTTAATTTTTACGAGCGTGGAAAGAATTGGAAATGGACTCGGACCTTTGATACTAGGTTTCAAGAGCGTGACCAAAGTGTTGTAACAAATGCTCATCGACTTTTTCCATTTTATAGTAGTATGAAAAAGTCAAAAATGAACTCCAAAAACTTTTACTGCTATGGTTCCTCTATCCTGCAATCGACAAAAAAAAAAGTGTTAAATGCGCTCATAACTGACATTAAGGGATTATGACCGATAAATTTTGAGTAAAAAGCGATTTTAAATCAAAACTATAGCATGTCAGACCCAAAAATGTGTATAAAAGTCATGTAAATAGTGAAAAATCAAATCATTTTACTATTTACCCATAGTGGAGAGCATTTGGAGCACTTTCCTAGTCAGATCTTCAGTTGCTGATATCAGGAGTTTCCACCATCAGATTCAAGCGCCATTAGCTCTAGGTAACAGTTCAAACCCTACTCTTCCTTTTCATAGTCTCAATTTTGATTTTGGATGGTGTTTTGGGCTTGTATGGAAAGCCCTAAAACCATGGGAATGGGAACCGCGCTTATCCCTTGCGGGATACATGGTACCTCACTAGAACCGTGCCAAAAAAAAAATGCACAGGCGGTGCCACCACCTGTCTTCAACACCGCACAGATGGTGCCGGCCATGAAGATGTAAAATTGTTAACACAAGAAAAACTAGATCATTTGTTTGGATTTAAATGATTAAGAATGATTCTAATAGGTGTTATGATTTTTTTTAGCAGACTTTTGTTGATAAAAAATGGTGATATGGAAGGAAAGAAAACATGATAATGATGATGCTTTCACTAAAAGGAATGCATGTTACATAGCCTCATTACAAGACTGTGAACTCCTAAAATTCTTCCAAACTCCTAGTATGGTATCACACGAGCGGTTGCTAGAGCACATACTCCGGATGTGGAATCCGAAGCAGCAACACTTTGAGGTTGGGGCTCATATTTTGACAATAGAGGTAGAGGATATCTACTTCTTGACTAGAATTTCAAGATGGGGTGCCCCCATCTCGCTGACAGGTTCCTGAGGAGGGTATATTACCACACAAGAGTTGATAGACCGTCACTGTATCCCAGGGACGAGGACATCGGGGAAGAAAATACCCATAAAGGCAATGATGGACAGACCTCTATGGACTGTCTTTTTTACGATGCAAAGAGTGGTGGGAATCCAGGGAGTTTACCAAGATTCTAGGGCACACATGCTCTATGCCATAGAGGCCATGGAACCTACAGTATTCAACTGGGTGGAATCCCTGCTTCCGATATTCAAGGATCAAGCTGAATAAGTGTCGGCAAGGGGAATTGAAGCAGTTCAATTTTGGTTCCATTCTAGCCTGCTTCTTCTTCGAGTGGGTACCACAGATGAGACCCCAGGTGGTCTTTACAGATATGAGAGTGTGGGACCCCCACATGCAAAGGTGGGTCTGAATTATGGCCCGTACTAGAGCGGGAAGGGGGAAGGTGAATTTCTGTGACCCGTTCTTTCGATGGCTTAGAGATCAGATCCTCGTGGTGGAGGATTATGCTTATGTAGGTGCGGACTTTAGTAGAGACCTTGACTTACCGCTCCCACCTGGTGGACAATGGGGTGACCTCGATAAGAAGAAAGAAACCCTAAAATGGACATAGTGTTTTTATGTTTTTCAATATTTTATATTTTTTATGTCAAGTAACGAGACCTAAATATTTTCATGCAGATGTTGGAGCAGCAAGACTTGGGGGAGCTTCCCCATTGGATAGACGAGCTAGAGCCCACTTTGTACCGTAAGGAAATGATGTGACCGGGGAGTTAGAGTAAAACTTGGAGAGGTTGACCTTAGACATCCCTGACACTTCCATTGATGACCTGCCTCTGAGGTATCAGAGACCTATAGCAGGAGTACCTGGTCAGTTTAGTAGAATTCTATGTAGGGTATTCTAGGCAGTGATGTGTTACCACGAGCATCACTAGACGTTGTATGCATGAGATATCTACTGAAAGCTGATACCTTCAAGATTTTGCATGGTGATTTTTCCTTAAAGCCTTACGTGCCTAAGATGAGATCTCGTGACCTATTTTTTTTAAACATGTTCATATATATATATATATATACAGAGACTTTTACCTGGTGTTTATATGTCTCAAATGGTGAATGTATTTTATATGGGTTTTATGTGTCTCTAGTTGTTTATTTACAATGAACCATGTTTTATTTCAATGTCATGAATGGGAAATATGCCAATCTAGGATGTAATTAGCTAACGAGTCAGCAACTACATTATGTTTTCTAGGGATATGCCTATAAGTGATGGTTTCAAATGACCTTTCTAACAAGCGTACCCTCCAAAAGAGGTGGAGAAGCACATGATTTCTAATGGTATAAACATGGTTTAGATGACAAACCACGAGTTGCGAGTCCATCAAGACTACCAAATTGTGAAAATCCTGGGAGGTAGATTCAGTCAGAAGACCTATGACTGCTCGATACTCAATGATATTGTTAGTAGCATGACTAATACAAAACACTCCTGAACTGACCAAATATTCGACTGGGGAATAGAGGACCTAAGCAGCTGAGGCGAGATTCAAGGTGTGGTGACAAGCACCATCAGCGAAGCCGTAGAAATCCATCTGCTCTGCATGACCAAAACATGGTATAAACAAATGCAGACACTAAACTCAAAACCATATTGAAAATACTAAAAGCACACTGAAAGTCAAATAATATACATATATACAAGATACTTTCCAAGAAATACCTAGGCATAGCACCTCTTCAGGTACAACCCATTGCGAGGTTGACCTAAAGGGATTCCATCGTAGTCAACGAGCTCGTAGGCCCCTTCCTCTAAAACTTTAGAAATGATGAAAGGACCATACCACATGGACTCAAACTTTCCTTTCCCTAGTTTGTCATATCTCTGGTCGTAAGTCAAAACTAGTTCAACCTCGTTAAAGGCATGAGGTTGGACATATTTATCATACTGTGCCTTGACGCGTTTCTTATGTGCCTCATTAGCCAAGGTAGCATCTCTCTGAGTTTCATCAAGGTTATTGAAGTACAAAAATATTTCTTCCATTATAGAAGTGTCTGGGAGAAGTTCGATGGCAAGTTGTAAAGGTGGAATCTGACATTGAATCGATAAGACAGCTTCGAGTCCATAGACAAGCTAGAAAGGTGTGAAACCAGTAGCTATTTTCACCGAAGTCCTATAAGCCCAAAGAGTGGAGAAACGAATGTGGTGCCAGTTGAATTTATGATCTCCAACCATCCAACAAAGCATAGTTTTCAAAACTTTGTTATTGGCCTCTACTTGACCATTATCTTGTCGATAATATGGCATAGAGTTTTCATGGTGAAAAACTAACTTGGCACTCAGTTCCTCTATCATTTGATTATGGAAATGTGATCCTTGATCAGTAACAATGGATTGCGGGAATCCAAATCTAAATATGATATGATTGAACAGGAATAAAGTGGTAGTCTTACCATCTTCCACATATGTAGGCATGGCCTCAACCCACTTTGTAAAATAGTCAATGGATACAATGATGTAACCATGCCCCCTAGCTGAGGTAGGCTTACAATGCATAAAATCAATACCCCATTTGGAAAATGGGCCAACGACAATGACGAGGTGTAGCGGAGCAGGATGAGTGCGCTTTTTGGGATAAAATGGTTGACAAGGTGGGCATTTCTTAATAGCCTCGTGACAGTCTTTGAAGACTAAAGGCCAGAAATGGCTAGTACGAAGGATTTTTTGGGTTGTATCCATCCCAAACAAATGACCACCACATGCTCCAGAGTGGCAATCATTCAACACATGTTCAGCCTCCTCATGAGGCATCGTCAAAGAATAGAATCGATCCCATGTCTATACAAGGTATCATTCAAGATGAGGTAGTATTTCGCGTGGTGACGGATACGATGACGATCGTCATGGGATAGATGTGGCTAAAATCATCCTGTTTGGATATAAATAAGAAAATCTCCATACCATGGATCGATAGTGCTTATTAGGAACAGGAATTCATCCGGAAATGAATCACTGGGCTCAAATTCCGTCAAAGCATAGGGAAGATCACACACGAGCTTGGAAAAGACCAAGGATTTCTTTGATGTGGCTTTGGCAAATTCTAGATCAAACTCTTGTAGTATGACTATCCATTGGGAGTACTTGCCCCTGAGCACATGACGAGTCAGGATGTAATACATAGGGTTCTGCTCTGCCAATACAGTGGTTGTGCGGAGCAAAATGTAGTGACGAAATTTTTGTACAACAATGACCGTGGCCAATGCTAACTTCTCCATGCATGAATATCGAGTTTCATAATCCATAAGATTCTTACTCACATAGTAAATCACGTGCTCCTAACCATTGGAATTTTCCTGCACCAAAACCATAGCAATGGTAGTAGCGGAGGTAGCAATATACAAGAGAAAGTCCTTTGAATAGTCTGGGGGGTGTATCATGGGTGAATGAGTCAGAGCGTGTTTGGGGTTATCAAAGGCACGTTGGGCTTAGTCATCCCAAAAGAACGGGGTGTCCTTTTTAAGGAGATTCATATAACTGTGCATTTTCTCTGTGAAATTGCACACGAAACAACGGAGAAAGTTTTCCTTCCCTTGCAAACTTTGGAGTTCAAGGAGATTAGTTCAGGATAGTAGAGCTAAAATGGTGGAAGTTTTGAAGGGGTCTATCCAGATGCCATCCTTAGAGACCACAAATCCTAACAGATGTCCTATCTCAATGCAGAAAACACATTTATGCAGATTAAGCTGTATATTATAATGACAACATCTTAGAAAAATGTCTCTAAGATGACCAGGGTGGTCCTCTCGTCACTGTGAATGAGCAGGGAGTTTGTCAAGGTACAGTTCAACAATATGTTTAATATCGTGAAACACATAGGACATCGCACGCTGGAATGTGGCTCCAACATTTTTCAAGCCAAAAGGTAACTTCTTATATGAAAAGGTTCCCCATGGGAAAATGAATTTCGTCTTGTGCTGATCGGTGGGTAACATCTCAATCTGATTATAGCAAGAGAAGCCATCCATGAATGAAAAGATGAACTTCCGGTATAGTTGTTGATAATTTGATCGATGTGCGGAGTAGGAAAGTTGTCCTTGGGAAAAGCTTTATTCAAATCCCTAAAGTCAATACAGACTCTAATGACGCCCTGCTTTTTATTGACAGGGAAAACATTCGATACCCATTCCATCAGGGGTACGAGATAAATAAACCCGGCTTTGAGAAGTTTCTCTATTTCAGCTTTAATAGCTGCGACCTTCCGTGGCTGGACTTCCCTTAGTTTTTGCCTGACAGGTTTAGCCATGGGATAGGTTTTAATCTCGTGGACCACAATGGATGGGTCAATCCTCAGCATTTCTTCATAGGACCAGGAAAAAATATCACAGAATTCTTTGAAAAGTGCCTTATATGCTTCAGATTCATCTACCGAGTAGTTCTGCCCAATATGAACATGCTCGATGGTACCATGCTTGGATGATATGTCAATCGGATTCATCTGAGTAATGTTGCAAAGGTTTCCTTCAAAATCTGTGCCTTGCAATAATATGGGACTTTGGGGTATGTTGACACTATCAACAGGAAACAAGGATGCATAATCATGGTTAACCAAATTGGTGTTGGGGAGGAACATGGATCTATGATGGTGATCCTCCCAAACAGACTCATCTGTACTCATGATCTCCATAATGGACTCGTTGGAAGGAAAGTCTCAAAGAGATAATATAGAACAACAAGAGATGGTTCTAACCAGTAAGGTAAGTGGTAAGGATTTGAAGCCACTAGATGAAGGTCACCAGTGTGATCATCGTAAAGGGTTTGAATGGTGTCATACATTGCTTTGTGTGAATTCAATGAGGTGGAATCAACAACTTGTTTTCCCTTAGGATCATGGTCAAATGACACAATAATATGGACTGTCGCGGTGTCCCTATTAGGAGGAGTAGATGGAAAAATCCCCATAAGGGATGAATCCTTCAACATTCCTACCCAAATCAACTGGTAAGGAGGAGGGGACTGGCCTAACATAGGGATTTTATTAGCCATAGAGGTAGTAACATTCGACGTATAGAAATCAAACTGGTCAATGGTAACAATTCTCCCTAGATGCAGAAATTGGACTGTTCGAAATATTGTCAAAGCGACAACATTCATGGCATAAAACCAATTTCTTCCTAGAAGGAGGTTGTAATCTAATGGGGCATATACTACTTCTACTTGAATAGAAAAAAAATTTCCCCCAAGCTCGACTGTGAGGGCTAATATGAGACCATGGGGCTAGAAATCGCGTTCTTCAAAGGATTTTAGAGTCGTAGGTGATGTTACAAGCTCAGGAGAGCCCAAAGCTTTCCAACAAGACAGAGACAAAACCGAGTTGAAGCTCCTTCATCTAGTACCATTCTAAAAACCTTCTTTCCAACTACTTTTGTAATGATTTGAAAATCAAGTTTATGAAGTATCCTAGACTTATAGTTCTCAATATTGAAATGAATTAAATTAGTATTATCCTATTCTAAAGCTCCTAATTCCATTAACACATTTTTTGTTGTATAGGACAACTTTGGAGTACTTCTAAGGTAGACATTTGCACAAGGTTCCTGAGCAAGATCTTCAACTACATTATAAAATTGAGCAGCTCAGGCATTAGGGTTAAAAAAATCCTTCCTAAGAGTACTCTTGGGTGGATGCAAAATCATGTCAAGAGTAGGCTTCTTGATAGTTAAGGGGACAGTAGATGAGGATTCCAGAGAACTAGTAGAGGGAGCTTTCCCTGAAGAAGAAAGGTCTTCTTTCTTGTTTGCGGGTTTGTCATAATTCTGACTACAAGTTTGTAGACTAATGGTATACGAGGACATCATATGAATTTCCTTTGATGAATTAGAGTTACCCTGATTAGACATGTGGTCTATCAGTTGTTGTTGAGAGGGAAAAGGATCCATGAGAATTGTGGGTGCGGGATTTGATTTCAAAAATTGGGATATTTCGTCCCGACGGGGGCACTCTTTTGTGAAATGGTCACCTCCACATAGAAGACATGGATATTTTTCTTTTCTTTTCCCTTTATCGTTATCATTGTTAGTTGGTCTTGGATTCTCTTGTTGGTTTCTAGGTTTTTTATTCTTAGTTTTACCCTTCTTTTTATTATTTCCCGAGGTTTGAGTACTTTGAATAGAATTGACCTCAGTGGAAACATTAGGAGTCGAAGGAGTAGGGGTGGTAGTCTGGGGTTGCTTGGTAGGTTTCACTGCTGATGGGGATTGGATTGAACCAACAATCCCATCAACACGTACTTCTACTGGTGGTTTTGCGAGATCGGTGCTTGGGCAAGGAGCTTGAGGAATCAAGTCATAAAAAGTTCCAGACTGGGAATATACCAAGTATAGATACTGGGCTTGACTAATGGCTTGCTCTTCAATAATGGCATCACCCATAGCCACATCTTGGGCAATTGGAAGAAACAAAGATTTGGTAAACCAATCATCTAATAACTGATCCGGAATAGGGGCCTTAATAAGCCTTCTCCACCTTCTCCACTCATGGATATGATCGGATATGTGGGTGGAGGTGTTCTATTGCAGAAGTTAAGAGGTCATTACCTGTTTCATAACAGATAGGGAGCTGAAAGTGTGTAAGAAACACAGTTTCCAAGGAGCCAAAATACACAAATGAATGTTGTGGAAGTTCAATGTACCACTTCGCGGCTGTACTAGTCAAAGTTCACTGAAAGAGGCGTAACTGAACCGAATCATCCATGAGGGAGTTTGAAGAACACCACAAATGGAATGTCATGACATGGTTTTTTGGATCATCTCCCTGCTTCCCATCGAACTTTGGAATGTCCGATGGTAACTTTATCAGAATGGGAGGCCATGAGGGATTGTGTCGAATGAGGTCATTAATCAACTTGGACAAGTCAGGAAAGTCCAAAGTTGCTAGGAAAGGTAACTGACGGTTAGGTTGCACATACTAGTAATATTGATATCGCATATACGTACCAGTAGGACCATAAGTAGACTGATAGACAGGTTGTTTCAAGGAAGAACTACCAGGAAATCTTCCCATGGGGGGTTGATTTTTGGGATTAGGACCGTTAGGGACACTAGGGCCTCTAGGACCACTAGGACCATTAGGACCACGAGGACCACTAGGAGGTGGACCACTAGACCCTCTAGGACCTCTAGGAGGTAAACCCTCGGAGCCACCGAAACCACTAGGGGAGGGCCACCAGACCCTCCAGGGCCATTAGAATGAGAGCCATCGATCCCCCAAGGACCACTAGGATCACTAGGACCATAAGGAGGGAAGCCACCAGGCCCCCTAGGAGGAGGACCTCCATAAGGCAGTCCTCTGGCACCTCCCACAGTATGAATAGGGGGATTAACCATATTAGTGTGGGTGGAAGGGACATAAACTATATATTAGAGGTTTTTCCTTGACTAGGTACAATTCTTGTGCCAAATAACATAGGTCATGCCGGGGGTTTCCCCCTGGCACTAGAAGGGGATAATGAAACAGGAATTGAAGGTTGAGCCCCAGGTGTAAAAGACCTGGGAGGATTGAGAACATACATAATATAGGAGGTGGTGGGATTGGAAGTTTGACTTGGGTTGTGTGGAGTCACTGTGCGATCTATAATCGGTGCAATGGGTCTCATAGAATTAGCAAGTGAACGATATCCCATAGGTACAACTGTGGAACGTGGTGGTGGTGTGCCCAATATACCATCTATTTTCTTCTCAATCTCTTGTGCATGGAGAATGGCTTCCTGGTATTGTCTACATTCTTCTTCATATGGAGAAATTTCTTCAGAAAAGTTTAAATGGGTGCCAAATGAGGCAATGACCTGTCCTTTATAGGTATCCCAAAATGGAGCATTGGGACCATAATCCAGATGGGTAGTATCATCAACACGACCTTCTATGGGAGAATGGAATGAGGTATTTCCCCAAGAAGGTTGTTGGACTAAGGGAGGCGAGTGTGAAGGATATGGTCCTCCACTTTCTGCACCCACATTATCTCCCACTTAGGAGGTGGTAGCAGCTCTTTGGTCGATAGCTTCCATTGGATTTTGTCCTGAAATAGGAATAAAATTGGGTGGAAATCCCCGTACTCTTCTGGAATGTCTTAGCTCATCCAGTTTGTATAGTTATTTTCTAACCTAGGGTCTCAAAAAACTAGAAAACAGACCAAAAATTTCCCTACTCAAGCTATAGGTCAAACAAGCAAACTTAAAATGACAGGAGGGGTTTAGATAGTTAGGTCTCTCACCAGGATTGTCAAGAAGGTTCCACTCGCGATATACCTCTAGGGTACATGTGTAGTAATCTCCCTGAATGTTTTTTGAGTGCATGGCTCCAAGAAATATGGACAAAGGGATTTTCTCAGAAGGATAAGGTATCCTAGTGGCATCTCTCGATATACTCAAGGTATGTGGGATCTGAAAGTGGTAGTAGTGCTATCTAATGTATATCCTTACACCAGGGGCCTTCCGATATAAAATCAAGTACATGAATTACCTTTCTATATACCTCAAGGGTCCATGAAATTATGTTCAATATACCGAGGGTACGTGGAAGAACCGCGTGAGTCCTGTAAGGTTTGTCGTTACACCAAAACCTGCAGATGTTGGTGAACATTTGAAACCCAGCACAAGGCTGTATTACCAAGAGTGGCAATTAGTCCACTTGTTTTATATTCCCATAGGTGCAGTGGTTATAACATGTGGAGGTACCCGATACTCCAACACCCTACCTCCGGCGTAGCTCGGGGGAATTGAACCTGAGACCTTAGTTCTGATACCATGTAAGGTTTATCATTACACCAAAACCTACAAATGTTGGTGAACATTTGAAACCCAACAAAAGGCTCTATTACTAGGAGTGGCGGTTATTCCACTTGTTTTATATTCCCATAGGTGCAGCGGTTATACCATGTGGAGGTACCCGATACTCCAACAAGTCCCAGGATGTAATGCAGACAAGTAAAGACATCTCCTACGCTTAACGATGCCCAAACACGTCTCTAACTTATCACTCAAATTGCTATGTAAATTTTAACCTATAACTACCATTATTTTTATAGTGGACGGTTAGGTGAATGCATGGAATTTTGACAGAAAAAGTAAAACCATGCAATATAAGTATGCAAATATTTCACTTTACCATTCGGTATGCCTACCTACGGGAGGGAAAGAGAGTATTTTATTTTGTTTCAAAACCAAAAATTTCCAAACAAAAATATTGAACTAATCAAAATCAAAGACAAGCAACACTTTCCAAAATCATTTCTCTTTTCTAAAAGCAATCAAAAGAGGAAGAGTCTCTTTTCCTAAAAGAAAAACAAGAAGCACACTACATGCATATGCACTCTATTTTTCAATTTTTCTTTAAACATAGATAAATCTAACTTAAAACTACCATATTTTTTATTTTGATGAGATAGTACTAAATGCAAAAGAGGCAAAAGAACATAAAAAGCTTGAAAGCTTGTGAGGCCAATCAGAGATCCAATGTCTAATGCTCAATGATGATAATAACCTAATCTTAGTCAAAAAATTTCTTTTTTAAAGAAGCAAAAAGAAGTCCTCTATGAAGACAAAAAATGAAACCAATATGCTAATCAAATGTTTTTCTTTCAGTCTATATAACAGAAATGAAAAGAGATCTCACTAACACCCTAAGCTTTTCAAAAAACAAGAAATCCTTTCACAATCACAACCAATAAGCACAGAAGTAAATGAACAATCAATAAGCCTAATCTAGCTTTTGAATTCTCCAATCAAACCAATATTTAACCATAAAATTTCAAACCACAAGCATCAGATTCTAACACACAAGCCTGACAGTGCAGGGCTGAAAGCAAATAAACTCAAAAATTTTTACAAAAATGAGAAAAAGTGGTCTTGGAATAAGGCCTACCTAGCACCGCGTTGCAGGGATCTTGACAGAGCAGTTCTGGACCAGCATCGCTTCTCGCCAACAGAACTCAGGCAGTGGCATCACATGTTGCTAACAGGGTTCAGGAAGTGGCACAACTTCTCACCAACAGCTTAAGAGCGGTTACCTGTATAGATCCAAAACATAAGGGAGAACGACAGATCAAGTTAGAAAAAGATCAGATCAAGGTAAAAACTTATAGATTGAGAATAAAAAAGAGCATAAAAAATTGAAATACTTTAGATATGAGTAGATTTGAAAGTTTCAAACCAAAATTCATTGAGTCAGATAGCAGATCTAACTGTACAGAGTTGGATATGGAGCCTGGATTCAGACTAGATTTCAAGAATTGAGAAAGATTAGATCAACTCATATATGTATCTAATCCCCAGTGGAGTCACCAGATTTGTAACCAAGAATATTTCACCTTCTGCGGATAGAAGTTGTTCCTTTGGTCTAAATGGTTCAAATCCAGAACAAATGAGTGAACGACAAAGGATGAAGACCCTCCCTAGATGTCATAGACACCTGGAATGCTTCTTTGATAGTGAACTTGTGTACCTGCAACCAGATCAAACATGCAAACACATCAAAGATACCAAAACATCATCTACTTATCCATGTTAGTGACTAAGGAATCTAACAACATGTACATGCAAAATCAAAACAATAGTAATGTGGGATGGAAATCAGCTTTGCATTAAGATGTATGGAGAATTTTACAACCAATTAAGCCTTAGTGTCGACATGCATCTCCATGAGACAAACACTTCATCCCCATAAGCTCCAACTTTTCTCTCTATGCTCTCCAATGGCTTGGGCCAAGTGGTCAATCCAACAGCATAACAATACCTCTATAGTTCTCCCCCTCAACCATAGACATGAGCTTGTATTTATAAGAGTCAATGGATAGGAATGGTTGAGAGATTTGTGGATGAGGTGGCCTCTAAGATCCTATGATGGGGGATCTCGAGCTAAACTGACCCACAATGATAGGGATAAGAGAGGATACTAGGCTCATGATCTAGAAGCCTCGAGAAACTTCTCTTTTTCCCATTTTACCGAGGGTACCACTTTTCTCCTCTTATGACATAGCGGTTTAGATAATAAATGCTTATGGACAAAAGGCCACAGGCAGTGGCACCACTTATGGAAAATAGGATACAGGTGGTGCGAGCAAGGTACCGTTGATGGTTCACAGGGAAAGTGCAGTGCTGAGTATTTTCATGTAGGATTGATAAACAACATGGGGTTTCCACTCTAAATGATGGGATTAAGGGAAAACATGTAAGTCAAAGGTCTTATCACATGGTGGTGGAAAGACTTGGGTATAAAAAGCATTCAACAAGGTGTTGAAGAATGTGCTTACAAAAGTGTGTAATGCCAACCATGATTGAACAGGATTTGAATATTCCATTAGTCACGTGGGAATATCACACCACTTACAAAATATTGACACGATAGACACCGTTAAAACTAGTGTATGGGAAAGAGGAAGTCATGCCTATGTAGTACATTGTTCCAAGTTTGCGCATAGAGGCAACAACATGCATGGATGATGAAGCAACATTAGAGGAACAATTGGAGCAGTTTGTAGAGCTCGAGGAAGATCGCTTTGTCGCAAGTTTTCACCAGTGCATTGAGAAGGACCAACAAAAAGATTGGCATGATCGGCATATCAAGAACAAATAGTTTCAACAAGGAGACCTCATACTAATGTATGACAACAAGTTCACAAAACATCCAGGTGCATTACAGATGCATTGGATAGGTCCATATATCATTAATTCCATTCCTTCAGGAGGTGCAGTTCAACTGCAGTAGTTAGATGGAGTGATGCTTCCAAAGTTAGTGAATGGTAGTAGGTTGAAGCCCTATAGGATGAAAAATAAATAAAAATAAAGGATTGCATAGTTAGGAGGATAACGCACCAAGAGGAAGTGGATGCGCAAGTAGAGGAGTTAGTATTGTAGTTGGGAGGCCATGCCGCGACTGCCGCAGGGCTGCAACATAGTCAAATTAGTAATAAATAAAGGTAGTTAAAGTAGTTAACCGATGACACTTGTGGACACAACACATATTTATGGCTGATCCGACTGTTGGATTGAGAGGATTGCCGACGGATTTGGGTGATTAATGCATGATTTGATCGAAATGATTAAAGTTGATTTGGTCATGATGGAGGTGTGATTGGATCGGTGCTATAAGAAGGGGTCGAATGTGGTTGGTATTCAGCATTGTGCAAAGATTGAGTTGTAGAGTTATCGCAGAAGAGTTGTGATGTGTTGCATTGAGTTAATTTGAGTTGCAGAGATTGCATGATTTACAGAGGGAAGTCAGGGCAAGTTCCCACTGAACATTGCGGGGCACTAGTGCGGCATGCAGAGTGAGCTAGTCACGGTCAAGATTTCAAGTGAAATGGAGTCACCAGTCATTCCAGTAAATATTGAGCATGAAGTTTTAAGTATGACGATAGGATCATCATCAATGCTAAAGAAGAAGAGACGGGGGGTAACGGCCTAGCTCCCTGGCGTTGAAGAAGCGGCATACTAGTCATTTGCATGAACACAGGAGGAGGTACCTCTGTAGATGGGTCTATCGAGCTCAGGAGTTGTGGAGTCAGCAGCTCGCACAGGGGTGTCCGCTGAGGATATCCCTGGGTATATACCTCCCTATCAGCCCAGTGCACAGCCCAGGAATCCCACCAAGAATCAGAGGTACCAGGTGAAGATTTCGGTGATAACACAGGGCATGGTATGCACCACAGAAATTGTACCTGTGTTGATGCATATGAAGTATGATGACCATGGTATCCTCGCATTGAAGGACGTTACGATGGATCCATATGTGTTAATGGTAGAAGTAGGAGGAGGACCAATAGTATGTATTCCACAAGACTAGGTGTGTGGGTTGGACAGAGCAGTACTATTGGGTTTGATTAACATGCCGCATTTCAGGTAGTTGATGAAGGAAATGCATGTTTCACAAGAAGCTCTTGGTGAGTTTCCATGGAGGGATTTTGTGTCTCGATCAACTAGTTGTATTCACGTGGCAATCATTTCAAAGATAACAGGGCTTCCAAAGGATGGGACTGTTGGAATATATTAAACCCACTCACAACTTAGGATAAAATAATTAATCATTATTTGATTAATTATTCACCCACTAGCTTAATTAGGTGGCACCTTAAAGTCAATGCATGCCATCTATATCCTAGGAATGAGTTATTTCTGATTCTGGGTTCATCTAGAATTATTATGCAAGACCTTATAGCAGATTCTGCTTTTTTCTGCTTTTTCTGCTTTTTCTGCTTTTTCTGCTTTTTCCTGCTTTTCTATGGATAAGATAAAAGCTAGTCAGCTAGGAAACTGGGAGCTTTTTTTTCCAACCCATCCTCCATTAGTTTTTCTCCATTTTCTAGGATTAGCATGTTATTTCCATCTCCTTGACAACTCACTCATGCTTTTGCCAACTCGTGAGGTCCTTGATAGATTTAGCAAGTGCTTTATCCACCTATGGGGGTTTGTTATATTTGGGTAAGTCAGCCTTTTTGAGCTTTATGAGTTGTTTCCATACAATTCGAATTTCCTATGAGGGAATATCTATTTATGTACTCTATTATTCATAATTATTTAATGGAAGGATACACACCAATATTCATCTCTTCATTCATGTGATTCAGTCTCTTTTCTTCTCTCTTATTTTCCTGTGTATGCTTGTGAGAATTCTTAGTAGCAAGATCTATTTCCTGTGCTTCTTCTTAGCATCATTGCACATAGCATTGATCTATTATTTCTACATGGTATTAGAGCTACAAGGTTGATCAAGTTCTACAAAGTTGAGGAGCGCTTCCAGTGTCCTATCCCTCTTTGAAGAAGAGCTTGTCTAGCTTACAAGATTTTCTCCTAGTTTGTTTTGCAGGTTGCAGAGAGTATCTCTTAGAGCATATCAACAACTTCAATATGGATTCAAAATTTCCTCTACTATCTCCTTTCAACTATGCTGATTGGAAGCCAAAGATGAGTGCATACTTGAAGAGGCAATGTCTCTTTGATGTCTCCATTGGTGCATTGAGTGAACCTGAGTCTTATGAAGAGAAGATTGATTGGCTAAATAATTGTGATAGAGCTTATGGAATTATGTGTTTGGGAATGTCTCCATATATATATCATCTCATAGATTCTGTTGAATTTCCATATGAGCTTTGGAAAATTTTGGACAAAGCTTTTGGTTTGCAGGAAATCGAAGATGAAGCATGGAGCGAACCTAGCATCTCCTCTTGTTCTCTTTCTCAAGATCTCTTGGCCTCTACATTCTCTAATGAAGTTGATCATGATGAAGAAGTTTCTCATACAGTTCATGTTGCTGCTGCCCTCTTTCATTCGAATGCTTCCTCCTTCAATGAAGAAACAAATATTGAAGAGCCATCTTTTTCTGTGTCTCTTGAAGGTGATTTTTCTTCTTGTGATACTATTGATGGAAAAGAAGTAACATATGGAGCTGCTGCTGATATTGATTATGATCCTATAACCCATTGATTGTTCTCTCAATCTCCTATCTTATATTCTGAGATCTATGTGCCAAATCCTTCACACCTCTTGCATGCCTCTCTCATTGATGGTGCGCAACCCAGTGACTTCCAGGATGTTTGCTTAGCCACATCAAGCCTTATTTGTGTCATACCACTTACCTTACTTGATCTCATGAGCTTCAGCATATCCTTCTTTGATATTGGCATCAATACTCAGAGCCCTCTTGAAGATTGTGAACATCTCATTCTGCCCATCCATCATTCAGATTTTTACACTTATCAGTTTTTCCCAGTTGCTCATAATTTTCCTAGTCTAGCCCTATATCCTCATGGAGCCATTGAATACTTTGTCCTTGCTGTTCCATATGTTAATATTTCTGATATATCATAGTTTTATCAGCCTCATATCATATCTATACAAGTGCTACATCAGATTGGAAGATTGACATGTGATTCACATCACAATTTTGCAGCTATCCAGGGAATTGGGTGTGAAATAAATTGCCTTATTTTTTGTACTCTATGGAAAGGAGTATGCACAGATATCTTTTCCATTTCAGATTATTTTTGCATATCTGAGTTTGAAAGCAGCAAGAAGCATTCAGATAATTCTCCTACTTCATCAGATGATGAGATACAAGGAGTCTCTCCTCTTCCTTCTTGCGGGTTCTACACTCTAGCGCATGATCATGGAGTTCATGATTTCTTCAGCAAGTCCTTCATCCAGAAGTAGTTCAGTCAGCTCATTAAAGTGAATATGAAGATATGTTGAAGACATATTTCAAATTTTGTGCCTTGTCCTATCTTGAGGGAGGATTTTCCCCATGTGGTTTTGCCTCTTTCCTCACTTTTCTGGACATAATAATTGTAAAAGGGTGACCATAGCCTTGTTGCTGGGCCCTATATGCATCCATATGCATCCATATTTTCTGTCATACCATCATAAAGTTAGACTTATAGGGGGATGTTGGAATATATTAAACCCACTCACAACTTAGGATAAAATAATTAATCATTATTTGATTAATTATTCACCCACTAGCTTAATTAGGTGGCACCTTAAAGTCAATGCATGCCATCTATATCCTAGGAATGAGTTATTTCGGATTATGGGTTCATCTAGAATTATTATGCAGGACCTTATAGCAGATTCTGCTTTTTTTCTGCTTTTTCTGCTTTTTCTGCTTTTTCCTGCTTTTCTATGGATAAGGTAAAAGCTAGTCAACTAGGAAACTGGGAGCTTTTGTTTCCAACCCATCCTCCATTAGTTTTTCTCCATTTTCTAGGATTAGCATGTTATTTACATCTCCTTGACAACTCACTCATGCTTTTTCCAACTCGTGAGGTCCTTGATAGATTTAGCAAGTGCTTTATCCACCTATGGGGGTTTGCTATATTTGGGTAAGTCAGCCTTTTTGAGCTTTATGAGTTGTTTCCATACAATTCAACTTTCCTATGAGGGAAGATCTATTTATGTACTCTATTATTCATAATTATTCAATGGAAGGATACACACCAATATTCATCTCTTCATTCATGTGATTCAGTCTCTTTTCTTCTCTCTTATTTTCCTGTGTATGCTTGTGAGAATTCTTAGTAGCAAGATCTATTTCCTGTGCTTATTCTTAGCATCATTGCACATAGCATTGATCTATTATTTCTACAGGGACTGACCCATCATAGTATTTTAGAGGGAAATATAATGACAAGAGGCTCGCAGCAAAGTTAAAAAGGCACTACAATTTATAACGCGATGAATGGGCATACCGCATCGACAACATCAATGATCAGGAGATGCGTATCAGAGCAAGGATTTTAGCTAGCGAAATAGTCAAGAGGAACCGACCCATTTAATGTAACTCGGGGGTTATTTCATGCAAAGATAAATGTGCACAAGGAGTACAAATGATCTGGTTGTTGTTTTTAATGAACTAGTTAACGAAGGATGCAATGGCAATCCAAGCGGGGATGCACTCATTCGCATATAGTTGGCTACTTATTTAAATTGTGCTCATGGCTTGGATGGAGCTAGATGACTACCAAGGCAAGGATGTGGATGCAGTAAAAGTTTACAAGGGAGCACGCTACCAAAAATCTGGTGGGTGAAGGAATTCGACATAGTGAAGGACTGTGCTGTTCAGTTCTGGATTTATTTGGAAGCGCTGTAGGCTACAGATGTAAAATTTCTACGACTATCGGAGGAGGCTGTGATGAAGTTCCAACAGCTTTCTTGGCTCGTGATTGGCCTACAAGCCATTCATGTGTAGGCCTGGTGTGACCCAGAGAAGCAATGGTTGCTGAAACCTTACAAGTTGTCTGATGCGGAGTTGGAGACAATTCTCGATGATCGGCATGCAGCATGGAGAGAACCGGTCAGCTTAGAAGAAGTGTCGATAAGTCCACCAGTGGATGCACTAGTTGATTCGGTACCTGATCCTGACCAATAGAGTCACCATGATTACGATGCAGATTCATCACGAAATCCCACCGACTCGGAAGTAGAGCACGCATTTGAAGAATCAAGGACGAAGAAACGACAGGAGCAGGGTGCGATAAGTAGTGCAACCCCAGGGATGGGAGCGCAGTTGAACCAACTCATTCAGGAACTTACAACTGCAACAGATGTGACAACTAAAGAGATGAAGAAGAAAGAAACAAAATGATTTTGTGAGGTAAAATATTGACTTGATTCTTTATTTGATGTAGTTTTGAAGAAGGCACCGGAGGTAGTGACTATGCAGGACCTTGGCTCAATTAGAACTGGGACGCGGATTCATAATGTACAAATTCCACCGAGTGAAATTGAGACCAGCAATGAGGATCTCAATTCCTCCATGCAACAATTACAAGATTTTTCCATCGATATCAATGCACTGTCCACATAGAAATTGGTGCATATGCATACGGTCTCCAATTAGGAGTTGGAAGACAAAGAGCAGAGTATCAACGGGTAGTTCTTACGATCGTAGGAGAAGGAGATATAACCGTGGAGAGAAGTCAGATCATTGAAAAAGGAACAAGAGGAGTTGAGGGCCAAGAGCGCCAAGGAAATTAAGGAGTTGAAAAAGGAATAGGATCAACTGGTGGTCGAAAAGGTGCAACTCTGGGACCACAGGGTGCAGTTAGAAAAGGTAATTTCTGAAGTCTGTGAACAAGTGTCAAAAGCTTCTATGGACAAGGATGAACATTAGAGGACTCAAAATGGGCCTTTGAATTATAATTCAAATTCCATTTCATCATGTGTTTGCCAATGAAATTTATTTAAATTTGAAATATCATATAGGTCTTAAACAAATTTTTAATATAAATTACAAATTTAAATAAAAAAAAAACTACTTTTTTGTTCATATTTCGACATATCTCCCTGTGTTTTTACTCAAATTTCGATGAGGAGAGCTCCCTGGATATGAAATTAAAATACCCATCCAACGAGTACCCTTTTGGCATACTTTTGATGGACCTCGCTACCCTAAAAACAAGAAATGCTTGAAAAAACGTGATGATGACACCCAAAAATAAGAAATACTTGAAAAACGTGATGATGATGTCATCATCACTTTTTTTCAGGTATTTCTTGTTTTTGGGGTAGTGGAGTCCATCAAAAGTATTCTGAGTGAGTGCTCGTTGGATGCAGAATTTAATTTCACATCCAACGAGCTCTCCCGATCGAAATTTGAGTCAAATCACAGGGAGATATGTTGAAAATATGAACAAAAAAAATAGTTTTTTTCTTTTCTTCCTCCAAAATTAATAAATATTATTTTATTATTTTTCTGAGGAGGCCCATTTTGAGTTGAAATTTCCCCTAATGGAAGCAAAAGTGCAGTGGCTTGGAATGGTAATTACACAACTGGAGCACGACAACAATATGTTCAATGCTCTGGTACATCCAAATACACCACCAGAACAAGTACCAGAGAGGAAAAGTGCCATGGAGGATCCGGTGACACAACTAGAGGAGATGGAGCAGGAAGCGAAAAAAGTAACTAAAGCAACTACACAATTTTTGGGAAGTGTAGTCCAGGACAAGAAATTAGAGAAACTGGCCAAGCACTTGTAAGAGGCAAAGGGGAAACTGGTAACACTGAAGACGTCACTGGGAGCGCTCCCACCAGTCATTCATATCACCAAGTATGCGAAGCTGAAGGAGTTGCAGCAGCATGTTGTAAAGGCACAAGAGTGTTAGTAGAGGCACAATATGCAGTTAGATGAGTTCCAATATCTTGGCATGCAGCTTTCTATTAAGGGAATTTATGCACTGTAGGCAGTTTAGGAAGGGAAAAAGGAGGTTGTTGACAAGATGTTTGAGCATCCATTAGCACATGATTTAATAGGAATCTAGGATATTGTTGAGAATGTCAAAGATAAATTCAAAGAGATCACCCAGCAGTACGAAGACTTCAAGTTGAAGATCAATGAATACACCATGTCCAGCTGATGTGGCTCGATGACGAGCCACAAGATTGTGTTGGGGGCCTGTTGGTAGGATGTTTTGGGATAATTCAATTGCACAACATTGTGGATGTTGTGCAAGGTTAAAGGTTCCATGTGGAAAATGGTGCACAAGTCAGAGTTAGAATATTTTATGTATTTTCGTCATTTTGGACCGCATTTTGTGGATTGTGGTCATTCTTTTGTAGATTTTGTTAAGAAGTAGTTAAGAAGTTAGTTAAGTGGACCATGAATGTAAAGGCACAAACCTATAAGTTTTATGTCAACAAAGTTACAAAATTTATCTCAAATCAATAGACATGGAAGAAGCTACAAGAGATCAATGACTGAGAATGGTTTCCGCAATGCAAAGATTCAAGATTTTTAAAGTTGTTGAAAGTTAATTGTGGAAGGATAGTGAGGAAGATGGATTGCAAAAGAAGTTCAAGGAAAATTAGAAAATACAACCCACAATACACAATATGCAATTTCAAAAAGAGTGTTGTGTCCCATTAGTTGCAGAAAGATATAATTGCGACAATAAGATTGTGAATTTGAGCTTGCAAAAGAAGATTTTAATCAGTTATTTCTATTGATTTGGATCAACAAGTCCAACTATCTCTTACCTAACATCAACCAAGAGTTGTCATTTGTTTCAAAGTGGTTATTAGTTTTACCTAAGCCATGGAGTGAGGCGTACTTCCCCAATACACAAGTCGTTAGACAACATTTGTGGCCGAGTGAATCCCTTGAACCTTTAGGAAGCCAAACATACTTGGGGTCCATATCTATTGCTAGTTGATAAATGTTAAATATAAAACATCAAGAGCCATTCTCCATGAGACTTGTTTTGTATCAAGTATGAAACTTATTTTGTATTAAGTTCAGAAACCTCTTCATGAGACTTGTGTTGTATCAATTCCGGAGCTTATGTTGTATTAAGTTCATCAACTTATGTTGTATTAAGTTCAGAAGTCTTGTGTTGTATCAAGACCATATGACTTATGATGTATCAAGTCATGATGATGTACTATGTGATGTATGGTTAGTCATGGTCACCAGGTTCTATAAGTATCCTTTAGGGATTAGCTACCCCTAGAGTGATTTACTTTAGCATGTGACTATATGACCTAGGGTAATACGTATGATCATAGGTTGGAAACACTGTTATTCTGAGTATGATATGATAAAGATGAATAATTAATTAAACACTCACGGACCATGCAAAATTAACTAATGATAAATGATATGAGCATAGAGATATATTAAAGATTTGAATTTCCTATGTCAGACCTCCAGTGAACTCACATTGCAAATACATAAGCTAAGTCTAAGACATGGAAAACAAGTTTCAGTTAATAAATGAATCTACTCCTTGATTTATGCAAAGTGTTTGTTGAACATGACACTGATTGTGAATCACTAAATACATTCAATTAAACTCCTAACTAATGGTCAAGCAATTAGTTAATTAGTTCACATTCAGTTACATTCAATTTTGTTCAATTCATTTGAGTTACATTCAGTTAGAGGTAGTTAACACCAATGAATTAATGGAGCATGCATATCTTCATTGTGGAATACAATTACAAGGTGAGAACTTGGAACCAAGTCAAGAAAGGCACAATAGGCAATGTGTGGATAGTGCACACAGTGTGTATAGTGTTCATAATGCACATAATGCATGGAACCTTTCACTACCTTCATTGTATGACTAAATAAGATTGTTATTAGAGTGTTATGGACTTGGAAAGGCTATGACAATATTGCGTATGATCTCTATTCCTTAGTGCTGCTTGGATATCTCTTATCAAGCAATTTGTAAGTGTTGTAAAATCATTCTCTGCCATTATATATCATACTCAAAGTATTTTGTTTTGGTTTTTTCATCCTCTGTATTTAGAGGGTTTTCCCAGGGTACATCATGTGTCTTATGGATTGAATAATTTATGTGTTTGAATTGTTTTATGAGATCTACATGAACTGTATTTGTTTATCAAATTTTAAGTATCTTCATATTTTCTCAAACATTGACATGGTATCAAAGCAAGGGAATGCAAGAGCTTAGTTTTTTGCAAACATCCTAAACCTACGCAATATCTTAAAGCATTGAGCAAGATATTGAAGCAATGGAATCAATCTCCGTTCAACTGGAATATTGAATTGAAGGCACAACAAACTTCAACACATGGAAGATGAGAGTGATCGACATTCTTAAAGAGCATGATCTTGATTCCTTTGTGACCACCGTTATCAAAGAGCCTAATAAAAGTGTAGAAAGAACCAATTACAAGAAGAATCAGGAAAAGGAAAAGAGGATATATGACTACTTGAAGGAAAACCTCATGCTGGTGATCACACCATTGAAGACAACAAAGGAGTGTTTTGACACACTCACAAATCTTTATGAGAAGAGGGCCGCTACTCAAAAGAGGGATTGATGAAAAAATTGTGCAACATGAAGATGGAAAGAGATGTGACCATAGCCTCATTCTTCACAAATATTTCACATGTGAAGGATCAACTTGAAAGCATCGGTGTGGAGATATACAAGGATGATCTTCTTCAAGCTGTCATCAACGGAATCCCCGCCGCATGGGAGACCTTTCTTATTGTGGTAAATTGAAAAGAAGAGAAGCCCAACATCTAAGTACTTTTTCATGATTTAATTCAATAAGAAGGGTGTATCTAGAACAAAGTGGTGTACACTAAGGAGGAGAATCTATCTCTCATGGCTAGAACCAAGAAAGGGAAAAATCGATTCACTCCCAAGAAGTCCCGCCATCCAAAGAATAAAGAGATCAATAAAGGTTTTGAAAAATCAAAGATTCAATGTTTTTATTGTCAAAAGTTGAGGCACTTTATATGATATTGTCATTTGAAGAAAATAAAAGAAGGAAGATTTCATTCTTCCACCGCCATTGAAGAAACATCCAAAAAAGATGCACCTGAAGAGAAAGAGATGAGGAGGGAGTATTACCTCGTCTATGATTTGTCTAGATCTATCATAACATGAGAAGATACATGGCTGATTGATAGTGGTTCTTTAAATTACATGTGAGGATACACGAGCGCAATCTCCAACCTAAAAGAGAAACAATTTACATGCATGGTAGAATTGGGAGACAATTCCACATACTCAATCGAAGGAGTTGGATACAAATCCTTCTAGCTGAGTTTGGGAGACACACTACATGCAGAGGAAATTATTTATTTCCTTGGGTTGAATAAGAACTGTCACGCCCCCAACCCTCCGACTGACAAAGAGTACGCGACTGAACATGCTAACTATGCACCCAGGCAATCTAGCCCCATGAACACAATATAAAATGCAATGCAATAATTAAAAAAACATAGATGCATAAACATTCAATACACAGTGGAAGCATTTACATTTCATTCAAAGAATTCACAGCATTTAACTTGTTCATATTGATTTATAAAACAAACACAGTTGCAAGGAATTAAGCACAAGAATACTTATCTTCAGGAAAGCTTGTCCTGTAACTAGCTACGTCGCTGCAACATTCCACCCAACCATAGGCCAGTGTGCTCATCGATCTCTTAGTAGCACTACCACCCTTGATATGGGAATGATTCCACAAGGAGTAAGGGGAAACTAGTAGGCTCACATGTAGCCAAGGATACACAACAACACATAGCCAAGCCAACAAAGTTGGATTTATTAGGCTATCAGGAGCTGGAAACACTGACTGCTAAGCTAGTGGGCTCACTGAAGAGTTAAGGACATTTGCACCAGATCTAGCCTGACTTCTAAGACATCCACACACACCCAACACAAGGAATAACCCCCTTCTTTGCTGCACAGTCCCTCAAGCCATGACTTCCCTTCCAGTGCTATTCAACAAGTGTAGTGAAGAAAGCTATCCCTCTACCTCTGTCTGTAAGGCTCCTGCACACACTAGGTTTATCAAGCAAGCTCAAATCCCATTTCCACTCCCAATTCAATTCAGGACAAAGCCAAAATATGCACCCATAACACAATATGATTTTTGGGTTTGAGGAAGAACAGTTTGGGCAACAAAAACAAATTACCAGGATGGGTGAAATAGTTCCCTAACAATAATTTGATTTCCATGTATGTTTTAGCCCTAACATGGCCAAAACAGATTCAACAACACCCAAAATCATCGGTCTCTTCTTCCCCTCACTGGGAATTTCCAGAAAATGATTTCTAGCTTGGAAACAATGGGGAAAATGTAGCAAAAACATCGAGAAGGGAAATTAGCCACTGATAATCACCAAAAATGATTTCCCATCCTCAGAAAAATGAGGTAACAACCAAAAACATGAATGTTTCACCCAAAGGAAGTTCTGGATGCCTAAGAGAGCTCACATAAAGGAAATATGGTGAGGAAAACATGAAAACATTAAATCATGGTAGAATGGCATACGTTTTTGGGATTTTACTTGCCCAAGGATTCAAAACGCATTTCTCCAAAACTGATGGCTTCCCCACTTTGAATTTTGGGCTGTCATACCTTGCCCATCCCATGCAATAACCAACTCAACCAACTTCTAGCAGTAATAAATGATTGGGTGAATATGACAACAAAGGTAGTTGACAGTTTGATGGGTTCTCCCTTTGACATTTAGATTTTCCCCATTGGCCCCAAAGGTTTGAATATTTCCCCCCCTTATCCTTAGGAAATCATGCTCCTTCTCATTATGGTTGCATTGACATAACTGGTTGCGGGTACTTTAATTAAAATGCATATGTACATGGTGTACATAATTATATTGTGCCTAGGTAGCACAAAATACCATCAGCATCGATTTTAATCGCCGAAACATAAAATGATAAATCAATGGTGGGGCTTTTTCCCTTAGCTCCACACCATGATTAATTACAATATATATATCATATACATTTAATGCAAACGGGGTCAAAACCGGGGTGTTACAAGAACCTACTATCTGTTTCTGTCCTTGAAAATAAAGGCTTCTGATTCATCTTCATGGAGAATCAAGCATACTTGTAGCTAAAGAGCCAGAACATTGATACTGCTACTATTATTGGAGTTTGAGAAGGAGGAACTTATAAGGTCTCAAGAAAGTATATTTCAGACATGACACATCATATTATAAACCCATGTGATATTTGGAATAGGATACTTGGACACCTCCACTTCAGAGCACAACCTAGTTTGTAATGAAGGGTGAAATGTATGTCTAGTTTTGATTTTGTACATGGCACTGCTTGTAGAGGTTGTTCTCTAGGAAAGAATGTTAAAAGGAAGTTTCCTAGAATCCATACTAGATCTAAATCCATATTATACTTAGTGCACTCATATGTATGTGGACCCATGTCTTCCCCATCCCTTAGTGGGAATATCTACTGTGTTTTATTCATTGATGATTTCTCCCGTAAGGCCTCGATTTACTTCATGAAATACAAAAGTGAAACCTTCAGTAAATTCCAAGTGTATAAATCCTTATTTGAGAATCATACAAGGAGGCATATCTATGCCCTAAGGTTTGATAATGGTGGAGAATTTGAATCAAATGATTTTAATGAATTTTGTAGTGATGTATGGATATGTAGACAATTAAAGGTTCTTTACAACCCTAAACAGAATGGGGTTGCAAAGAGAAAGAAAAAACTTCTTGCGAGGCTGCAAAATCCATGTTACATGATCAAGATCTATCTACGTATTTGTGGGAAGTGTAGCAAGGATTTCTCCCTACTACAGGGGCAGGAATGGCTCCCTTCTGTCTATAGGACAGAAAGGTAGGTTCCTGCGTGGACTGGAAATGTAGAAAATAAAACAGAACGTAAATAATAGTAAACTAAGCTAACAACAGAACATAAAGAAGAATATGGAGCAATGGTGAACCCCTATGCACATGGGTGGTTAGGGTTCTGCCTCCATTAACCTGCAAACAAATCCTAAGCTATGGTAAAACCTGAAAAACAATGTTAAGCTAAAAACCTACAAACAAATCCTAAGCTATGGTAAAACCTGAAAAACAATGTTAAGCTAAAAACTTGTAAATGGAAACAAGGATTAGAAATCAAATAAAACAAATAAACAAAACATGCAAGACAAATTATACCTTCTCTAGTGGAAATGGGCCACCATGCCCAAGCTTGTGGAAGCACCTCTCTCTCTCTTGGATGGGGAGCAATGGCTCAATGGAGATGGAGATGGAGGAGAGGGAGTGTGGGTGGTTTGAGAGGTAAAGGTCTCAAAGCATCCATGGGTAGCATAACAATAGGCAAAGGGAGAAGTGTTTTGAGAGTGACCCCCCACCCTCCTTTTATAGATTTTCCAAGGGATTTTAGGGTTTTAAGCCCTTGGTCAAGGCTTTAGACCCTTTTTTGGGATTTTAGCCCCTTTCGCCCTAACTTTAGCCCCTTTTAGGGTTTTAGCCCCCTTTTTAGGGCTTTAGCTCCTAGCGGGCTATTTTGGGCTCATTTTTGGGGTTTTTAGCCCTTTTTCTTCATCCTTAGACTATTTTGAGGGTGTGGGGGTCTAATGTAGGGATATGAGGGTCGTGAGATGGTGTCCTTGGGTGGTATAGGCCATTGAGAGATTAATGGGGGATTTTTGGGTTAACATATTTCCCCCTGAAGTGTGAGGGAAGAAGCTCAACATATGGCTGACGAACATCATAGGATTTGCTGCGTGGAGGTGGTACTTCTGGGGCTAGGGCATGGTGGCTTTTGGTTTTTGTATTAATATGGTTTGCATCAATGGGTGAGATACAACTAATGTGTGACATGTATATGGACAAGGCAGGCATCCCCATGCTCGTGATAATGTCAAAAGAATAATTTGATCTATGCTCTAAAATACAAGAGCCGATCATATACAACTAATGTTACAATAATGGTTGCCTCCATGTGAGGTTGAATACAATGATGATCTGGTACATTGGACCCATGGCAATCTCATGGAATGCTATGTCTTCATGAATGATGGTTTGTTGGATATGGAATGGTACATAGCTGTGTGGACTCGCTGATTGAGAGTTAGAGTCTCTATGGTACAAGTATGCTACATCAATCATAAAGGTATATCGAAGCACTGATGGGGCTTCTGAACACTGTCTCCAATGCAACCCAGAAATCACAAGGGACATAACTTGTTTAGGTCCCTCAAGTTGACTCACCAATGTGCTAGATTCATGTGACATGTGGGGTCTTCGACCAAATATTGTACCAACAAAACCCTGTACGAATATCAACGGTGCGATGATGTAGTTGAATTCGAGCACGTGAGAAACAACCATCCCGAGAGGCACTAAGGACTCCTCTGAAGTGGTCCAAGGAACTCATCAATGAGGTTAATGAAACCAAGATATAGGGACCTCTAGGTCTATCCTTTGGATGTTGGTGTCGATAAAGGGAGACCTGCCCCTAGCCAAGGCAATGATGTTTCCTTGACCAGGAGCACGAGGGAGATAACTAGAAGGTGTGAAGCAATCTGTGGACTGACTCATTGAATGGAGAGGGGGGGCAAGGGAAAGATCTGAAAAGGGGCAGGGGGATTGTGGGAGACTCAAAATTCCTTTTTTCAAAGTATGACAGTAGGGCGGACCAGGAAGAAAATGAAACTGACTCATGGGAATGGGATCATAGCTATAATATCGGGGATGTCACTGCAGATGGGAAATAGTTGGAGGAGGTAGACTCTTTTGATATTGGTGGGATCTAAGGAAAACACATTGCAGAGTACTCTGAACAAAGGTGACCCAATGGGGGAATGCTGCCAAACTGTTTGATATGGGGAGGTGTCTAGGGACACTGTTATGGTATGATCTCGTGGATTTTTGGCAAGCCCGAGAAGGTGAATGCTCGATGGTGCTTTCAATGTTAGAGAGTCTGAAAACACAAAGAAGACTCCAGTGGGGGATATTTTTCATTGGTATTCTCCTGTGCCCAAAAAGGATAAAAGTATACATAGGAGAGCTCGCCCATCCTGTAGGGGATGAGAGACTTCTTTACCATTGGTATTCCAATCAAGCCGGAAAAGGTTAAACCTATACTGACTCGAAGGTCATTCAAAAATTTTTATGAGCATGAACGAAACCAAGTTTGCTTCGTGATATTTTCTTGTTGAGATGGCTAGAAAAGAGCTTAACGACAATCGGTGGTGAGCTTTTTCGTAAAGTGTGGCCCCTTTTCCTGAGAAAGCATAAAAGTATGCAGAGGGGAACGGTCTTGGCTTGAGTGTGCCAAGGGTGTCCTTTTCATTTTATTGGTCTACATGGTCCGCAAAAGGAGGTAAACGAGACGATGTAGATGCCCTTTCCTATACTTTAGAGAGCAGGAAAGGAAGCAGCTGTGATCAGCAATATTTTCATTGTTTTAAGGAGTCAAAAAAGAGCTTAAACAAAACTCCAATATGGTCAACCGATTGCGGTGGCACAAGTGGTGCCCCATGTCAGGATGGTGGACAGAGGTCCAAAAGTCATCTGCATAGTGTGGATGGAGCAGAAGGCTCTCAAGCATACCAATACATGCATGGGATAGATCGTAGCAGAGGCTCGCGAGTCGATGCGGAAGAGGCATGCAAACCAAAGTGGTTCTCAGACAGAGGTCAGGAGAGCGTGTGTGTGTGTTGCGCTAGACGGACTTGACTACATGCGATGTAAGTACAATCCCAAAGGCACTTATATGCCAAATGCATGCAAGAAAAATAAAATCTTTTTTGGACGATGGTCCAGATGTCTGCGTAAGGTGCGGTGGAAAAGACAATTATAAATACAAAAATAAAAGTAAAATTACATTCCTTAATAGGAGGTGGCCTGAAAACTTGCATGAGTAGCGGTTGGGAGGTGTGATACAAGTACAGGTCTATGGACACTTGCATCGTCATGTCATGGCTCGTAAACAGAGATGACTTGTGGGAAACGGTCCCAAAATTGATTTATTAAACATGAGACTATGCTCTCATAAAGAGATATAAATTTGAGCCCGGAGGTGTGAGAGGTGTCTCAAACCGGTTTTGGGTGACTTTGAATTAGCAGCTGATGGTGTTGCCCCTAGTGCATTGGTGCACTTAGGAGTTTTTGTGTCATGATGTATATCCTGTTGAGAAAGCATATGTGGCTTCTCATTTTGTATTGGACATGTTTTGGACATGGGAGTGATCGATATAT